>OZ012703.1:76399051-76764925 GCA_963942595.1 Cylloceria caligata
CGGCACCAAAAACGCGTCGCTTAAAAATCTCCTTGCCGTATCGTGGATACATATTGCTTTTTATTGTTTCCAAGTAGGATGCCAAAGACAGACTAAATGCTCGAGATGCTGCTAGAGAGTATCACGGGCATAAAGATAACAGCCTCCTATGAATCATAACTAGGTATCCATCACTTTGAATGCAACGAAAGCGGTTTTCGAGCATGCATAGCCCTGCGCTATGCTCCTCGCAAAGCGCTTGCTCTGCAGTAAAAGATATAGAATATGATCCCTCACAGAGAGAGAGAGAGAGAGAGAGAGAGAGAAAGACTTCAATTATTTTTCTCTAATTATTATGCTATAAAAATAAGAGACACAGTAAGATCAGATATTTTTTAATCAATCAATATTATATGGAAAGCACTTTACCCATTTACCGTCGTATGCAACAGCCCTGCAAACACGGTCATCTACGCTCGGAGATTCCTTCACCGTTAATTTTATTTTTATCGCTATATGGAATTAATTTGTATTATCACTCGTAATATTGCTTTTAAAATTATTTTTCGCTGTGGGCGTTGTCATCATAGTGTATCATAGTGTATCATCTTCTGAAAAAAGAATGAAACAACTATTTAATTGAACGCATTGATCAATAAAAAACATCGTGTACAGAATAATCGATATTGTCTCACCTGATACGCCACGCCTCATTATACAAAGTTGGCAGATAATCTTCTGCCACCGACGACAACTGTGGATGAGGATATCGTGTGATACTTTTCTTTCCCGAAGTTAGCTCTATCTGTACAGTATATGTATCCTCCTCTCGCTCTCCATAACACGAATAACAAACCCTCGGTGTCGGCTCATATGCAGGGGCTGCTCGCTCTGCAAGACATTATTTTTTATAATTAAAAATAAATATTACATGATTTAAAATTACGATTTAAAAATTATTTTATATTTTTTACTTACCAAGCTCTGCTGCTTTGCTGCTAATCGATTTTGGCACGTATTCTCATGATCTGCTGTGTTAATGAAACAGAGACGAGCGCTCCATCTTATTTTCTAACGCAGACCTTTGCTGATGCTTCCGTTTTAGGACTCTCTCTCTCTCTCTCTCTCTCTCTCTCTCTCTCTCTCTCTCTCTCTCTCTCTCTCTCTCTCTCTCTCTCTCTCTCTCTCTCTCTCTCTCTCTCTCTCTTTCTCTCTCTCTCTCTCTCTCTCTCTCTCTCTCTCGCCGTGACTGACCTCGGTGTATACTTTATAATATTTCGAGCGTAATATACACTATATACAATCATTTACAACAGTGTCCTTATCACAAATAGCTGCACATACGGAGAATTATTGCGTTCGCAACGCAACACCCGATGCATGATCAACGATATGACCACGAAACAGCACAAATATTTCGGACAAAATCATTTTCATAAACTCCGCATCCTCCGTCGTTAGCAAGATCGCGATGTGCTCGCGCGCTTCTCAAAGAATTGCTTGAAAACCGATGATCTCATACGCTGCTGCACGAGGCATTTCACTGACAATTATCTTTTCACGGACATATGATACCACCACGTTCATACACCGTTGAATCGTTTCACTTTTGCTCTCTAGAGCCTGCATATGAATATCAATTCTTCTACTTATCTCGACGAGCATATCAAATGTAGGCCGCTAAAGAACAATGTTTGGAGAGTACTTTCGGAAGCGTTTCCGTTTCGATTCTCCAGATTCCTCTTGATTCTCGTTTTCCTCATTAGCGCTACCACTTATTTTACCAAATGACACAGCTCTGTGCTGGTAACACGAGGTTAAAAGTGTGTAATGCGTTGTGTGCTCTATGCGGGTATTACACATTTTCTCGGCATCAGTCTCATGAGCTTCGAAATATTGTTGTACGCGAGAAAAATCACTTTTAAACACTCACCACGCGTCCGCACTGAGTGTAATTCCGGTAAAAGTATTCGACAATATCTTCACCATTGGTGTAAGAGTACACGTAGAGTTCAACTCGAACCCGGCGACGATTATTTTACCAAATGATTTATTTAAACCGTACATAACGGGGTTCGCTATATATGGCGATATCGCGTGAGACGTAGCACCGTTATTTGCCATTTTTATTGCTTTCGTGTAGACTGTAACTTTTCGAATGAATCGTCGGTGGTGTTCATACTCCGTTTTATACAGATTTCCCCCACCATCTAGTTGCATCGCCTCTTCTTTTGATACTGCAAATCATACGACTGAAAATTGCTAGCCAATATCCTTTGATATTTGTCGCGTTCTCCTCAACAGCCTAGTAACAGCAGCAGCAGCCTAGTAACAGCAGCAGCAGCAAATATATCCCAAAACTCTTGCATACTCTCGCACACCTATGTGCACACGCACACCTCGACATACAGATAAGATGTGGCATGAAAACTAAATAATACTCGTCGACGAAATTTGATGATTTTCCTCATGACCGAGTGCCTTGAAATCAGATGAAAACAATATGACTTTCATCAGCGAAACTCGATAACTAAGTACATCACCATCGCTAAATATTTCCCTAGGTCTTACTTTTGTAAAGTTATTGCGTGCGGCCATCTTCTTGGTCAGTCGTATTAATTACATCGCTGCAGTTTATGCAGAGAGAGAGAGAGAGAGATAGAGAGAGAGAGAAAGAGAAAAAGAGAGAAAGAGAGAAAGAGCTTGTAAAAGGAATATATATTAAAAGAGCCGCTTTGTAAATTTTCTAGTTAATTGTCTGATGTACTGTGGTTACTACTACTACTACTCTAACAGCACAATCATGTTCAGAGTGGTAAAGCGCTCATTGATATGAAAATTTATAGAATTTATATTGAAGCGTAGACCGTCGTTGCGTTCGCGTTGGGGGAGAAGAAATATACAGATCACCCTATGGGAACTTCCGACACAGGCGGTTGTTCGTAAAATTCGCGGTATGCTGTGTGAGTGTCATCAGCGTGATTTAGTTGACGCGTGTAATATTGGATTGCTTGATAATCAAACAATTATTGATTCGGTGGTGCGTGTTATTTGTCGACGAGGTTGGCTGAATAACCCTGCTCTACAATCCATACTCAATGAAAAACGTAAGTAATATATAGCGCTAATTACTTTTACTTTATTTCCTTTATTTCATAAGTTTTTCATATAGTTCGACGGTATGAAGACGAAGAAATGGGATCCGACACCTATGATTTCGATGAGGAGGGTAGAACCGATTCAGATGATCATAGCAGGAACAACGATGGTGACAGCTCCGCAGGGAATCGTTGGATAAATTTTACCCACAAGGAAAGATACTTTGGTGTCCCCCTCCGATGTTGATGAAACTCACGTATGTTGTAGAGCATTGAAAACTAAAAGACACGTATTTTTTTTTATCGGCGGAAAAACATTTCTAAGGGGTGAAATCGCCCTCCAAAATTAGCATGTCGAGGGGTGATTATGCAGTTTCACCCAGAAGGCGTCAATCGATTTCAATGAAACAAAAACCAAAATACTCCTCATTGAAGACAATCAAAACTCCACGTGAAGTTGAAGAAAAAAATTCATTTGCAGGGGTGAACAACCCTCTGATTTTTCAATTTTCCACCCTACACAAAAAACTAACCAACCAAATTGAACAGAACATACACCATTTGGGAGCGCAAGTTAAAATAAAGATGACGTATTTTTGCACATTCACAGGAAAATGAATTGACGGGAGTAAACTACCCCTTATCCATTAGTACGTATATTTGTGCGTACATTCTTGTTTCTCGTTATTTAAATGTTCGAATTGATTCAAAATATTCTTGTTAGCCGAAGTCAACGGGGGGCACTTTAGATGATGCTTTGCTTATTATTAAGGGGGTGACCGGCTGTTACTTACAAGTAGAATGGTCCATTCACGAGTTTCGCGTTATTGACTGAAAAAAATAGCTTATTCAAATACAGAATACTGGGGAATGTTGCTGGGGTTGAGTGGTTGTATGGCATATATGTATGGTTGTATTTCGAAACAGCGGCAATCAGCTGAGGACATAAGCGAGAAATAACAAATACCCGGTTTCGGCATGCGCATTTATTCGACTGTCGTCCTTTTCACGTCCCATGTTAACGCTCTCCCCACTCTCCATTCTCTCACATTTATTCTTACCGCCTTGCGCATCTACATACACCACAGTATATATTATAATGTATCATTCCTTTTACAATTCATCAACGTGCAATGTGCACGTCATAATTTGCAGCAATCATGGTTCGTAAGTCATGCAAAAATGATACTCTTCAAAAAAATGTTGCAAGCATAAAGACTTCTTGCACCATGAGCATCTGATGATGGCCACATTATTACAACCTAGTACTTCACAGTGTGCTTGAGACGATTGACCGAAACCAAAACTCACTTGATTGTCGAACTCGTTTGGCTTATCGGTTATATAATTACTTTTGAACCATGCATATTTGAAAAGATTTATATATCTGGGTGATGAAAGTTGATTGTGTGCGAGCGATTGCAGTTTGATTATGTTGTTTCTCAAGTGTAAATTAATATCAGAATTAAGTAATAATACACTGTTGGAAAAATGTCGTACAAAATTTTTCCATATTCGGAAACCAAAAACGTCGAGTGGTTGGACTTTCTCTGTGGTGCCTTTAGGTATTATCTTTGTGATTGTTTTTTTGCCCCGAGGTGTTGCATTTTTAACAACTTCTGGGCAGTGTCCACTCCACGAGTCTATCAACAATACGCTGTCACGGCCGGTGTTGGGGAAGAATACTGTTTCTAACCAAACTTTGAAGTGTTCTATACATAGGATGATATTGGTTATCGATATAGTATAATTCATCATATGTTCAATATTTTCTGGCAATCATCTTTGTCCATACCTGAAGTAATTTTTCCGGATTTCGTTGCTGTTAAAAATACGTTTTCTGGCCTGAATAAATTTTTTTCCACGATTGGGCCGAACTCACCCTTTTCCTCTTTTAGAACGATAAAAAGGGGTGACAGTAATTTTTCATCTGCATTTATGGTTGGCTGGATAGTGTAGCTGTGAGTTGTAGATAATACGGATTGTACTACACATTGCACTTGTTTAGTTCCTTCAGCCGTCAGAGTCCTGCCAGAGTGGATTTCCAGTTGAAAACCGCTCTGATCTGAATTATATATGTTTTCCGGTCCATATTTTTGATAATATGGTTTTATTTCATTCACGAAGTTTTCTGCATTCATCCTTAAAACTGGTTCGTCTTCTATAGTCTTTTGTGTTACGAATTTATTAATTTTCCTGGACACAATACGATGTGATTTCTTGAACTTCCTAAGCCAATTACGAGAAGCTTCAAAACGAATGTCTTCGTGACCTATCTCTTTTTGAGCTTGTTGAGCCCACTTTTGAAGGTCGATATCATGAACAATGAAACCAGCATCTACTGCGGCTTGTATGTTTTTCAAAGTACAGTAGAACCTCTCTAATACGCCCTCGGCTGGTCCGACGCTCCGGTTAATCCGACCATGCTCGAGCTGGCGAGCTTGTACCGACTTGTCGGCACAAGCAGAGGGGGCTTGACTCACCGCCCCACCGCCCGTCGCATCATTGTGGCGCGTGTCATTGTTGACGGTTTGTTATCGCTTGCCCGCTTTAGTTTTTTTTTTGTTTGTTGTTGTAAAAACAATGCATATATACGTTTTTAAGTTCATATATCGCTTATTTAACTGTAAAAAATGTCTCTTTATATGATATGTAGTAAATATTGCATTTTTTCGGATAATCCGACCTTTTTTGCGTTCCGACCATTCCCCCAGTCCCAAGGGTGACGGATTAGAGGGGTTCTACTGTATATTCAGAGATTTGAGAAAATTTCTCCTTGTAGGTCCCACCTTTGTTCATTTGATTTGCCCAGCGTTTTAATGGTCGTACAGATTTGACTTTTTTGAATTTCTGACTGACGGTATCGACACTGTAATTTTTCTTCTTACCGGATCTCCAGTATTCGATTGCTTTGCGTTTGTAATCGTAGCTTATGTCTTCTTCGTCTTTAGAACAAGTATCAGAATCCACTGGACCTTCATCATGTTGCCGAAGAGTGTCCTCGACAGGGTTAACATCATATTGCTTGAATGGCTCTTGAAAATCTAGCGATTGTTCCTCGATAATTTCAACTCCGTTATAATCGTCCATGCAGTCGACCAGAACTTTTTCGAAATTCTGCTTTACCTCGATTTCTGCATTGTTAATCGGAGTTTCGGGAATATTCTTGGTTTCAAATGTAGCCAAAAGAAGTTTAATGACGTTGATTGGATTCACTTTCATGGTCCATTGATTTTTTTTTGTCAGAAATTATAACTGACGCACTGGCACTCCGTTCAAATGAGCAACTGAAGATCGCTGTATGTATCGCGGTTTTTATATTTGAAAGACTTGTTGTTGAACCACATGCGATATCAGCAGATAATACGCAGTCCCAGATAGCCGCCTATGTAGAAAACACCTCTTACTGCGTTGAAAGTATTCTTATCATATTGGCGTATGATTAGATTACTCAAAAAAATGAGATATTATTCATTTCGTTGGAATAATTGACAATGTTTTATAGATGGACGACTGTTGCATCATCGACTTACTCCGAAATTTGCGCCGAATCGAAATACAATCTAATCGAAAGGTCGATAACATAAGACGATAAATTATTGATAAGCACAAAATCAGGACAAAGAGTGAACGCAAGCAGCTCTTTAACATGTAAATAACGAGAAACAAGAATGTACGCACAAATATACGTACTAATGGATAAGGGGTAGTTTACCCCCGTGAATTCATTTTCCTGTAAATGTGCAAAAATACGTCATCTTTATTTTAACTTGCGCTTCCAAATGGTATATGTTCTATTCAATTTGGTTGGTTAGTTTTTTGTGTAGGGTGGAAAATTGAAAAATCAGGGGGTTGTTCACCCCTGCAAATGAATTTTTTCTTTAACTTAGCGTGGAATTTTGATTGTCTTCAATAAGGAGTATTTTGGTTTTTGTTTCATTAAAATCGGTTGACGCCTTCTGGGTGAAACTGCAAAATCACCCCTCGACATGCTAATTTTGAAGGGCGATTTCACCCCTTAGAAATGTTTTTCCGCCGATAAAAAAAAATACGTGTCTTTTAGTTTTCGATGCTCTACAACGTACGTGAGTTTCATCAACATCGGAGGGGGACACCAAAGTATCTTTCCTTGCCAGCCATTCTGCGGTTATAATCCAACAAACGGTCTTTTCACGGCAGGCCCTGCGAGAGAACCAGATGGAGCCGTCGCAGATCCATCGCGACAATACAGTTCAAACGATCATACGAACAGTAATACAGACAACGAGAAAGAAGAAGAAGAAGAAGAAGAAGAAGAGGTGGAGCAGGACGAGGATGACGAGGAGGAGGAGGAGGAGGAGGAGGAGGAGGAGGAAGAGGACCCGGTAGATTCAGGTAAGCTTTTAATAATGCAATTACGCTGACATAAATAAAAAAATTACGAGGATAATATCTGTTAAATGAAAAAACAGGGTACGAGTCGGACCCAAACGTTTTTCGCTTTGCACGATTCACTGTGCCGAGACCGCCGACAATTGAGTTGGTTTACGAAATGCGTCGGCGGTTCCCGGGTGCAGTCGATGGATTTGAGGAATAAAAACAAATATAAGTTTGTAATTCTTACGTTACACGATTAATATACATAGTATATAGCTAGCGACAAACAAAAATCTTAATTAAATGAAATAAAAATTTTAATAAGTGGCTTAATTATGCTTGCAGGTGGACAAACTGGCGATGGAAGGACTGCTGCACGGGGTGGTGATATTTTGCCTCCTGGTGAAGGTTTCGGTATCCACAATGAGCAGAGACGATATTTTCCACGCTTTAAGATGCAGGGTGGAGAGACAGATTTTTATTTTCGTCAGCCACCGGGCGGTATTGATCATCTGACATGGTTCGAGGGCGGTGTACGAGATGTTCTCACATGCCTTACAGAATCGTGCGAAGGACATGATTATGTGGGTATGACTCTGAGCGTACCGTATTTCGCGCAGGGACCTGTATGGTTATCGTTTCGACCAGTTCGTGACATCGTTCCTGACGATATATGGCAATTAATTAATAGTGTAGTTCAGAGTGCGCGCGAATTTCGAATAGACGCTGGTACATGTAGAATGACGACATTTATAGTACGTGGTATTGAATGATGTCAAATTCGGAACAGGCTTCGAGGTGCGCAATATACAGCAGCGATAGAGCTGACGCGTAATGCAGGGGTAACGACACCATCTAGAGGGTGCGGTGCGTGCGAAATTCAGCTCTTTCAGGAGTACTTGGTTCACGAGGGTATAGCGATTGTTGTTTATGAATTTCTCACCTTCGGAAAACGCGTTCCGGCTCTGTACGATGGGCAAAAATACGTACTCACCGCAACAGGTAAAATTAATCCTACACTCTTTATTTTCTATTACGAGCGTTCTCATCACTATCAACCGATATTAAATCTCGCCGGTGCGCTAGGTAGACGAGGGTTCTGCGCACAATGTAATTCCAAGTATATTCGAGTACTCGAGCATCGATGTAGCGATCAATGTGCTCGATGTAAATCCACTTATTGCAACGCCAATAGAGACTCTCAGCTTGAGTATTGCGCGGACTGTAATCGTTCGTTCTTTGGTGCTTTTTGCCTCGCTCATCACAAGGGTGAGGGCTGCACGGGTATCACGTCTCGTAAATATAGACGATACAGCGTGTGTAACGCATTGAAAATCTGTAGAGGCTGCTCGCGTATGATTAAAACCACAGATAAAAAGATGCATGTATGTGATATATCGTTTTGTATTACATGCAAACAAACGCGACCGACTACGCATGCATGTTTTATAGCACCTCTTGAGAAACCAGAGGCGCAAAAAGAGAAGAAGAAAGACAAGTCTTCCACGAGATTTTTATTTTATGATTTTGAGACGCAACAACACGAGCAATTGCATGATATTAAATCGACACCAATTCACGAGCCGAATTTATGTGTTGCACAATGCGTATGTATGGCATGTATGGATACACAGATATAGAGACCGATTGTGCTAACTGTGGTAAACGTGAATTCGTGTTTATCGATGATCCTGTTGAAGAGCTCGTGAAATTGGCATTATCGCAAAAATTTAAAAAGACCATCTGCATTGCTCATAATGCTAGAGGTTTCGACGCACAATTTATTCTACGGTATTTAATCGAAGTGCAAAAAACACAGCTGCCCTCTCTGATTATGAATGGTACGAAGATTGTCTCGATGAAAATTGGCGATGTCGTTTTTCTCGATAGCCTAAACTATTTACCCGTGGCTCTTAGCGCTTTACCTAAGGCCTTTGGTTTCGTTGATGAGGTGGCAAAAGGTACATTTCCTCATTTATTCAACACACCGGAATATCAGAATTACTCAGGTCCTCTGCCAGCTTTGCATTTTACTCACCTGATACCATGTTCTCAGCGGATCGCGAGCGCTTTTTAAAATGGTATAAGGAAGAATCGAGTCGCGTAGATTATAAATTTGATTTTACAACGCAATTTGTGCAATATTGTCGTACAGATGTTACGGTTTTGAGACGAGCTCGTTTAGCTTTTCGAGTATTTCGAAAGAGTTTTCTACAGAAAGATCGCATTGCGGTGTTACCACTAGGGGGGGTATCGCTGGGGCGATGAGCAATCGCGCAAGGCCGTCGCACAGTGGGGCCGATTCCCGAAAAGCTGGTCAAAAGTCGAAAAATGAAGTTTCATTTTATAGGATTTAGAGTACATAGGTGGATAGAGTAATGTTTAAAGAATATAATGGAACATTTTATAAGGGCTAGTGAAGTATACCTGGCAAGTATAAGCCAGTACAAAAGAGACCTTCGCGCAAGTAATAGCTCGATCGTTCGAGCTCATATTCAAGCGTCATATTAAAAAATTCGTAGAAAATCGTAAAATTGGTGTTTCTTAATTCTGCAAAATGGAGGTTTCTGGTTGAAGAAAGTAGTTTATTATCATATGCGTCGAAAATAATAACAGATACATATAAATTAATAGCTAAACAATGTCTAAAGTAGAAAAAAATAAAAAATTATGTGCAATCATTTAAGAAAAAGAGGGAAAAAGTGCAAAGTTCCGCAGTGTTCCGCAACGAAACAAGTTTTAAATTAAAGTTTGTACTGTTATGTAACAAAATTAGTGAAAATCAGCTGCAGCTAGCTGCAACTTTGTTTTTAGTGCACATTTGAATATAAAAAATTACAAATTCACATTGACCACTTGTTGCACGTTTTTTTCAAATTAATATAATTTTGTGAAACTTGTTACTCAGAGGTTTTTGGGGTCGCAGAATACGAATCCGGTGTCAAAAAAACAAAATTCAAAATGGCGGATTCAATACGGCGAACATAATTTTCGAAATAAAACCACCATTTTTTATTTTGTTTTTTCTTGGCTATGCAACGTGAATAGTTCCGTAGCGTAGTGGCTTACACGCTGAACTCGTACATTATTGGTCTCGGTTTAAATCTCGTGTAGGTGATTTTTTTTTATTTTGCATTATAATTATTTAATAAAATTGTAGTTACATTAATTCAGCAATATTCATAATTTTAATAATTATTTTAATGTTATAAATAACTTATTTCGTTTTAGAGTATATATTGTTGGATTCTAACATTTATAGAGGATAACGGAACATTTGAAAAGAGTCGACTGTATACATAGACCTACCTACAATATATAGGTCTTATTAATATAAATTTATTTTTTCAATTTGGCTTTGTACTGTATTTCTCAAATTAATATGTTAGTATTTAAAAAATCGTGTTCCTTATTACACTTTCTTATATATTTGAATTATACATTTTTCAATATTTTTATAAATGATTAAAAATGTAATTACTTATCTGAAATATGTGCAAAATATTTCTTTTAAACAAGAAAATTATTACTCTGTAATCCAAATACATTTATTTTAAAACTGTAAATCAAATTATTATACAGTAATCTTACAAAATGTTTACTTAAACTAAAATAACTATAAATTAACTGTTTGAACATGTTAATTTTATTTCACAAAATCTATTTTGTTTCAGAAAATGATTTGAAGAAATATGTGCTTCAAAGAAAAAATTATTTGCATGTAACTGAAGTACATTCACTTCAATAAAAAAAGGAAATGTAACTTGTAAATAGTATAAAATAAGTCTTTCAAAAGTGATTTTAATCAATACAATTATACATGTAAAAGTAGATGTTCTATTACTTTTTATCAAATATATAATTTACTTACAAATTTATAAAAAGTTAATAAATTTTTATAATCGCTATTTTGGATCTGCCATCTTGAATTTTGTCTTTTTCACATCGGATTCATGTTCAGCGACCTCAAAAACCCTCGAGTAACAAGTTTCAAGCAAATCCGGTTGATTTCGAAAAGTGCGTCCGCCATATTGGATCCAGCATTTTGAATTTTGTTTGTTTCACACCGGATTCATATTCAGCGACCTCAAAAACCCCTAAATAACAAGTTTCAAGCGAATCCGGCCGATTACGAAAATTGCGTCCGCCATATTGGATCCGCCATTTTGAATGTTGTGTTTTTCACACCGGATTCGTATTCAGCGACCTTGAAAACCCCTAAATAACAAGTTTCAAGCGAATCCGGCCGATTACGATAATTGCGTCCACCATATTAGATCCGCCATTTTTAATTTTGTTTTTTTCACACCGGATTCATATTCAGCGACCTCGAAAACTTACAGAAACCAAGTTTCATACAAATTCGATAAACATTCCGTATTATAACTGAGTATTTTCGGTTTACTATCGCCATTTTAAACCCGCCATTTTGTTTTTTTACAATTTTGACTTCAGATTCGTAATCAGCGACCCCAAAAACCTTTATATATTATATCTCAAACAGAATGAACTACGTTTTCGACTTTTGACCAGCTTTTCGGGAATCGGCCCCACTGTGCGTCGTATGGCTTGTATGGCTCGAGCGTGAGCGCAGCTGCGTTATCGCTCATGCTGGACGCACGATAGAGTATCACCCTCCAACCGGCCTACTGGCTGTCGACGGTTACTACGTGGATGCGGGGGTCCATCACATTCTTCAATTTCACGGCTGCTTTTGGCATGGTTGTCCGCGATGTTATCGCGTGAATAGAGATGCTCGACCTAAATTCGGCGATACAATGGATGAGCGATACGAGCGTACTGTTCTTATTTCCGGGCGAATCAGATCGAAAGGGTAAACTCTAACCGAAATATGGGAATGCGATTTTGACAGATTACTCGAGAATAACGAGGAAATGTCGATATACGTGAAAAATCACGCCATGGTCAGCAGGCGCCTCTCGAACCACGCGATGCATTCTTTGGCGGTCGAACGGAAAATTTTGTAAGCTTGTACGATGTCGCGAATGGGGAGCAGATACGCTATGTAGATGTTTGCTCGCTGTATCCATGGGTGTGTAAGAATGGAAAATATCCCGTTGGACACCCAAAGTTGTACGTAGGTGACGAGTGTCGAGAACTCGTAGGACTTGAAAATGATCTAAGTGTCGTCGAGGGTCTCGTGAAGTGTACCGTGGTGGCACCGCGCGACTTGTATATCCCCGTACTGCCTGTTCGCATGCATGGGAAACTACTGTTCCCCCTGTGTAGAACGTGCTGTACAGATATGGACACATCCGAGGTTTGTATACACGATGACACGACTGAGCGAGCGTTCGACAGCACATGGGTCGTGGACGAACTGAGAAAAGCCGTGTCGCTCGGATATAAGGTGTATCTATGAAATTTGGCAATACGTTGTTACGTAGTATGACTCGACAACGCGACGAGGCGATCATTTTGCCGAGTATATCGATACATTCCTAAAAATAAAACAGGAGGCGAGTGGACCGCCAACAGAGTGTAACGATGACGAGGAAGCAATAGAGCGTTTTATAGCATTATACAAGGAGTCTGAGGGTGTATATCTCGAGCGAAGTGCTTTGCAGCCAAATCCGGGTTTACGTTCACTCGCAAAATTGGCTCTTAATTCATTCTGGGGAAAGTTTGGTCAACGAGAGAATCTCACGAAAACCGTTATCGTTTTCACGCGCGTGGAGCTAATGAATTTACTAACGAGTCCGGAGATTGAGGTGACGGGGATGCTACCGGTTAATCACAAGATTATGTATGTAAACTATGTAAGCAACCGCGATGCTATCCAACCATCCCCGACATCAAATGCCGTGATTGCAGCATACACGACGGGACAGGTACGCCTAAAATTATACAGTTATCTTGAGGGGCTCGGGCGACGAATATTGTACTGCGATACGGACTCCTGTATTTACGTGAATCGCCTCGGTGGTAGCGAGTATGAGCCGCCAATCGGTCAATTTCAAGGAGATCTTACGGATGAATTAAGCGAATACGGGCCTGGTAGTTATATAACTTCGTTCGTTTCGGGAGGACTAAAATTTTACGCATACCTTGTTCGTAAACCCGACGGTACGATTATTGAAAAATGTAAAGTAAAGGGTATCACGCTAAACTTTGCGAATAACCGTCACGTAAATTATAACGCATTACGATCTTTCGTGACAGGAGCAAGGAGCGTACCTATTATTTCAAAATTCAACGCTATTCGACGTACAGGATTTCATCATGTAGTAACGCGTAAAGAAACGAAATCATTCGAATCTGTTAAAACGAAGCGAAAGCGGCACGGGATGTACTTTACTGTACCGTACGGCTATTGTGAAATACGCTAATTAGAATAACGCGAAAAAGTATATAGTTTTACGGTTGAATTCGCGATAATTAAAAATAATCTTTTTGTCTAATTTCATGTATCATATTTACTGTATACAATACATTAAAAAAAAAAAAAAATTTATTTATGATGTATAAAACCGTTGTCGGCGCGTTCTTTTTGTGCTGCTATTCGTAGCAGTAGCTGCTATCTCTCTACCGTTCCCTTTTGTTCTGACTTTCTCATCGTTGATTCCTTTTGTCCAATGAACAAAGTTAAATCTCGACTCAATGACACACTTATTATCGATAGCGTACCAAAAAAATTTCAATCTAAAGTAATATTGTTGCTTCGCAATTTGCATCGCAGCGCCGTTGGTAAAAAAATGACATGGGATCGTAACGGTGTTGTTTCCATAGACGGCAGAAAATTTTTTAATTCCAATATCGTTGATCTTGTTAACGATGCTATGCGAGCTAGAAAACGTGAGAAACCCATCAGACGATCTCACTTTGCCAAACTCCTGCGGGCGATACACATGCCACGCAAATTTATCGGCAATCCCGAGTTACTACACGAGCATACACCTACATCATCATCGAGACCACAGCGGCGTCTTATTCAACCACGCGATAACGATAGTAGCAGCAGCAACAGCAGCAACAGTAGCAACAACAACAATGAGGCCGAGACCGCACACTCAAACAGAGATTTAATGCTCGTGGCTGAAAACGACATTATCGAGGGGCAAAAGGGGGATGAAGAAGAGGACGAACAATTACAAAACATCGCACAAGCAGAATATCGATCCCCCACACAGTTAGAAAAGAAAAAGAAAAAGAATCCATTCAACTGGTCATCGCTAAAATTATGAAAATTCTTCAAAAAATCTATTATGACACCGCTCATCCTGCTTCCTATTCTCGAGCAAAAAATTTGGCCCAGGTGGATCGAAGAGTAGCGCGAAAAAATGTTTTACCATGGGTCGAGACACAGGATTCATATAACATGCATCGTCTCGTGCAACGACGATTTCCCCGTCGTACGTACAGCGTGAGTAATATAGACGATGTATGGGAGGCTGATTTAGCTGATCTTCGCTCGATAGCCACGTACAACGATGGGCACGCGTATCTGCTTGTTGTTATCGATGTGTTGAGCAAATACGCGTGGGTCGAGGCTTTGCGTGACAAAACGAGCGCAAACGTGGCCCGCGTTCTCACACGCATACTTGCACGCAGTAACAATCGTCGCCCGCAGCAATTGCAAACTGATCGAGACAAAGAATTTATCGACGCTCCATTTCAGCAAATTCTCAAGAAAAAGAATATCGATTTTCGCGCTGCTCGTAACCCTGATATAAAAGCCTCGATTGCCGAACGCTTTAATCGAACAATAAAAGAGCGAATGTGGCGCTACTTTACATACCCGCGAAAGAAGCGTTGCATCGATGTTTTACAACATTTTTTATATGTTTATAATCACACTAGACACAGCGGAACGCGTATTCCTCCGAGCTAAGTAACCCTCGAAAATGCTTCTATAGCCCGAGACAATTTAGCACGGCGTTACGAGCGTAACGCGAAAAAAATTCAAAAGCCTAAATACAGCGTCGGTGGCTTGGTACGTATCAATACAGCTAAAGCAGCTTTCGTGTCAGGATATGAGCGTGGTCGGAGTAACGAATTATTCAAGATTCAACGAATATCAGTGAATCGAGAACCATTCGTGTATATTTTACACGATCTGAATAACGAGACTATCGACAGTGTTTTCTACAAGGCAGAATTTTCACGAGTACGAGTGCCTCCGTCATCTGAGAAGACGAAAGAGAAGAAGAGGACAAAGACGAAAAACGCTCGGAATCATCGTCCCTGATAAATATGAGCTCCAAGGATAGCTCTTTCCTTGTCGTACTACTGAGCAACAGTAGTATGCAGTATTTTCCGAATAATACGACGACGAAATTTATTACAAAACGACCGCGTCAGATACGCTTGCACGGAGAATGGTCTGTTTCTCTTGTGGAAATTGCTTATCCGATGACTCTTTTACATGTTCCTACTGTAGGACATCTCGTAACTTTTGAGGATGGTGATTATGATTTATCGGGTTTAAATCTTTTAACACGGAGACGCGCTGATAGAGACCAAGTTGCACCTGGAGTATATCGCTCTATAGACGCTCTTTTGGAGAGTATAAATAAGTTACCTCACGTGACCGGACATTTGCGCTTTAAATCGCTTCCGAGCGGGCACGTCGAAGTGGCGCGCGTATGCGACGATCTACCACGACTTTCATGTATCGCCCGCTATCGCAAGGCTACTAGGATTCTCGGAAGAGGCCTGTAGGTCAGTAATGATAGAACCGCATTGCGAATACACAGGGTCGAGGCCTGCATCTCTCACCGGTGCTATACCAGGTAGCATGTTTCTATACATAGATATCTGCGAGAGCTATGTTACAGGCGATGTACAAACACCCCTCTTACGGGTTGTTCCCATTGATACTGATGACTGTCAGTATGGTTTGATAAAAATTAAATCGTTTTCAACGCCACGATATATACTTCTCTTGCGCAATAATTTACACACTATCGAGATCGATATAAGAGACGAATTTGGGGATCCTATATTCGAGCAGGGAACGTTGACTGTGACACTACATGTCAAAACGTCCCACTATTGATTACACCACTATGGATGATATTGACAGTGTGCAGCACGGATGGGGCCGTCGCGGGTACGGCGGTATTAGCCATGTTTATATCGGAACACCTAATCAACGAGGACACTGTATCGGCAGCTTTCTCGGGGGCCTGTTTCGTCGAGTGTTACTCCTTTTAAAGAAGGGCGCTAAAGCAGTTGGAAAAGAGGCGTTGTGCGCCGGTGTAAACGTAGCCGGTGATATCCTCGATAGAAATATAGCTGTGAAAGATGCTATTCGCGAATGAGCGAGAGAATCAGGCAGTAATTTCAAACGCAAAGCCTCTGAAAAAATTGACATTCTCATGCGGGGGTCTGGTTATAAAAAGCGCAAAATTTCGCGAACTCCTCTTTCATCGGACGAACGTAAACCACGACGTATCTCCCGTAAAAATAAAAGTGTAATAAAGAGAAAAGTAATAAAGAAGAAGAAGAATAATAAGAACAATAAGAAGACAAAGGCTCGTCAACGAACAGTTTCAGATTTTTTTGGATAGCTGAAACAAGATGGCTCTTCTACATGCGCACTCGTGCGAGTGCCTTAAATCGGAACCTGAATTATTTTCAATCCCGCCGACGCAATCTACTATCGAAGGCTCCAATTGGGTGTATTACAAGCCAATATCTTCGCTAACAGATGATTCACCGATTGAATTTGTTTGCTATGCTTAGTCTGAGAGTGAAAATAACATCTCCTACTACTACGGAAATTGCCGCGGGTACATCGTTATAAGTAAGTGCCGGCCCTGTGCACAATCTCTAGCAATCTATGTTTAATCAGGTGGATGTATACCGGAATCAAAAATTAGTTTCACCTCCAAATAATGCCTACGCTTATCGAGCGTACATAAAAACACTTTTGAATTACGGTCCAGCAGCAAAAAATTCGCATCTCACGAGCGTTCTCTGGTACGACGATACCCCTGGAAAAATGGATGATATAACATCGGAAAATACGGGTCCTGTGACGAGAAAACAATTTTTAAATGTCGAAAAAACTGTAGACTTGCTCGGTCATCTGCATTGCGATATATTCAATCAGGAGCGGTTCCTATTGAACGGCGTCGAGATGCGACTACGGTTGGTGCGGTCTAGAGATTCATTTTGTCTTGTGGGGGATACAAAGAATGGTCAATGTGGCTTAAAGATTCTCGAGGCATGGCTTCTCGTTCGTAGAACAAAAATAGCTCCTGGTGTGCTGCTCTCGCATGCTAGAACTCTGGCAAAATCTACGGCTAAATATCTTCTTACGAGAGTCAAGGTAAAAGCCGTTTCAATACACTCTGGTGCTCATGGAGAGACTATCGATAATATCGTGTTAGGTCAATTGCCGAAGCGTATAATTATCGGTTTTGTCGATAACAAGGCGTTTAACGGCGACTTCAGTATGAATCCATTCAATTTCCTAAATTACAAGATAAATTATCTCTCGTTGTATGTAGATGGTGCTCAAATACCTTCGAAACCGTTACAACCTGATTTCACGAAAAATCATCTATATGTGGATGCTTTTCAAACGTTGTTTTCGGGAACTGGAATACATTTCTTGAACGACGGTAATTCGATCGATCGCGATAATTATCGCGATGGATACTATCTGTTTGGTTTTGATTTGACACCCGATCTTTCGGCGAACAGCAATACACATTGGAATTTAATAAACCACGGTAGTGTGAGAATAGAGGTACGATTTGAGGATGCGCTTGCTTCAACAATAAATTGTGTAGTCTACGCGGAATATGATAATGTTCTTGAAATTGATGCCTCACGGCAAGTAATGGTGGATTTTACCGGATAAGCGAAAAATCTGCAAGCAGCTACGGAGTTATACGTCGGATGTGTGTGGACAATTTTGCATCGTAATCCTACATCTTATGTCGTGTGGCTTTACCATGTCGTGATTTAATAATCTCTTTAGCGATAATGTAATGAAAAACGACAGATTAGTGCGTGAATATTACAATGCTTTTGCCTCTCGACGATCAGACAGTGATAAAAATAAATTTAACGGCGGAGGAGTCTCCGAACAAAGATTACCGTGTTTGCAGGGATGTTTCATACGACGGTAAATATGTGTAAAGTGATTTAAACAAAATATTGATTAATTAAAAACAAATACATCGGCTTAGTGTGTCTTTTATTTTATAATTATATATAAATTATAATCTAGGTCTCTCGCGGTACGGTATCATATTCTGCGTCTTTTACTGCAGAGCATTCGCTTCACGAGAAGCACAGCACAAAGCGGTACCCACGTGCAAAACCGCTGACATTGTATTCAAAGCGCTGCACACCTACTTATGATTCAGAGGGGCGTTTGTTATCTTCAAGCGCTGTGATCACCGCCAGCATCATCCGGAGCATTCAGTCTGTCTTTAGCAGTGCATGACGAAAGTTTAAATCGAGAAAAAATGTATTCGCGGTACGACAACTTCGCTCTAGCCGTGGCTTTTGTGTGTCGGGTGGTTTGCGGTGCGGGGGATAACGCGATATTCCTGCGCACGGAATTAATGTGTGTTGCGTGACTAAAACTAGAGGACGATTTGGAGACATTATATCATATATTGATTTGCTGACGGATTTGCTGACAGGAGTGCGTTTAAATTTGAGGACTTATGTGCGGGAGCCTCATGTATCATTATACGGCATCAAAGGGCTATGCGCGGGGAGATCATCGACATGTATGGTGACGGATTCTGCGAGGTGCTGCTTGTTGATATCTATAAATCGATATACGTCGATTGGCAGCAGCTATTTCACACTGAGCCACCGATTAGCGTACTACCTGTGTTGCTTTTGAAGTGTACGGTATTCGGCCTCGAACATTTCATTGACGAGGACGGATATCATGACCTGAACGAAGAAATATACGGTAGCGATACGCTGATCGGGATACGGATGCCCACGCCTGACGGTGCCCACGTTCCATGGGTGCGGGAAATTGGCATTACCCTGGTGCGTAGCTGTAGTTTTTGATGTGATTGAGTGAGTGAGTGAGTGAGCGAGTGTGTGAATGAGTGAGTGAGAGAGAGAGAGAGAATGAGTGTGTATGCATATGTGTGTGTGTGCCATAAAGTAAATATTGTGCCCGTCACCCTGGAGAGTCATCGCAAATGCCGCCAACACAAGGGTGAGTTAAAAATTTTATTCCAAGTATGTGTACACCTTTGCTGCATCCTGCTCTTATCTCTACTCTTCCTTGTTTACCAAGGTACCCACACCACCTCACTTTACCATCTCCACGTTACCGATACTGGTCAAGCAGAGTGGGTAGCGCGGTGGTGGAAAAGTGCGGTGGTGGGGGTAGCCGCGTGGTGGGGGAAGGAGTAGGGATAGGAGTGGGATGGATCAAAGGTGTACACATACTACTAATGGCGTTACTTTACGTAAAAAAATGTCTGCACCGATACTTTTGCGACATAAATTTTCGTTTATGTGCAAAATCTTTAAATACGTTTCAGGAGAAAGAAAAGAATTTCGTATTATTTGATATATCTAACGCGACCTACTGGTTTTGCAATTGGCTTTGGTAGTATGTAAATAAATGGTAACCGCCAGTTACAGTGTGGTGATCCTCGCATGGTAGTGACCCTTAGGTCATTGTTGACTCGTCGTCGTGCGAACTCCCCGTCTGACGATGTTGTCCTTCCTGACACCGTTGAACTTGGAATCGGTTAATCCGCTCATTCTCTTCCTTCGATGCGTCGCCAACACTTACGCGACGCCTTGTCGTGACCAGACTTCACTAGCTGTGCGTTGTTGTTCGCGTCTCGACATACCTCTTCGAACCGAACCTCTCACAATTTTCTTTATTGTATTAATTGTCTTTATTGTAGTTATGTGGGGTTGCACCAATTAATTATTTTAACAACAATGTAACAATGTATTATTTTGGCAAATGAAGCTGTTATCTACATTTGCCGTAAATTGATGTCTATGTTTACACTAATACTTAATGCAACAAGCTTGCAATGTTCATAACGTCGATCGCTAAGCATGTTCACCCCATGCTGCCTCAGCACATTCTTGTATGTAGGCGAGCAGCCTCACAATCGCTCAATCAACAAGAATTAATAACAATTGAAAATGATACCGTATCACGACCAAATATTTTCAAACTTTCCCAAAAATATCTAATTTGTATTGCCAACTTCTCTCAAAATTCATAAACTACGTTTGTTTTCGCTGCTGATTACACATTAACATTTTAAATCTATTATATTGTCTATAAATCTTCAATTATCGCTGAATATCTTAAATTAGTGTATCTTAAATAAATTTTCAAAAAAATTCTGAAAGTTTTCTGAAATTCTTCGCATGCGTCGACCAGAAAATTTTAAACTCTGGTGAAAATCACAGATTTTTGTTGCCAACTTCTCCTAAAATTTATGAACTTCGTTGATTTTCTCTCTCCATTCGACTTCCGTATATATATTGCACTCACATGTATATAAATTTACGACGGAATTAACGAGTTTTACAGTATTACGATAAGTTAGCAGGGAACATCAGAGCTTTTTACAAATATTCGCAAAATTTCGAATCTTGCTAAACATAGTCGACAAAGAACGCGTAGAGTGTCTATGAAAACCTCTAATTATTGGAGTATGCATACCTCATGAATAAAAACACATATTGCGAAACAAAGCGCATTAAAGAGTCAAGTTTATCATTGGTATGAGTAAATCACTAACATAAGTAGATATTAGAGAAACTTTGAACGTTTAATATTTAAGGAAATCAGAGTTTCTTAGAAATGAAATCGCGTATTTTCTGAATAAGTTGTTAAAGATTTCCTAGTGTTTTTATAGTTCATTCTGCGATATATATGTAGACGATATATATATATATACAGGGTGCGCCATTTTTTATGTCGGTATGTAAACTGTGACGTAGTTACAGCCGCGAGCCTGCTTTATTATATTTTGCTGGGAACGAAGGAATATATATGTAGGATTACGACCGTGTCAAGTATAGCGGTTCGAACGGGAGTCAAACTAATAGAAGTAAACAGCTGACGGCAGGCCAAGTGACTCTTTCTAAAAAACCGGGTCAGCGACCAGCTGGTTTCACTAGATAGCGAAGGAGAGACGGTTGGCGCGACGTCGAAGTCAAGAAATCAAAGAAAACGCGTGAGATATAAAAATGGTTCGGACGCACCGAGTACTGTGGGCACTAGGGTGTCGAACTCGAGCGAGTAAGACATAAGCGGGCTACGTCACACGGAAGGAATTCCCTCGCTACCGTAAACAGCGGGTCAGCGACCAGCTGGCCTCGCTCGGTGGCGAGGGGAAGACGGGTGGCACGGCAACGGCGACTGGAAAAATTATTAAAGCCCATTTAAAGCCGTTTAACGGCGATTTAAAATAAAAATCGAAAGTGACGTATAGGGGAATGAGGCAGCGGGGCAGGGTATAAAAGAGCCTGCGGGAGAGGAAATGCTCTCTTGGCTTTTAGCTCTTAGCTCTCAGCTTTTAATTCTGAGCTCTTCTAGTACTGAGTTTATTTTTTCGTGCATTTCGGCGAAGGTTAATAGTTCGTGTATTATAAAACTTGATTCTAAGACAGTACTGGAAAAGTACTGTGAGTGATTGCTGGCATATACCATTGCATTACTTGTGAAAATGTGGGGTGGAAAGCGTGGTGCAGTCAGCACTGCAGAGCACGGAAAAATGAGAGTTTAGAGGATGCACAAATGATAAGACTATATTCACAGTACTTTCCCAGCAAGTTTAGTTGGGGAAAGAACAATGAATAATGAGCACATGCAATTATATTAATTGGGTGGGTAACAAGTAGTGTGAAAAACGTGGTGCAGCCTGCGCTGCAGAGCACGTCAATGGGTGAGACCTTTATGATGATGTACCGATGAGTTTTCCACTCCTCACCGTCATTATGCTAAATTATGCTAAATTGTAACGGTGTACTCTTACCTGAGTTTTAAGTCCTGGTGAGCACAAAAATATTGAGAAGATCCGGTGAGATGGTGAAAAGTCTGAGCGAGTGTACCGAGGATGTGTGCGCTGTCCCAGCGGGTTTCCACAGGAGTGTCAGATTTTACAATATGGCTGCGTGATACAAAAGCGTCGTTGAGCGCTGGAGTCAAATGAGTGAGATAGCCGGTGAGCGAAGCCGAAGTCAAGTGAGAGAGACAACCTCTCGCTTAACGCGGCTTGCATGTGAAGCACAGCCTCGGCTCTGCGAGGCCCTGCCTCGGCTATCTCCGGCATAGCCGAACGCAGCGTGCTACACCGCAGCAACAGGTCGGAGCACGGCGAATATCGATTGCCGTGCGCCAGCTGATTATCCAACATATCGAGATTTCAATAATTCTACAACGACGTTTTCAGAATAATTAAGTAAATCGAGTCTGTGTAGTGCAAAACGAAGACAGCGGATGAAGGAAGGACAGTGATTAGAACGATTAAAAAGATAATTAGAGGAATTTAGAGGGAATTTATAGTGATCGAAGATTGAGTAGGCTTTAATTGAATAGAATTAAGCGGATAACACTTAAGCAAATAGTATTTAAGCGAGTAGCACTTAAGCGAGTAGCATTTAAACGCGTAGCATTTAAACAAGTAGAATAAGCAAGTAGTGTATAAGCGAGTAGGTTTAAAGCGGATAGAAAAAAAAGTAAAACGAGTGGCAAATAGAGAGAATTATAAACCTGACAGACATCGCCTTTGAGAACAAATTCACGCGCGTGCTTCGCGTGTGTATGTGTCGGGTGACAGGCTTACTACCAACGCACGATCAATAACGAACTACCTAGCTAGGTGTATCGAGGAGCTACGTGAACGAAAGACACAAAAACAATTGTAGAATAATCGCCGAAATTAAAGGATTGGAAATGCAATGAAATGCCCCACGGTGCTAATAAACCGAACATGGAGATTTTCCTAATTTTTTTGGTGAATAAACCCTACTTTTGCCTACCTCGAAGTCTAAATTAATCATCCTTGTGTTCGAGCCCGAAGTCTTCCCCTCGGAAGACAAAAATTAATGTTAACGATTAAAAATACCGTTACAAAACATTGAATAACTTTCACATTTATCAACTGATTGACTTGAGTAGACATGTTTTTGAAACGTCAATTCAGTACGATTTAAACCATGAATCGCTTTACACTGAAACAACGTGCCGAAATAGTGACCCTGTACATTGAAAATAGTCGTTCAGTTATATTAATTCAACGTGCATATCGTCGAAAATATCGTCGAAAATATCGTCGAAAATATCGTCGAAAATATCGTCGAAAATATCGTCGAAAATATCGTCGAAATATCGGCCAACAAGCACCGTCTGTCAACACTATTTGTCGTTTGGTGTCGAATTTTGTTGAGCACGGGACAGTGGAAGATCGTCCACGTGCCGTTCATCAACGCCCAAGACGTTCCAAGACGTTCCAAGACGAACTGGTTGAAGTGGTAAAAGAGAGTGTTGCCGAGAACCCACATTTGTCGTATCGTCAGCGCGCTCAGCATTTTGGCGTCAGTGGAACCACTTTGCGGCGCATTTTGAAGGATGATTTGCATTTGTTTCCGAATAAAGTGCAATTGACTTGAAGAATATTGCCGACAGACCGTCCGCCTTGCTTGGAATGCGGTCAAACAGTCGCTCGAATGGTTGACACTGAACCTGATTTTTGGAAGCAAATTTTGATGACCGACGAGGCCCATTTCACACCTTCTGGCGCCGTTAACGAGCAAAATTGCCTTATTTGGAGAACGGAGATTCCACACGAGATCCATGAAACACCATTGCATGACCAAAAAGTGACTGTTTGGGCCGGCGTTTGCGCCAAAACCACCATTGGGCCATTTTTCTTCAGAGAAGGCGAAACAGTCGATGGAAATCGATATCGGTGGATGTTGGCTCATTATGTTTGCCCGTGAATGTATGAAAAAGGTCTGGACGGTTACTGGTTTCAACAAGACGGTGCGCCATGCCACACTGCAAATCAACCAATACAGTTTCTGCAACGAAAATTCCCTGGACGGGTGTGTCAAAAAATTGCGACATTGACTGGCCACTCAGTTCTCCAGATTTGACCCCTCCGGACTTCTTTTTGTGGGGTTATTTGAAAAGCAAAGTTTACGCCAACAAGCCTCACACCATTGACGAGCTCAAGGCCAACATTCGTGCCGAAAGCATCGCTATACCGCCCGAGATGCTCGAAAAAGTGATGGAAAACGCAGCGAAAAGGGCACATTCTGCTTTGGCCAATAAAAGCAGCCACTTGATTGATGTTGTATTCTAAAACTAGTCCAAATAAATTGTAAAAGACCAAATTAAATATAAATACCTCATTTATGGAAATCGGTTGTCTTTTTTTAAAGTTATTTAATGTTTACATACCGACATAAAAGATAGCGCACCCTGTATATATATATCTATTGTATATGTATTGTCATGGATATATATGTATTGTAATGAATATATATTGTAATGGAATGCAACTAGCGCACTCCGCTATCGTCAAGAGAAACCGACTTTACAATAAAAGCAATACACAATGGATACTGAAAAAAACACAGAATCACGCAACCAAAATGCAAAATGCAATATGAAATTATTATTATATACTCCACACGCTCATCCAGATCAGCCTCTATCGAAAAAAACATCGGAAAAGATCAATTATTACCAATAAATAATAAATAAAGACATGAATAGGCGTCCCCGGCACCAGGTGAATAGAGGAGATAAGTAGGCTTGTCGCGAAACAGCAATTAGTACACACCCTGAGAAAGATAGTGCTCATCAGAACTCAGGATCACTCGAAAGAGCGACCACCCAGCTATGCAGACACCTAGCGCAGTAAACTCGGCCTCCGCGCAAATACCTCACGCAAGACACCGGCATGGCACGCCAAGACCACGGCCCAGATGACCACTGAGCAGGACCACGACAAATTGTGGAATACTCAAAGTTCCATAAATCTAACCAATGGAAACACCGCAAAGTAACGTCATATGTAACCACTCAGAAGCGGTCCTAAAACAATTATCAAACATGAAATACATGAAAAAGAGATTAAATAATAACATTCAGCAATAAATTAAATCATAAAACACACCCCCCGATGCATCACTATCACGAGGGAACAATCTACATAGAATCCAAAAGACGTAAAATAAACCAGAAACGAATAAAAAAACACCAAAAGTACTGTTTTTTAAAAGTACAATATATAGACGAAAGTACAATATATAGACACAAAATCGGAACTGTTAACTTAGGCATTCGAAACCGTTGTCTCGAAACTCGGTCAGCCAAAAGTGGACTTATTCGCCTCTACAATTAACGTGAACTGCCAAGCCTAAAGCCCCTGGTACGGAGACTTTTACGCTTTTACGATCGATGCATTTACGCTTCATTGGAGAACGGATTATTTCTATGCGTTCTCTTCTCTCGCCCTGGCACTAAGGTTCCTTAGAAAAGTTATAGCAGATCGTGCTTGTGGTAGTGCGGTAGTGCCAAATTGGCCATCGCAACCATAGCCCTCCATGTTTATGAATCTTCTAGTAGAAGATTCGATAGTGTAAGTTCCCTATACATATAGATTTGTATGTATGCCTATACTATATATGTTAGTAGTGTGACAAATTTATTTCTCATGAGGGAGCGGTGCAACCTTTCGCTGTCTATTGATAGTACTGCTTTAATTGCCTACCGGTGCGAAATCTCTCCCAGAAATAAATTCATAAGTTTGTAGAGATGAATGAAACTCCTCTGGGGAGGTTGGGCCACGAGGAAGGAAGGTTCTCACTGTAATAACTCGTAACACGTACGAGGGTGGTTTGAGAAGTCCGTGCAAAGTCAGAGAGAGGGCACTACTGCTGCCTATTGAAGTTATTTTCAGTTAGTATCATCTCTTGGAAGAACACACACCAAGTTTCAGCCAGATCGGTTTATTTATTTGTGTTTGGCGTTCGTTTGAATCGAAGAAGTCGAAAGGTTTTCAAAACATGGACGAAAAAGAATTTCGCGTGTTGATTAAACATTGCTTTATGAAAGGCAAATCGCCTCAGGAGACTAAAGAGAAGCTTGATAAACATTATGGTGACTCTGCACTTTCAATTAGAACAATTTATAAGTGGTTTCAAAATTTTCGGAGTGGCCATATGGACACAAGTGACGCTGAACGTTCTGGACGCCCTGTTTCGGCCACTACTCGCTGTAAGCATCTCGAATGAACGGGTACATAATATTTTGCACCAACATTTGGGCATGAAAAAGTTATCCGCAAGATAGGTGCCGCGATTGCTCATGATTGATCAAAAACGAAATCGTGTGAGGTGTTGCATGGGCGGTTTGCAGCTGTTGCATCGGAATCCGCAGGACTTTAAGCGTCGTTTCGTGACTGTGGATGAAACATGGATACACCACTATACTTCTGAAACCAAACAACAGTCCAAACAGTGGGTTGGCAAGGGGGAATCTGCACCAAAAAAGGCGAAGACTGTTCCTTCGGCCGGGAAGGTTATGGCAACTGTCTTTTGGGATTCGCAAGGAATAATCTTCATTGATTATTTGGAAAAGGGTAAAACTATTACAGGCTCATATTATTTATCGTTGTTGGACCGTTTGCAAATCGAGCTGCAAGAAAAACGTCCACGATTGGCCCACAAAAAAGTCCTTTTCCATCACGATAACGCACCAGCTCACACCTCAGCAGTTGTGGCCGCAAAACTGATGGAAGTAGGATTCCAACTCATTCCACATCCCCCCTATTCTCCAGATTTGGCTCCCTCGGACTATTACTTGTTCCCCAACATGAAGAAATGGCTAGCGGGAAAAAGATTTTACTCAAACGAGGAGGTGATTGCAGAAACGAATGCCTATTTGACAGGCTTGGACAAATCCTATTATTCGGAAGGGATCAACAAACTAGAGCATCGCTGGACGAAGTGTATTAGTCTAAAAGGAGATTATGTTGAAAAATAAAAATGATCTATCCTAAAAAATTAAGTAGTTTTCATTTTTGCACGGACTTTTCAAACCGCCCTCGTAATTCATTGAACAATTGAACGATATTTATAAATCAAATGCAGAAGAAAATTGAACAGTAATTATAATAATTCGGCAAATGTATGAGGCAATTCGCTAATACATTAAGGAATGTTCACGCATTTTGTAACAGTTTATGTCAGAACACAATTGAATAATGATTATGAGGCGTCAGTAAATGTACGATGTGACGCTCCGATTATTGGAGTGATTTTTACAGTTATAATAATTCATAAAAGAGCAAAATTGAATACTATTCATTAGCATTCTATAAATGTACGAAGTGACGCTCCAATAATTGTAATTCTTACACAATTATTATCAACAATTTATGACACAAAAGATTTGAGGGGAATTAAGTTGCATATGAAAGTCTCAAGTAATTGCAACAAAAAAGGGTCATCTTACAGACCATTCGTAGCATAATGACAATGCCGCTTGAATTGGATACGATACGTCAATTATTATAATCATTTTTAGATAACTAGAAACAATTTTATCTCAAGCAACATGATGATACGCGGGTATGCATATGAAAGTCGGACGTAATATCAAAAACAAATATCAGTTCATATGATAAATATAATGAACACAACCTTAATTGTTTTGAGTAATTATCTAATATAATCGAAATATGTGATTAACATGACTAAAGTGTTCCGTCGACGGGAGGTAGCGTGGTCGACACGATTTGCCGAAGTCCACAACACGCCCTCCTTTTGTATATAGATTTAGGTATGTTACTCACGACATACGTCAACGAGATCGATTCGTTTAATACGATATTGTCACCCTCCGAGCCGGTTGGTGATCGTTGGATCTCTTCCGCGTGATTTGGGTTATTGTTCTTGCCTTCACAATTTCGTGGATTATCTATAGGCAGTTACCGAGGCATCGGGCGTCCTATATTCATCCTGGATAGAATCGGGCGGACGAGGGAGCCGTAATACTCCTAACGACGACCCTCTAAGAACTCTCGGAATCGATTGTGCCTCGATAGATCTGCGTGCTAGCCCTGCGTACGCTCATTGCGCAGGCCACGCCGTAGGTATAGTTATACACATTACGCTGTTCACGGTATCGCGTTGCCGACGGGAGACTCAGAAAGTCGCAAGATGTCCATATAAGGTGAATTCATTTAGCCGTGTTTTCGGGATTCTCCGGCTTTTGTCGTATAGGGTCACTACTATTGATTATAAAGTAGATTTATTTGTATGGGTGAGAATGAGCTATAGCGATTCACACGACGGAACGCTACACGCAGTACTTAAAACATCGAATCGCTACAGTAGTTTCGCTTATACAAGTTGTGAAGATTTTCGGCGCTGCGATCGACCGAATATTCTCGAAGCCGGATGTGACGTATTAGTAATGAAACGATATGAAGGATCAAGGGAGAGAATCCGGCAGTCAGTCGTGAACATTCATGCGAGTCGATTAGCTGTACAATGTGACTACTTTTCTTAAAATAAAGGACTACTCGTATTTTGATAACATTCTGTGTGCAATGTTTCTATTAAAATCCTTCAACTACCAGCAAGAGTGCATCTTACAACTTCAGAAGTGAGATTCTACCACAATTAGCTCACAAAGACAATCGTGCTAAGTGGCAAGATCGCAGCTCGACCACGAGGTAAAAATGGCGATCGATAACGGGAATTACGGGTCACGCGTGAATTGTAACGCAGGAACGATATGCGTAATGAGTGAAAAACACGTTGTGTCGTAGTGTGCTTCGTGCGGCGGGTCTGCGTTCAGTTGAGGAGAACGCCCTGTAAAAACTACGACATAAAACATTTCAGAGTGAAAATTAGCAGCCACGAGAAACGGTTGCGAATATTCGAGAATTAGCTCTAGGCTAGAAGGACGGCAGGCTGTTTTCTGTTGTCGAGAAAGTCGGTAAAAATGGTGAGTTACCACTTCGAGAACGCTTTTTACTACTGTAGTTTTGTGTAAAAAGAAAAAAAACTGTGAAATTTCAGTGAATTTCGCGTAGGAATAAAATCAACGAGATATTATTCGAGGCTCAAAAACTCGTATATGTGAATCTACATGTTACTGTGTGTGTGATTCGTTGGCAGTAATACTAATCGTACGAATGTTTGTACGTCTAGTCGGTCAAGCTAGTTAAACTTCGGAGTGTTTCTACAGGGTGCGCCATCTCAATCTGGTCGATGGAAGTATTGAATAACTTAGAGAATTTTCAACAGATTTCACAAAGTCGTATTTTTTTATTAAATTCGATTCATTACAATTTATTTTGATTAGTTTCCAAAAACCACATCGATCAAATGTCCGCCTTTATTACTGAGACAAAAATGAGCTCTTTTTTCGGCATTTTCCATTGTATTTGCCAGCGTCTCGGGCGATATCGCTGCGATTTCGGCTCGAATGTTGTTTTTTAGCTCCTCTATGGTCTTCGGCTTGTTGGCATAGACTTTACTTTTCAAAAATCCCCGCAAGAAGAAGTCCGGTGCAGTCAAATCCGGCGATCTTGGTGGCCAGTCAATATCACCTTTCTTTGATATCACACGTCCTAGGAACTTCCGACGCAAATCGTCCATTGTTGAGCGCGCAGTGTGACATGTCGCACCATCTTGTTGGAACCAAAATTCCTTAAGACCTTTTTCACGCATTTGTGGTAAAACAAAGTGTGCCAACATCCACCGATATCGATCCCTATTGACAGTTTCACCAGCTCTGAAGAAAAATGGTCCAATGGTGGTTTTTGAGCAAACACCGGCCCAAACTGTCACTTTCTCATCGTACAATGGAGTTTCGTGAATAATATGAGGATTATCGGTGCCCCACATGCGACAGTTTTGTTTGTTGACAGCGCCAGAGAGGGTGAAATGAGCCTCGTCGGTCATCAGAATTCGCTCCCAAAAATCCGGCTCAGCTTCCTTCATTCGACTAACGTTATTAGCGTAAGCCAAGCGTCGCGGCTTGTCAGTTTCCAATAATCTTTGAGTCAACTGCACTTTGTACGGAAACATGTGAAAATCTTGCTTTAAAATCCTTCTCAAAGTGGTTCCACTGATGTTTAATTGCTGAGACCGGCGGCGGTATGAGACATTTGGATTTTCTGCAACACTCTGTCGAACAGCTTCGATATTTTCATTTGAACGACCTGGACGCGGTCGAGCTTGATGTTGGAGATTCGCTACAGACCCGTGCTCCATGAAATTTGAAGCTAAATGACGGATAGTGTCGCCTTTGGGCGCAGAACGTCCGCGATATTTTTTACGATACGCACGCTGAGTTGACACAACTGAACGATTATTTTCAATGTAAAGCGAAACTATTTCGGCGCGTTCTTTCGGCGTATAGCGATACATGGTTGAAATTGTACTGAAATAACCTATACGAAACGTGTTGTACGACGCTGGTCGGTTAAAATCTGTCAGAGTTATTCAATACTTCCATCGACCAGATTGAGATGGCGCACCCTGTACCTGTGTTGGTGATCGAACAGCACGAGAAGTATGGGCAAGAAAGAGAGAACAACCCAATAGAATACGCGGTACACAGAGTCGGGTACAAAGGTTGAGCATACTACTATATATGCATACTAGTATATATGTGTATTAGATACGCGAGGTCGAACGCGACTTGTTGTGCGAAAGCCTATATACACATATATACGTATAGACAGACAAGGTATAGTGCTTGAAAAACTTTGTGTACGTTAGGTACCGCTTCGTATATGAAATGATATACTCGTTATAATCAGTATTTCTAGTTCGAACGAGTTTTTCGGTTGCCCGTGTGTGGTGCTTACCACAGGTTGGATATTATGGATCCAAACACCCTTAAAGTATCAGTACTCAAGGACGTTGTGGTGAAAAATAATTTGAAAGCGTCGGGAACAAAAGCGGAACTCATATCTCGGTTGGCAGAATTTGATCCGGATGGAATGTTGGTGGATCAGTTAGGAGCAATAAATGGTAATAGTCTGACGAACGATACAACAGAAGGCAGTGAAAATAGAGCTGAACAGATTCCACCAAACTATGACTTTTTCAAGAGTCGAGGCTGATGCTCTGCAGAAAGAGTTAGAGCTTACGCGTAGGGATCCCGCGCTCATCGCGCGAGAGCCAGAGTTAGTCAGATGGGAAAATGAACTTTCACGGCAACAGTCGAATGCCGAACGACAATCACATCAACTGCCTGTGACAGTTCATCGCCAAGAAGTACCATGAAATGATCTTCCACGACCAGAATTTAGTGTCGCGAAAGTACGTGATCTACTTGCGGATTTTTATGGCAAAAATGGTACATTCCAAAACTGGGAAAGCAAGTGTGGTTGTTAAAATCAACTTACAACCTTGATATAAACTCTACGAGAATTTTGATAGCGTCAAAACTTAAGGGAAAAGCTCAGCGATGGTTCCACTCTAAACCGGCATATATTGAAATGAATGTGGACGCTCTTCTGAGTGAGCTGAAATCGATGTTCGATTTTTCCGTCGACCGGGTAACTCGACGCCGGCAGTTTGAAGCGCGAGTTTGGAGATCAGATGAAACTGTCAGCGATACTGGCAGTCCTATAAGTTTTCTAAAAATGTCTCTCGTTCCTCCTTCGGTAACGTGTAAAAGCGGCGGACTATAAACCAGGTATAGTGGAATCGATAACACGAGACTCGACGTCAAAGGTACGGTAGAAGTAAGCTTAACATTCGACAATGTTACACAACATCACATCGATTTCTATATAGTGCCGAACGAGACGATGCAGAGCGCTGCTGTGATAGGGCGAGACACATTACGAAAGTTTGGTATTAAACTCACGATATCGATAAATCCGTCTCTAGAAGTGACGATAAGCGAAATAATGAATATCGACGACATTAACGAAAAACGAATAACGGATGAATTGAAAATTAATCCAGAAATCACGCCGGAAATTTGTGGAGTTGTTCGTACGGTTTTCGAGGATTGCTATGTTAAGCCACGAAGGCCAGAGGTGCCCAAAAATTCAAGCGACACTTAAGTTAGAATTGAAAAATTCGAGTCTATTCCATTTTGCACCGTGCCGTCTATCATACAACGAAAAAAAGGAAGTCACAGAAATTATCGATAAACTGCTCGAGAAGGGCATCGTTCAAAAAAGTAATTCAGATTATGCCTCGCCTATAGTACTAGTAAAAAAAACCAGAGAATTCAGATTATGTGTCGATTATCGTACACTCAATAAGGTTCTTGTGCGCGACAACTATCCACTTCCGCAAATCGAGGATTTGATAGACACCCTTAACGAAAAAGAGTACTTTAGCTCACTTGATCTACGAGATGGCTTCCACCACATCGCGATGGCTGAAGAGTCCATAAAATTCACATCGTTTACGACACCGATTGGTCAGTTCAAATATGTTAAAATGCCATTCGGGCTAAAAACGGCCCCATCGAAGTTCCAGAGGTATGTTAACGAGGTATTGTCAGATCTGATCAGAAAAGAAGAAATAGTCGCGTATATGGACGACTTTTTAGTAGCTACTAAAACGATTGAAGAACATGTCGAGGTCTTGAAAAAAATGTTTAAATTACTTGTTGACAACAATCTTGAACTTCGCGTCGACAAGTGTTGTTTTCTGCTAACCAGTATTAATTATTTAGGTTACCGTGTATCGAGAGAAGGTATTAGCCCTACCAGTGAAGGGGTTGCAACGATTAATCGTTTTCCAGTCCCTCAAAATGTCAAGGGCGTGCAATCGTTCTTAGGAATGTCGGCGTACTTTCGGAAGTTTGTGCAAGGATTTTCGATTATTGCAGCTCCGCTATATACATTGTTAAAAAAAATGTTCCGTTCAAGTTCGGACAAGAAGAGCTTGACTCTTTCAGTACACTTAGGAGTAAGCTTATGAGCGAACCAGTTGTAGCTATTTATAGCCCACGTGACTATACCGAGTTGCACACGGACGCAAGCTCTTTAGGCTTTGGTGCGTTTCTATTACAGCGGAAAGTTGATAAGCAACTTCACCCGGTCTTCTACTTTTCAAAACGGACGTCCGAACGCGAGAGCAAAATGCATAGCTTCGAGTTGGAGACGCTTGCAATAATCTATGCCTTGTGCAGATCCCGAGTTTACCTACAGGGTCTTCGATTCAAAATTATTACCGATTGTAACTCTGTCACTGTGACGCTTAATAAAAAGGATATCAATCCTCGAATATCGCGTTGGGCGCTAGAAATGGAAAATTTCGATTACCAAATCGAACATCGGAGTGGCGATCGAATGAGACATGTCGATGCGTTAAGTCGAGAACACAACTTAATCTACGTTATTCAGGACAATCCGATAGAACTTAATCTCGTATTGAGTCAAAATAAAGACCCCGATATTGTAGCTATCAGAAATAAACTCGAAAAATCAGAAGACAAACTATATGAGATGAGGAACGGGATTGTTTACCGTAAAAAGACCGACAAAATATTGTTTTACGTGCCTGTGGCTATGTAAAGTCATGTGATTCGACGGTACCACGATGATATGGGGCACTTGAGCCCTGAAAAAGCACGTGACGTGCTTAAACAAAGTTATTGGTTTCCTCGGATGAGAGAAAAAATAAAAGAACATGTTCGCAATTATTTGAAATGTTTAGCGTTTTCACCGACCACCGGTAACGTCGAGGGAATGCTTCAAAATAATCCTAAAGGTGACACACCATTTCAAACAGTCCACGTTGATCATTGTGGCCCTGTCGAAAAGCATAGACTCAAACAGCACGTACTCTTGATAATTGATGCATTCACAAAGTTCACGAAATTATACGCCATAAAATCGACGACAAGTAAAGAGACCATTGATTGTCTCTCTCAATATTTCACAAACTACAGTAGACCTCGAACGTTGGTTTCTGACAGAGGCACGTGTTTCACGTCAGAAGAGTTTTGGGAGTTAACTCAAGAAAATAATATTTGTCACATTCTTATAGCGACAGCATCACCGAGGGCCAATGGCCAAGTAGAACGGGTAAACCCTGTACTGGGTCCAATGTTGGCTAAATTGACAGACAATTCCTCCGGGAAATATTGATATCGTACTCTTGCGACCATAGAGCATGCATTGAATAATACGATCCAAAAAAGTACTAACGAAACTCCGAGCAAACTACTCTTCGACGTGAGGCAGCGTGGCGAGGTCGTAGATGGCATTGGCGACTTTCTAGAAGACACTGTCCCTGTAGAGCCTCGAAACCTAGAAGTACTTCGAGCCAAAGCCGCGGAGAATATCGTCAAGAGTCAAAGTTATAATAAAGAATACGTTGACAAACATCGGAAGGAACCATACGAGTATAAAGAAGGGGATTACGTGATGATTAGAAATTTCGAAAACGCCTCAGGTGTCTCTAAAAAACTGATCCCTCGATTCAAGGGACCATATGTAGTAAAAAATGCCTGCGATTCGGTCGTTACGTCGTCGGTGACGTGGACAATTGCCCTGTAACCCAACGACCTTACGAGGGTGTATGGGAACCCTGTAATATGAGACTGTGGTGAGAGACTCTGCGAAAATAATATTTAATTTGTGATTAAGATAAGAGATATCATTTTGCTTTATAAATTGTCAGTCCGAGGCGGACAGAAAGTCAGGACGGCCGAAACTGTAAGTTCCCTATACATATAGATTTGTATGTATTGTAACGTACGGGCTATCTAATAACGCGTGGTGCACACACTAAGGCATCGCTACCGCGCGTTACGTACACCAAGTATGACCGGCCTATACTCGGCAACTCATGACGCTCGGTACACACACAACAAAGCGCCGCTACCGAGCGTCACTCACACAAGGGAGGCTGGCACATCGGAGACCAAGTCCCGTTATACCTTCCGAAAAATACTAGTAACGAAGTATTAAAAGTCCAACGACAGTTTTTAAAAAGAATTACCAAGGCTACCAGTGGGCTACAGGACATGGGCTACAGGACCACCACCAGCTATAGTTATACCAAGAGCATGGGCCAGCCGGAGGGGAGACTGGTATAAAAAGACCAGAATTTCGGCACTCGGTGAACACTTTTGTTCACAGGTCCCGCCAACGCAGAAGTCCAGGAAGGAAGAGCAGCCAACCCCCGCTAGGTGCAGCCGCACTGACACCAAGAGAGCTCAGCTGTGGTACCTGACACACATATTTGACGGGAAGCAGCTGAGTCGGTGCTGCGTTCGAGGCCAACGCACCGCAGACCCAAACATCAACAAAGCGGACTATCTCTGTCTCTCTTTCTCACTCTGGTAGCCGAGGACAGCCTAATATACGGGCTCGGCTCTTGAGAACGAAAACTAAAATCTCCACTCATTAAAATACTGCATATAAATATCATTATGTTAAAGACCCATAAATAATACTAGCGTAGGTAATTCAACAGGGATCGAAGTAGCTCAGGAAAAATATAAAAAGGCGATAACTGAACAGGGTACGGCCCTGGTATGTCAAGTAGCTGCGCATGCACGCAGAGTGCATCCCACTGACGCCGGATCGCAGCGGTGGTCGGGTGGACGCGTAAGTCGGCCTTTAAAAAATACCAGCAGAGAACTCTATTCCCACCAACGGGCCTGTAGCCGGTATTGAACAACCCAGCGGTAGACTCGAGACTAGTCAGGATATCGCAAGCAACGACCGGCCAGTTACCGATGGTACGCACGCTAAACCTCTTACCTAGAGAACGCGACGAATCGATCAAATTTATCAAGCGACGTTTATATTTTTTTATTAGTTAACGAATATCTTCAGATTATATTATTATATTATTTATCAACATCTTTTTTCACGTCATAGTGCATATTGTTAAATCGAATGTTACATCTCTATTCTCATAAATTCTTTAAATTCACCCGCGTACACGATTATAAATGCACTCGAGTGCCCGGGAATAATTTATTGTAAGGCGCGTGGTAGCCATAATACCAAGAGAAAGGGTTAGATAATTGAATTTTCTATTTACTCTTTTTATGTATTACATAAATTCATCTCTGTTTTTCTTTGAATAAACCCTACTTTTACCTACTACAAAAGCCTAAAATTACTTTCCTCCCTGCTCGAGTCCGAACAAACCCTTTAAGGGTAATGTTAACGTTAAATACCGTTACAGTATGCCTATATATATGTTAGTAGTTTCGCGTATACAAGTTGTGAAGAGTTTCGGCGCTGCGATCGACCGAATCTTCTCGAAGCCGGACGTGACGTATTAGTAATGAAACAAGATGAAGGAACAAGGGAGAGAATCCGGCAGTCAGTCGTTAACATTCACGCGAGTCGATTAGCTGTACAATGTGACCACTTTTCTTAAAATAAAGGACTACTCGTATTTTGATAACATTCTGTATGCAATGTTTCTATTAAAATCGTTTAACTACCATCAAGAGTGCATCTTACAATAGTTTTCAGTCCCACTACAAGGCTTTTAGTATCTCCTTGTAAGTCCCTTCGGTACCGAATGCACAAATCATCGGGTTTAATTGCCGGCACATTGTCCATGAAGCGTATCGTAGGAAAATAATTTTGGATTCAGTGATCGACGTGTTGCTAGCTTCTCTCACCGATATCACTTCAAATTTATGTTAGGCCTGTAAAGCAGATAGCTATGACGTAGGCGGGGACCGTATTCTGGAATTCGTACAGCGAAAATTTGATTTGGGAGCGGCGTGTGGTATTAAACCCGACGCGATGGGCAATATCGTTCATCTTAGTGAACGATATGACTAATGATCGAATCGTGGATTGTTCTTTTAAGGGCATTTTTAGGCTTAGACTGATTAAGCCGAGATATGACAAACTTTGGGATGTAAGCACCATCCTTACATTTATTTCGAATATGTACCCCTTCGATACTCTGAAGTTGCAACATCTATCGGAAAGATAGGGGATATAGAGACTTGGAAACGGCACATATGGTAGAGTGCAGCATTTTTCCTCTATGAAACTGGAGACAATTTCTCACTCGACGAAGGTATTCGAGATAAAAACCTCGGTCATTATCAAAGCGTCATACTCACGGGCTTTACAGGCTTTACAGCGTTTGTTACTGCTGCCATACTTCCGGGAGATGACCAAAGTTTGCGTAGAAAGTATGTTTAAGAAATATTTGGAGATAACGAAGCAGTTTAGCGGAAACAGTAATAAAGCACTGATCACATCGAGGAAACCTTATAGTTCGGCGAGTACAGAAACAGTAATGAAATGGGTCAGGACGGTATTGGCAAAAAGTGGTATTGGCCTTGAATTTACTGCGTGATTCACTGGTGTTCGCAAAGTATCATAACCAACCGGATAAGGCTGGCAGAACAGAATTTGGGGCGACCGTTTTTAAATAAGCTTAGATTATTGTTGTTCAATAACTGACTTTTTCACTCTTTAAGAGCCATGAAACTGGATAAATACGGCCATTCTTTTGTGCATCGGGAGACTGTTAGTCTCTATATGAATTGTGTTTTTATTGCCTGGGGTCAAAAATATAAAAATTAGTGTCTCTGAACATCTACAATGTAATCTTGAGAACGAGGCTCGTAATATAATTAAATGATCAATCGAACTTACCTGAGTGCAATTCCATCATAATTATATGTAGAGACTCGTTCGAGATGATTACATTTAACTCTAGGAACGATTAAAATCATTTCTCTATTTAACGCCCTTAATATTTTGTTGGGGTTTGGTATTATTATTATTACTCTTTATGGGAATTACTTTAAACAATATGACAAATGCAGGGGACCGATCATAACGCCACGCTATTAGGGTGATTTTTTATCTAAGCTCTGATTGTTCTGACGCTAATGCGTGGAATTTGATGATACGACATGTAATGTCGAGAACAAGACTCTACATTAGGGTGTGTCATATGAGGCAATTTTTTTTTTCAAGTCACAAACAGGTCGTATACTTCCAGGAAAGTGAAATAAGACGCCCGTAAAAATTTGAGCTCTTATAATTAATATTTAGATGTGCCTCATCGCAAATTTCTATTTCCTATTTAAATAACATGTGAAAAGTTTTTTTTCATATTTGGAATTTTATACTTCGGCAATGGCTGATTGTTCGATGAAACGCATGACATATCTTATAGAGAATTGAACGCTCTACAAAAAAGATATGTAGCAGTTTTTCGATAAACATAGCCATTCAGATGATATCCGAATTCAAAGTTCAAAATGAACGAAAATTCATCTTTTTGTTAATTGTACAGCGAAACTATTGACTCTATTGAGAAACTTCAAATGACTTTTTTCTAGATTATTAAATTAACCATGAAAATTGTCTCATTTATGATTAATTAATATTGATAGTTAATTGTTCAAGGCAAAATATATAATATTTTTATGTGTTTATTTTAAAACTCTGACTCCAAAATTATTTATTTGTGACCGACCAGCTATTTCCACGGCAGCTATTTTGTTTGACAACATCCCAAACACAAAGAGATGGACAAAATACCCACGAGTAAAACATCTTTCTTTGTTCCCAATAACAGTGAAAAGAAAAGGTTCATTACATTTTTTCATGGAACAAATTTATTAATGAAAAATTATAAATTTGAATAGTTTATTACAGCGTAGAAGTTCTTAAATCTTCATTGAAATTTATAGGTGAATGACCTTCAAATGTATTATAATTGATATTGAGGTCAAGAAGAAATAAGTCAATATTATATACTCAATGTTGCTTCCTTGTTTTCATTAAAACTTTATTTAACCTGATTTGTTAACTATATTATCATGATATTTTTGGATTATATTCGTTCGGAATTCGACTGAACAGGATTCGGGAATAATCGGTCCACGATCACAGAGTTCGGTTGCGTATCCACGCACTGCAGTGCGCTTGCGCCAAGCGGCTCAACCAATCCCTTGGCGTGGATGCCGTGAAGTATGTGCGCGGACATGCGCTCTATCGTCCACGGGTTGACCTATCCATAAATGAAGAGTCAGCTGTGCAATAAGTGGTCGCACATGTTGTTCATATCCGCGGTTTTATGTATTCATGGTTTTGTTCAATAATAAATTGATTATTATCGTAGATTTGAGTTACAAATTGTGTTTAACCAGTTACAATAGAGTTGGTTGGATGAAAAGTTCATACCGGACTTGTATTGGTTGTTTTCTTTTAATTACATTAGTTTTCTTTTTTGTTTTTTGCTATTTTTCTGCTTTTGATAATTGGTGCCACGTGCAAAATATCAAGTTTATTTCATTTTTTTATTACCATACATTTATATAGAATTCACCGAATTTTTTCATGTTCCAAGTTAATATTGCTAATTAAACATTACGGATCCACGTCATCAATATCGATTCAATTATTATTTGTTATCATTCAAAACATTTTTTTTTTTAACATTGCATACAATTATAAGTTGTGAAATTGTATGATTAATCAATCAAAATTGTTGGTGTGTTTGAATAGGAGTGAATATCAAGTGTAACATAATTATGGTAAACAACCAAATCATTATCGTTTCCGATCCCACACACAATTACCTCGCATTACAAAACAATATTATTGTGTATTGTGTTATTTATTACAATTAAGAAAAATATCAATTATGAGTAAAACAATATATGTTGGATAATCAGCTGGCGCACGGCGATCGATATTCGCCGTGCGTCGACCTGTTGCTGTGCGTCGACCTGTTGCTGTGCTCAAGCACGCTGCGTTCGGTTGGGCCGGAGATAGCCGAGGCAGGGCTTCGCTCACCGGCTATCTCTCTCAATTGACTTCAGCGCCCAACGACGCTGTCGTATCCCGCAGCCATGTTGAGAATTTAGACACTTTTCGGAACAACCACGGGAACAGCGCACTCGTCTCTGCATCTCTTGGACATTCTTCATCACTTTTCACCGGATCTACTCAGCTATCGTGCTCAACAGGGCTCAAAATCAGGTACGAGTACATCGTTATAATTTTCTAATAGATTCAAAGACGATGAGGAGTGTTAACACTAGAAAGACTGAAACTTAATAACCTATATTGCCCCAAAGCAGTCAAAATGACTGCATTGTGAAAGAATAACTAATGTGTAAAGAAATTTGTTTAAAATTAATTTTTAATATTTTTTAATATTATTTACAGTCATATAACAAGTTATTAGTAAGTATTAACAATAAAAAAAATTTACTTCACTTGGAAAAAAAAATAATTTATGCATTATTTGTACATTTTAAGCAAATGAAAGTGGAAATCTTTTTATGTGTACATCTTCCGCAAACATACTTTTGACATTTTTCACATATATTATTTGTTTTGTTATTGTGGCAAAGTCGTACTTGACAAATTTTTCGTTTGTTAGAATATGTTGTATTTGACGATGTTGCAGTTGATCTTTGTGGGTCATTCATGTTCTGATGAATTTTTCTGTCTTGTAGCTCTGTAATCGGTGGAAAGCTGTTCTGCTAATTGAAACAAGAACTGTTTTCGTTGTATTTGTATTCCTGTCGCTTCTTTGTAAAGGATCCAAGCATTTATAGCAGCCAAATCTAAAATATTGAAAAATATTTGGAGGGGCCATCTACGAGAATTAGATTTTACTGTATATTTTTTGGCTATTTGATCCGCCACATCAACTACAAATTTTGTTTTGTTATAAAATTGAATAGAGTCCGGTAACATTTTTTAATTACTTTTATCAATTTTCACTAATTTATGCCTGGAACTTAGAACAGCTACTCTTTTATTCGGTTTGCTTTTATATATTGTAAGGACACAATTTTCTGATTTACTCGTATATAGGAGGGTGGAAAAACGAGGCATGTTATCCTTCGTTTGTTTGGCTGCTTTGGGTAGTTCTCTTTTATTTCCTCTAATAGTTCCAACTAGTGTTGTTTTTTTGGCCAATAATTTCGTCGCGAGTGACATGCTAGTGAAAAAGTTATCGGTCGTGATATTCCTTCCACAGCCTGTATATGGCTCGACAAGTTTCAGAACAACGTGTTCACTGAGAAGCATTGACGATGGTCGTTGTTCATCTTTCCCCAAGTAAGGAAAATCAAAAAATCAATTTAATAAAAAAAGTCATTTGATTATTTAAAATTTTCCAAGTAGTCAAAATGACTGCTTTTGGGCAATACAGGTATAACACATATATTTTACCGAAAATGAAGGAGGGGGGAGGCAACTACAATGATTAATAAACGCATTTATATGTTGTACAAAAAGTCACAAAATTCTAAGAAGCTGTGTCAGTATACATAATTGTTTTTCTAATTGAAATTGAAAAGCAGTCAAAATGACTTCCTTAGGCAATCTAGTGTTAATCTCATCAGTACATCAACATAATTGTCTCACTTTGTGGCGTGCGCTGCAGAACGGGCTGCACCACGTTTTCCTCCCTCTATTTTGCCTGCTTGATTAATATAATTACGCATGTGCTTTATATTCACTGTAGTTTCCCCCAGTAAACCTGCTAGGAAAATACTGTAAATATTTTCTGCTCAATTGTGCATCCTCAGTCTATGTTTGTAATGTGTCACGCAGTGCTGACTGCGTCACTGTTCTCATACTCTATTCTCAGCACTTAAGCAATCAAATTGCAAGTGCTCTCATCTATTCACTGTGACTTCCCTTAGATAAATCTGCTGAAAGCTCGCAGTGAATAATTGACATTCTACGCACTCATTGCTCTCATACCGTGGCGTGCTCTGCAGCGTTCACTGCTCGCGCACACCCAGCACACAATTAATACAATTGTGTGCTGCTCAAGCTTCATAATAAAATTCAACTCAATTAATTTATTTGTAAGCTCTTTGATTTTTGTGACTATTGATTTTAATATCATTTTGCATTATTTCTAAATTTAACCTATTTTGTATTTATTCTCACTTTTATATTTTTTCCAAATTTCATTATTTTGTACCAAATTGTGGAAGGGAGAATAAACCGCTTCCTCAACATACCATCGACGTGTCTGGTTATTTATCACCCTGTCGTGAGTGAAGACTCATATTTTTCCGATATATTCACAGATCGGTCAGACAATATCGGACGGATTCTCAAACAATATATTTAATTGGTAATGTCTATGAAAATATCGTTGGACAAAACCTGCCAACCGTACGAGAGGTTATGTCTGTCTTTTTCTACGAAAATACTTTTCATAATCGAAAAATCAAAGAAAGTTCAAAGAGCACAATTATTAAAGTACAAAGAAATATGGGATAAAACTGACATACCTACCTGTGGATTCGAATATGCTATGAAAAGAGTTATGAAAATTTATCTTTCTTGGAAACGTTTACAAAAAAATAGAAAGCGTAAAAAGTCAACTGCACAATAAATAAAAGTCAGTTTTTTCTGAAAAACTCGACAAATTATTTGATATTTCTAAGCTCGGTGTAGAACAACTTCTCAGCGATAAAAAAAAATTATTTTTCATTTCTCAAAAATCACCGAATCGCTATGGATTAATTGACGATAATATGTCAAAAGAAAGGTCTTCGGCAGACGATGAGAATATAATGGACATTGATCATAGTAGTAATTATTAAATTTATCTCTATCTTTTCTGGTTCTGATATGACGTATACTCATGGGATTGCAAATTGAATTTCTGTTTATAGTTCCGTATATTTGATTATATTTTTTTATATGGATTTTTACTACTGCATTATTGACAAAAACTAAAAGAAAGAAAATTCAAAAATAATTTTTCAGATATGAATTAGCCAACAGATATTGATATCAATGACATCATACCCACGCAACTTTCAGTTTTATCATCACACACTACCAGTCAAACATCACGTACAATTTCAAATTTTGAACATGAAATAGGCGATTCCACGCGAACTACCAAAATTAATGTGATTACTCCAAACCTTTTTGCTGCTTTCGATCGAGCAAACATTAGTAGCAGAAATGCCACTTTCATTGTTGCTGCTACATTGAAGAGTGTTGGATTAAACATCGCAAGCTTCAATTTGAGTCATAGGACTGTCCATCGAAACCGTATTATATTTAGGAAAGATATTGCTGAAGGATTGAAGAAGGAATTTAAAATTGACGATCGTTACGTTTTACATTGGGATGGCAAAATATTAGATGACATTGCTGGACGGAAATCATTTGACAGGCTTCCGATTATATTATCTGTCTCTGGTGTGGAACAACTGCTTTGCGTTCCGAAAATTGATAAAGGTGATGCAGACAATCAGACCTTAGCTGTCATCAGTACATTAAAGGAATAGCGCGTTACTCCACATATCAAAGCCATGTGCTTCGACACAACATCTGTTAACACAGGTATATAATTTTATCCTTATGGTTTTTTTTTATCATAATTAAGTAACAGCATCACCGAATCCTCTTTTTCTTTTAATTAAATGCAAAATTAAACATAGAAAATTATTGATAAAATCGTTATAGTCCAGTCAATAGGTGAATCAATCTACATAAAATAACGTAATTTCCGGGATACTACAATTCGTTAAAGAGGTGTTCTGAACATAATTCCTGATTTGAAGCGTTTTCCAAGCGTCGGTGGCACCACTATCGCGAGAAACGCGTTTAATTCGATACCTCAAGAACGGTTTATCTTACGGAAAAACTATAGAGACCTTTTTTCTTTTAAATTAAACTTTTTTATTTGATATTTTTTTCCAACATCAATATTTTTCGAGTTATTGCGTTCGAAACACACAAACTTCCTTATTTTCATCTTTTTTTTACGTTCATCTCCTTAACCGTTCACTTTTATCGAATTCTATTTATTATCAAACTTATAAATCATTTAATTATCTACAACTTTTGTCTAAAACTTTTTTCTCTGGTAACAATACTTTCGGACTTACTGCTTACTTTATCGATCGAACAGTTAGTCCGAAAATATTGTTACCGGAGGAAAAAGTTTCAGACAAAAGTTACAGATAATTAAATGATTTACAAGTTTGAAAAAGAATAAAATTCAATAAAAGTGAACGGTTAGGGAGATAAACGCGACAGAAAGATGTAAATAGGGAAGTTTGTGTGTTTTGAGTGCAATAACTTGAAAAATATTGATGTTAGAAAAAAAAAGTCAAATAACAATGATAGAAAATTCGAGTTAAAAGAAAAAACATCTCCATAGTTTTTCCTGTAAAATGAACGGTTCTTGAGATATAAAATAAAACTCGTTTCTCGCGATTGTGGTGACACCGACGCTCGGGGAACCCTTTAAATCTAGAATTATATTCACAATACACCGCTTTAACGAATCGTATTATCCCGGAAATTACATAATTTGACTGGACTATAATAAATTAATTTTTATTTATGATTGCACTAAAAAATGTTGCTATTTCATTTCACGTAATTACTCTCTTACGTATCTTCTTACAACGTCAATTCAATTATTTTTCATAACTCTTCTTCGCTAATTTTTGTTTTTAATCTTTTCTTTTATCAATCAGGTGTTTTCAATCAGACTAACAGTTTTGGGAAATAATGGTAGAAATTAGTGTTCTTTCGTTAAACTGGTTGCCCCGCATTGCGCTTGGCCGCTCACAGCGTTAGGGCACTTTCCACTAACGGGTCCCCACGCACGGCGTCGTGGCTACTCGTCTCTTGGAAAGTGAAAAAGTACGTGTGTTACTAGGTCAAGGGAGTGGCATCCCGACTTGTTGCACCACGCGCGCAAGATTCGTAGGGTGTACGTGCGTGGGTGGGACCACGTCAGGGCCAACGGCTAACCACCCCCTGTCACGTACTGATACCTCGGCAGATTACGGAATTAAGAGACCTAGTCGCAAGCCCCATAACGGCACGACAAGGTACCTTAAAATAAACGTAAGTCAATGCTTCAGTATCAGGGGTACAGGACGAGCTAGTTGGTCATCGCTGCGAACCCGGTGTCTTGTGCGAACTGTGAGCTATAGCTAGGGAACCCAAGCAATTACAAAGACGAGTACGATAGGTAGATAAATTCACACTCCCTATCCGACATTACAATTCTCGTGGCCTCATACTAAACTCGCCGCGGAAACACCCAACAAGACGGAGCCTCGAGAGGCGAACCACGCGAACCAATTACACCTTACAAGAAAGAGTTAGAATAGCATACCACCAGCAAAACATCGCCGTCCAATGATTATACAAAGGCCGACCGGTATATCTTATGGAAATATCATGGGACGCCCCGTACGAGGACAAGCGAAATCGGTTAGATAGGGAGACAAAATCGCCTCGCAGATCGCATAAATACTCATACAGGCGCGATAACCCCACACTAGCAAATTAAGTGTTAAGTTCCGTACGCACGCTACCACATCGTCGTACGCATAATAGAGTAAAAAATCCGAAAATACTGGAATTTATTCCACATACGTAGTCTTAAGATAATCGCGTAAAAGCAAGCGCGATAACCCCTGTTTTAGTAAATTGAGTGTTGAGCTCCGTACGCACGATTCCATTTCGTCGTACGAATATTAAAATCAAAGCCCGAAAAATACTGGAAATTATTCCGCATACGTAACTTTAAGAAACTCGCGTAAAGCAGACGCGATAACAGTTTTTTTTATCAATTGAGTCAAATTTACTATTCGTCGTACGAATATTGAATTCAAATCCGAACATAGTCAAACAATACCACATACCACCAACCTAGGACAATCCTTCCAAATTCCACACAACACTATAAAATCAATAAGTGCCTTAAGCACAATACAATTAAAAAATTACCCTCAAAACTAAGAAGACCGATGATGAAAGGGGAATGAAACGTGCGTCCACCACGGATACATGCAAAATCAAGAAAAACCAGACTGCGGTCTCTCCACAAACAAAACAAAAAGAAATACAAGTAAACAAACACAAAGATAAGCATCAATTACAAATATTTTTGAACCAATCCGCCGATCCAGCCCAGAGCACGAACCTCTTCCAAGCCCTAAATTCCAATCCCAAGTGGTATCAGACAGGACCTTGCTCGGAAAACATACAAATAACGCGATTTAGCCACGACATATTATTACACCCATAAAAATCCAACAAAATAAATAAAGCGATCAAGCGCAAAAATCGTGAAACGTTTCAATATACATATACATATACACACACACACATATATACAGTAGCGGACAAAAGTTTAAGACGATGAATTACAATTTGGTTCATAGATCTGTCATACAAGTACTAACGTTTCCTTCGGCTTGTTGTTTTTTTACAATACATGTGTACGTTTGACCTTCATAATGTAGAAGTGTCGGTCGTCAAATGTAAACAATATAGATTATACAATTTTTTTTTTCTTCCAACCATCTGTAAACAGCGGACATTAGTTTAAGACGATCTGTCGAACAAGATACCCGTAGTCGATCCACGCAATAATTTGATATATTAATACTGTAAATTGTTTGTGGTGTATCATCCAGTGTCTTAAGTTTAATTACGTACGAAAAGAGTATGGGTAAAGCCCGTAATTTGTCATCAACTGAACGAAAACTAATCGTGTCTCTACGGAAGCAAAATGAGACATTTTCTTCAATTGCAACTCAAATGAATCGATCAGAAACTTCTTGTAAGCAAGCGTGGTACAAGTTTGTGAAGACTGGGGACTATTTTGATCGACCAAAAAACGGTAGACCGCGGAAAACCACGCCAACGCTGGATCGTCGGATTCATCGATTAAGCGAGAGAGATCGTTTTCGTTCAGCAGTCGATATCAGAGCTGAAATATCCAGTAATAATAATGCACGAATTAGTGTAAGAACTGTCCGAAGACGATTAGACGAATTCAATTTGAAAGCACGAAAGCCGAGGAAGAAGCCGATGCTCAGTAAAAAGAATAAAAAATTACGACTGCAATTTGCTGAGGCTCATCGGCATTGGACAAGTGAGGATTGGCAAAATGTGCTATTTTCGGACGAATCCAAATTCAACCGAATTTGTTCTGACGGGATACTGTATGTAAGACGTCGAATTGGCGAAGATTTAAATCCTCGATGTGTTTTACCGACAGTTAAGCATGGAGGTGGAAACGTAATGGTGTGGGCATGTTTTTCTCGCAATGGTCCTGGACCAATACGCCGAATTAATGGAATCATGGACCGTTTTCAATACTTGGATATATTGAAAAATACTATGTTACTGTATGCCTACGAAAATATGGGTGATAGTTTTATTTATCAACAAGATAATGACCCAAAGCATACGGCTCGGGTAGTGAAAAGTTTTTTTCAAGATGAAAAAATCACTTTATTACCGTGGCCGTCGCAGTCGCCGGATTTAAATCCAATTGAAAACTTATGGTGTACCATAAAAAGAAGGGTTCAAAGAAATAAACCAAAAAATTTTAACGATTTGTACTCTTTGGTTGAAAAAACGTGGAATGAAACAACTGTGGACGACTGCAAAAAATTAATTGATTCAATGCCTCAAAGATGTGCTGATGTGATAAAAAATAATGGACTGTGGACAAAGTATTGAAGGGAGGAAAATATCTGTATATTTTCTACCAAAAAATATTTTTTTACGTATAGTCTTAAACTTTTGTCCCCGAAGATATCAAACAAATTTATGTTTTCTTTGTTTATTGTATCTAATGTTGTTACGCGCAAAATTGAATTTATGTAATAAATATATAAATTAATGATTAATTAGCTAATACAAAAAAAAATCCACTGAGTCAATTCTTTTCATAAAAAAATCCACGATTACTTTTTTTTTCCTCTCCGTCTTAAACTTTTGTCCGCTACTGTATATATATTTCTTTTTAAGATGTATATGCCAATTTTATCTTATCGATATGTTTACAAATCCGCTGAACAATCGTGAACGGTGCAGTGTAATTTGCATCGAATTTGCTTCTTTTTGTTTCCTTCAGAACATACGCCCGGTCACCTACCTTCCCCTGGAATAAACGCAAAGATTTATCATAATGAATTTTTGAATTTTCCTTTGCTATAATCAAATTATTTCCCGTCATTTCACGAATTTCCGATATTCGTCCAATGAGTTCAGCCAAAAATGAGTTGTAGGTTTATAGCTTTTCATCTATGGGATACTGGCTCGGTAAACGGGGCAATCATCTGCAAACCAGCTCGTATGGTGTAAAGTTCGCGGCTTCGTGGACACACGTGTTGTACGAGAGTTCTGTACAAGGCAATAAACGATCCCAATCATCGTAAGCAGTCAAATAATACTTGACGTGTTCTGTCAACACTATGTGGCTACGCTCCAGTGTACTGTTCATCTGGGGGCGATAGCCAGACGTCGTTAATTGTTGTATATGAAAAATTCGAAATAGTTCTTTCAATATTAGATTACCAGTGAATGGAGCTGCTCGATCGGTAAGGATGGCCCGCGAAGCGCCGACTTGAGTAATTAAACGACCCGCCACGGCCTCGGCAATTGCCGTGGTCTTCAGATCCTATATAGCTTCAACCAGGCAGTATTTTGACAAGTTGTCATACATGGTCAATATATACTTATGTCCATGCGGGGTCGTGGGAATGGGCCGCACGGTATCAGGAGAAACCTTGTCGAATACATTAGCTGGCGTGTCCGTGATTAGCATCAGTTCACGGACCTTAGAGCGAATCAGTTTGTCTTCCTGGAAACCCTTGCAAGAACGTATATAACTTCGGACTTTGTTTCGTAGTGAAGGCCAATAAAATCGTTGGTGAATTTTTCTATAAGTCTTCATCACTTATTTGTGACCACCATTTATACTTTCGTGGTATTCCAGGATTCTACCACGCCTCGGCTCTTGAGGGGGTAGCATAATCGTGCCATAGCACATGATTATAGAGATATTAGCACCTCTGAATAGCTCGTGGATCATCGTGAATTCGTTGCTGGGCAGTTCGTCCATTATATCACCTGACCTAGAAATTCGAACGGTATCTATGCGCTGATGTTGCAGGTCGAAAGTCTTCCAATTGGGCCCTTTAATTCTCCATCCGCAGGGATAAAGTGGGCGTAATTATCATGTTTATAAGTTCAGTTTTCTCGAGGGCCAGTAATCGCGGTGGCATTCTTTGCGAAATCGCGGGTACTGACACTTGGGTAGGCGTTATCTTTGAAAGCTAAATCTATTGACTTAGCCTCGTCCTGCCTATACTTAACAGGGGAATCCGAGCCCACCACTATACATATTTCTCCGGGCCAATTAATACCCTGGCTGATAGTATTGGGCATGATGGCCGCAAGTGGCGTTTTCGCTGGGGGGGGGGGGGGGGGGAGCCGAGGAGCCAGACGTTAGAAGCCTCGGTCCTCGGTTCATCGTTCCCTCTTGCTCTTTGCGCATGCAAGACAAAAGAGGTAGTAGGGAGAGCGGAGTAGAATGGGCAGTAAGGCGTTGACTTGTTGCAGGCAACGAGAGGCGCGAGTACTGAGGCCCAGCAAGCATTGTGTCAGCCAGAGGTGGGGGAACGGGAGTCTCACTAACCACATCTCCAGCGCCGCCTCTCTCTCGCTGATTATCCTTGCTGAACTCTCTGTCTGTGGCAAGTTGCATGTACTCAGAGAATATACTGATACGTCGTTCGAGCTCTGCAGCATCTTCTTTGTCACTATGTATGTCTAAATCGATGAGTAAATCACGTGTTGTCTCATCGACTGTATCTCCTTCTGACAATCTATCTATTAGACCCTCGCACTCCTCATTTCCTTGAAGTGCTTTTCCTGCTTGGAATTTTTCCTCCAGCTTCCTAAGGGATCATTCAAAATTTTTAAAAGAGTCCTGCAGCCAGGTACTGCTGGTCGATCACTGATATGCTCCGCCTCAGACGTGTTTTCGTCAGAATCGTTGGCCGCAGGGTTTGTCATGGCAACCGCGATGCCACTCTCGCGAGGGAGCGAGGCAGAAGGCATTTCAGTGGGCAACGTAGCGTCGGACTCGGGCTCTTATGCAGCAATTACTACAAGAGCCTTTGCTGTTGCCAGTTACCGCTTGGAGGGACGGAAAAGTGCGCGAAGCATGCTACGATGCAATCGATGTAGGGGAAGCCCTAACGATTCGGAACTGGTACTTGGGTCCTCGTGCTCGACCGTACCAGGTCTATAAATATGAAACCGGAATTCGTCCATAGATGGCCCTAGCTGTCAATGTAGTTACCGTCAAACCGCGTCATTGGCGCCATTTCCTTGTTGACATCTCTGACAAAGATTTTCAACTCACAACAATACAAGTTTCATACAACAGCATAGTTTGTAATAGCGTTGAACATGTCGAATTTTGTGCCTGGAAACTACGATTTGCGGACAGCATTGATTTTCTGTTACCAATTGAAGAAAGTTGCTGCAGAATCGCATCGAATGCTTGTTGAAGCTTACGGTGAGCATGCTCTTGGTAAATCACAGTGCTTTGAATGGTTTCAAAATTTCAAAAGCGGCGATTTTGACGTGAGAAACGAAGAACGTGGAAGATCACCGAAAAAGTTTGAAGACAGCGAATTGCAAGCATTGTTGGATGAGGATGACGCTCAAACGCAACAACAATTCCTGGATCAATTAAATGTGACACAAGAAGCCGTCTCCATACGTTTGAAAGCCATGGAAAAGATTCAGAAGATGGGAAAATGGGTTCCACATGAACTGAATGAAAGACAGCAGGAAAACCGAAAAACCACTTGCGAAATGCTGCTCGCCAGGTACAAAAGAAAGTCATTTTTCTATCGAATTGTGACTGGCGATGAAAAGTGGATACATTTTGAGAATCCTAAGCGTAAAAGATCATGGGTAACTCTAGGCGAACCATCGACATCGACTGCAAGGCCAAACCGCTATGGACGGAAGACAATGCTCTGTGTTTGGTGGGATCGGAAGGGTGTGATCTATTAGGAGCTGCTAAAACCTGGCGAAACCGTTAATACTGAACGCAACCGACAACAAATGATCGATTTGAATCAATCTTTGCGTGAAAAACGACCAGAATATCAAAAAAGGCAACACAAAGTGACTTTGCTTCATGATAATGCACCACACACACAGCAAAACTGGTCAAGGAAACGATTGAGGCGTTTAGTTGGGAAATACTTTCGCATGCGGCTTACTCACCAGACTTGGCTCCGTCCGATTACTACTTATTTGCATCGATGGGACACGTACTTGCTGAGCAGCGCTTTACTTCTTACGAAAATGTACGAAAATGGCTCGATGACTGGTTTGCCTCAAAAGAGCCACAGTTTTTTTGGCGTGGCATCCACAAATTGTCAGATAGGTGGGAAAAATGTATAACTAGCGATGTGTATTTTCGTCTATTATAAACGATAAACGTGAATTTTCTATACAAAAATTCTGGTTTCATATTTATAGACCTGGTAGATGCTTCCCCTACCTTCGATCTCGTACACGAGGCGATCGTGTTACGTCCTGACGTAACGTCGCATTTATCTTTTTTTATTTCGATTACGTTAAAGTCCTTCTGTTTTAGTTTCGCTACAGTAAAAGTAACCTCTCACATTTTTCTTTTATTCTCGAACTTCTTAAGAGGAGAGGAGAGCGATTTTAGCGACGGAGATCGGAACAGGGTGAAGATGCGGCCCTACTGACCGTCTCCCAGGAGGAATTAATCTTGTAAAGATGGAATTTTTCGGCGCTCCCGGTCAAAAGGCAAACTTTCAAACCATGGGATCTACTGCGTAGACCCGGTTATCGACTGCCATTTATGGATCTATGATTCAGCGCGGCCTTGCCCTCAATCCTAGACCAGGGGTTCGGCTAGTCGCCGTCGGGGCGTTGTTGGTCATAAGGGAGCGGTTGGAGGGAACGCTATCACGTGACCAAGCGACCGCACCCTTTCTTCTCGCTCTTGCCTGAAGTCTTCTCTCTCTCTCTCTCTTTACAAAGATGATGAAATCACGAACAATTATTAACTAAGCGAAACAATTAACAAAAGCAGAGGAACTATTGATTTAAACGAAAGAGTTATGACTATTAAAATGTTCACACGAATACTGTAGATAAAATATCAGCAGCAAAAAGAACAATTATGCTTCCATATGGAAACTACCCATGGCTGTCACTCGAAGACGAGTACAACCCACGTCGAATTAATGAGCTTACCAAGTATAGTCGGGTAATAGAAGAAAGATCAGTACATCAGGATTAATTCCCCTTTTCTCTTGGGATTACATTAATATGTCTCTCGTAAAATATTGGAATTTATAGTAAAAATACCATCATAAATATATAAAACATGTTATGCCTATATATTAACATGTCTCTCGTAAAATATTGGAATTTATAGTAAAAACACCATCATAAATATATAGAACACGTTATGCCTATATAGAAAGGATAAAGGAAATATTAGGATTAATTTATGGTAAAACAGCGAAAAATAGACAGAAAAACGAGAAAGAGATGAGACTAAAATTGAGTTGCAATGAAGCTTCTGCTGCAGGAAAGCGAGGCTGGCCGACTCTCCGCGCAACGAAAACGCCTTGCGCGAGGTCTGAACAGCGATCTAGCTGACTTGGGTACGAACGAAATGTACGAGTAACCAAGCTAGGCGAGTCATTCTCAAGAGAAGAACTCTCTCGCTCTCTCTCGTTTTCATGTATAAAATTACTTGTTTTACTAGTAAATTATATATATGGAATATGTTATACATATATATATATGATAAAATGAAATGTTAAGATTATTTTACAGCTAAATACTAAAAGTAAAACGAATCGAGAAAGAGAGAAAACGGTAACGCGTTTCAATAGAGCTTCCTCTGCAGGAAAGCGAGGCTGGGGCGACTCTCTGCGCCACGACGAACGCCTTATCGCTAGGGCTGAACGGCGATCTAGCCGACTTGCGTACGAACAAAATGTACGAGTAACCAAGTTAGACGAGTCGTTCTCAAGTAAAATCTCTATCTTTCTCTCTCTCGCTCTCGTTCCCACAGTACGAGAATAATCGTCTAACTAGCAAATCATTTAAGAAAACTTATTAACTATAAGAAATCTAACGTTTAACTAACAAATTATTTAAGAATACTCATTAGTTATAACTAGAGTAACCACTAATTTAACGAATAACCAATGATGTTTGGAATAAGCCATAACTCAACGAAACCATTTATACTAATAAGAGATTAACGTAGAAATCAGGTTGCATACGCCAAAGTGAACTACAGAAGTTGTAACAAAATTATTATTAGTGGTTTCGTATGAAGGATTTATTTAAGTTCCGTAAAAATGCTGAAAAACTAAGCCATTACCATAGACACATCTACAGAGAAGCGAGCATAAGGATATTACCTAAACTAGGAAATTCTATTGAAAGTAGGCCAAGAAGCGGGGTGGTAAAAATCGCCTCATTTTCAGGGGAAAAACGCTTCGAACGCGTTCCCTCACCTAATCGCGTGGTCCTCTGTGTAGCACATCGCGCGGACAAATCAGAGCGCGCCATACCGATGCACTTGCATAGATCTATGGCTGTGCATGTCGAGAAGCTACTCTGCGGAGTAAGGGGAATGAATACATGTATGGTCGAGATAGACCACGGGGAAATTCTTATAATCAGGATAGGGTTTTATCCCTTCTCTTCTTTTACGCACTTGACGACAAGAATTTTCGACGCCCAGGAGCCCTATAAAAGGCCGCGAAAATCGGCCGTCGACACAGTTTCACGGGGAGTCAACTTCGACACAGTTTCACGGGGAGTCAACTTCGACACAGTTTCACGGGGAGTCAACTTCGACACAGTTTTCACGGAGTATAACTAGAGGACTAATCACTAGCCTGGCAGTCAATAAGTCTCCGGCAGTGAATCAGAATTTTTCCAAGGCAACAAGTAGTACTGTTTGCTGGGAAATAAAGCAGTCCAGCACGATAATTTTTCACCACGGTTTAATTTTCACAAAGTATAGTTTCAAGTAGTACAGAGTAAAAGTACAGTATTTATAATTATTAACGCTGGTAAAATCGGGAATATTGAACGTGCAACATTCAACTACTCATGTAGTTTTATTTCAATAAATAATTATTAATACGCACCAACGCCTACGTTCGATTTTTAGTCTGCCTGACTTCACTAATCTACGTCCATATAACGTTCAACAGTAAGAACCACAGCAACAAACAACCGTAAGTATAATTTTCAATTACCAATTAAAGTGAAATCTTGCTCCGCGTGAAATTGTCATTCAACTCCCTCCCCATTATTCGTGAAGTGATTATCCCCAACCAAGAACAAAACGCACTCCAGCCCTATCCCGAGTAATTTTCCGCGAGGTTAGACTCAAAAACGGGCTTGCGTCTTCGGTATTTTCTCGTCGGGTGTGGTAAAGGGAGAATTTATTCTCCTTGACCAGAGCACGGAAAAGATACACCGAAACGTGAAATCTATGTTAAATTCGTGGGTTCGTAAGCTAGGCCGCGATTTTGACGTAACAATCGCACTTGTGTCCACCTGTACAGCCTTCTTGAGGATTTTCTTTATTAGAGACCCGGTTTGTTTTGCTGCGGGAGCTCGTAGTGGGTTAAAATTTAATCTCGGCCGGCCGACGCCACGTGCTACCGTGCGCACGAATCCCAAAACCTTGAGGCATTCCTCATGAGAGTCTACTTAGCTGGTACATGAAGATGACTCTGTATCACTGGAAGCAGTACTCTCGTCTGTAACCACCGGGTTGCATGAAAGAGCATCCGCGTTAGTATTCAGACGATCAGGCTTGTACAGAAGTTCATAACTATAATTACTTAATTTAAATCGCCAACGTATCAGCCTCTTACCTGGATCATCATCGAACCAATCCACTTAAAAGGCTCGTGGTCCGTGACTAATCTAAATTTTTGCCCATGCAAATATGGATAAAAATTTTCTAGAGCTTTCACCATAGCCAAGCATTCCTTCTCCGTAGTGCTGTAGTTGCACTCGGCAGGGCTGTGAATTTTTGAAAAGTAAGCGATGGGTCGATCTTGCTCATCCTGCTCTTGACTGATCACAGCACCGATGGCGGCGTCAGTAGCATCGGTAGTAAGGATGAAAGGACGACTAAAATCTGGACACTGCACAACAGGTTCTCTGTAGATAAGCTTGCGAATATATAGAAAGCTCCTGCGTACTGCTCTGGTCTACCTGAAAGGCGCGTACTTCTCTGTCAAATCTGATAAAGGTTCCACGATCTTCGGAAAATCGGGAATGAAAAGTCGAGAATAGCCAGTGAGGCCTAGAAATTGTCGCACGTTTTCTGACTTTTCGGTGTTGGAAATTTTCTTACACACAATAATTTCTTTGGATTGGATCTCAATCTGTTTTGGTCGATGACATGACCCAGATAACCGACTTCTTTCCTCAAGAATTCGCACTTATCTGGTTCGAGTATGAGGTTCGCATCCTCCAATCTACTCATGAGGCGACGTACCTTTTTCGCGTGTTCTTCCAATGTCCTGGCGAATACCACGATGTCGTCCAGGTATACAAATAAATCTGTACCCTGGAGACCCCGCAATACATTATCCATGAGACGTTGGAAGGTTGCTGGCGCATTCTTAAGGCCTTCTTGCATACAAACATATTTGTAGTGTCAACCATTAGGCGTTGAGAATGCGGTTTTTTGCTGGAAGCCGCTTGCTAAATCAAATGTTGAGAAGTACTGGGCTTCTCCCAGCTGAACAAGAATATCCGTTATGTTCGGTAAAGGGTATGCGTTGAAGACTGTCTTCTCATTGAGCGAAAATCGATCACCATACGCATACGAGGTCGACCTTGAGAATTTGCCTTCTTTGGAACTATCCATATGGGAGAAATGTACGGAGATTGCGACTCTCCTATCATCCGGTTATCGAGTTTCTTTCAACATTAGGCCTCTAGCTCATCCCGACGGATAATATGGAACTGATATGGTCGACCCTGTTGACCGGTAATTCGTCTACCGTGGGGATGCGATGAGAAGCCCGGTCCGTAAAGGGCAATTTATCCCCTGCCAATGTAAAGCACTCAGGAAGTTCTTCGACTAGTCGAAGACATATATGTTTTTTTTATAATCTCCTTAAATCTCCCCCCAATCGATCCGTCAGTGGCGGCGCGCCATCGTCTGAGGAGTTGCTTTCATCCGACGTGTAACCACTTATGGTTACGAGTGTTTCATGATGGAAGGATACCTCTGCCTTTTCCTGGCGCATGTAAGGTTTTCCCAATACTTCATTACTTTGCGTGGGAAATTCTCTTACAACATGAAATATCGTAGGCCCGTTCCTGAAGTGGAATTCCACCGTGCCGAGGGTAGGAGCCTCCGATTTGGATGATCCTTAGAATTTCATACTCGCGCTCTGGTCCACGAGAACCTCCTCAGGGAGCGCGAATAACTTGATAAGTTTGAGGTCGGATCCCGTGTCGCAGTAAAAATTATCCGAGCTATTACTAATCTCAGGAACCGACATCTTCACCACCGGGGATTCGACCTCGCCCTCTTCTACACCTCGTGAAATCGGTACTCTGGGGTTGACAGGAGTTTTACAGCTACCTTTGGATTTTCCGATTTCTTCGCATCCGGCTGGCTCGCCGCCGTTCGGCGTAGGCGATCTGGATGCAAGTTTAAATGATCGGATGAATTTCCTGCGCGATTATTTCGGGAGGGGATAGGCGAAGCAGTCTAGGGGGGGGGGGCTCTCACACAGCAATAGCGGTGCGAGCAACCGTTCCGTATTACTATTTCACCCCTCGATCCTCTGTTCCACGGGCAGCAAGTGCAGCCCGTGCCACGCAGAGCGCAAAAACGCAACTCGCACTCTACGTGGTCGCCGTCATTACGGGGACTCTACTCTCTTTATCTATAGGGTGTTGCTGATTTTAATATCCCTGTTGGACGAGGCCCACCTGAGGAATTCGAGTCCAGCAGAACCACCCTGGCTGAAGGGGGTCACGAGTACGAAGGCAAAGGAGAATGAGATTCATTAAATTCCGCGTCATCCTAGCAAAAAGTACTGACCGCTCGGTTGATTTTTGCCGCGGAGGATCGTTTAAGCCAGCGTGTCTGTTTTCGGTTTTTATAGAGAGCCTTACTGCTAACTTAAACGCGTCCTCCATGGTTTTCGGCTCTCGAATGTCTACCGCGTCACTTATGTGAGTGGGTAATGCATCTATGTATGCACGGAGGGCGATTGAAACCAGAGGGTTTTTTTTTTTTTTTTTTTTTTTTTTTCAGGGTCAAGTTCTAGGAACGGGGGGGGGGGTGTGTCAGCGTCGGATTTGTTTTCCAACGCGCTGCGGTCACCATCAACCAACATTTGCATCCAGTCCTAGAATTTACCGACTGTCTCGTTCTGCTTCATAGGCGCACGCGCGATATTGCTCCTGAATAGTAGTCGAAATTCTTACTGCGAATTAAACCTGATTTTAATGTCGTGATTAACACTTCAACTGTGTTAATGATCCAACCGTAAACACAGTTTTGTGCATCACCCCGTAGTTGCGAGATTATTGCGTTCACAAATTCGGGTTCGGAAGCAGGGGCAACATACGTGCTCCAGTTCCTTATACCTTGCAGGAAGTCCTTCAGAGGTACGTCAGCTACGGTGCCATCGCATAGGGGAATATTGGGGATTGTATAGCGATAAATTTTCCACCATATTCGATATAGTGGTCATTGAAATCGAAGGGGTCAATGGTAGCATTCAGCTGGGTGGAATAGCTGTTCTCCCTGGAACCATTTCCTATATCTTAGGCATTGCGATTATTCGATGCAAATTTGACAAGAAGAAATATACATATATATAATATATTATATATAATATATATAATATATATTATAATATTAATATTAATAATATATAATATATATATATATATATAATTAAAAATTTATTTTCTATTATTTTCCTAATTAAACCAATATTCTTAAACTTCTACACAAACGAGAATAGCAGTGAACCGAAACAACAGAAAGGGAAATTACCGAGAAATGGTGCAAAGAAAAATTGACTAACCTAGCAAACACCAGTCTCGAGAGATAAGCACAGCGTGCTATCCCACGGCTGCCACCAATTTGTTACATCCCGAGCTGAAGGCTTGGTAGCAAACGTAACAAATCGCGTGAACCGCAGGGCTTAATTTTTTTTTGTGGGATTGCAGCACCGCCGTTCCTAAGCGGACTCGGTCTCTCGAAGTAGGTGAGCATAGAAATTATACAGAAGTAAATGTCTTGGATTGTAGAAGTAGAACAATTTTCGACTTTATTCACTGACATGCATTCAATCATTCACGCATTCATACTTACAATCTTTATGTTGAGTGTCGAAATGTTTCTTATACTAATTATAATTAGTTACATAATTTGTTGTTGCTTATTCATTTACTGTAACCAACTAAATTGTTCTTATAGGTATACTGATTGTACATACAAATTAAATTCTTTAGAATTGTAACGAAGGACCATTATTTAACGCCGGGGACTGAAATGCGACACGCTCTACACTCGGCGTTTCCTATTGACTTGCGGTCTGGTGTGACGATATTATCTCCAGGCGAATGCAGAGAGAAGATATTATTTCACGCCTAGTTGTTTCCTGTCCAGAGCGCGCCTCGCGACAGTCTTACGGGATTCGCGCGCGCCGCGATCCAAACAGGGACTGCAAGGGGGCGCATCGCATTTCAGTCTAGGGAACGAGCGCGGTGTTTGCACGTGTATACGTGTCGATCACGGGGCTCGTAAAATTTTCCGAGGTCCGTGCGTGAACGTAACATAGAAGACTGCTCACGTAAATGCTCTTGATTCAAGCTTTTTACACGGCATATTTTTGTAGGATTAATAGTAACTTTCTCAATAGCTACTGTGGGCTTTCTAATATAATTTCTATGTGCTTTCTAGTATTAAAATTTGATCGAAACTACTGCAAATAATAAATACCTAAATAGTTACGTTATTCTTTAAAAGTGTAAAATATTATAAGTTTAGAGGTAATTACTCCGATTAACAACTGATCAGATAATTACTGTTGCTCACTATTGATCACTCATTGTATATAATATTGAACTTCTAGTAGTCCATTTCTAATGGTTAGTACCATTGACAGGCAGTTGTGACTGCGCATCAATTCGATGTTTTCGATGTGTTTGGACAGTCAATTGTTAATATTGCATCTAGGAAAAACTTCGTGGCGTTTTTTCAGTAAAATTCAACTGGTTTTCTTATAGTGTGAAAATGAATTTATTTAAACCAAATATGATCTATTATTATCGACAATGTTTCGCCTTTTTCGGGTAGAGCCATGTTGCCGGTGAAGAACTTCTGTGGTTTCTGGTTGAAAAACCGAATCAAGTAGTTTCCACAGGCTTCTTTTGAAAGCAGCTTAATACCATTAAGAGAGTTCTGCAGAGATCGGAATAAGTTATAGTCAGAGGGTGCTATGTCTGAACTATACGGCGGATGCATCAAAACTTCCCAACCAAGCTCTCGCAATTTTTGACGGGTCATCAAAGAAGTGTGCGGTCAGGCGCTGTCATGATGAAAGGCAATACCTTTCCTATTAATCAATTCGGGCTATCTTCTTTTAATTGCTTGGCGTAGGAGTAGAGTTGAGTATCAGTTGTCTGACCAACTGGAAGTATCTCATGGTGGACGATTCCCTTCCAGTCCCACCACAAACACAGCATCACCTTTTTCGCCGTCAATCCTGGCTTCGCGAACGCTTGTGACAGCTCATCATCCCTTGTCCACGATCTTTGACGCTTCCGATTGTCGTGCGGGATCCAGTTTTCATCACCGGTTATGACACGTTTTAGAAACGGCTCGATTTCATTGCGTTTCAGCAGCGCTTTGCAGATGTTAATACGGTATATCATGTTTTTCGCGTTCAACTCATGAGAAACCCATACATCGAGCTTCTTTTTGTAACCAGCTTTGTGTAAATTGTTCAAAACAGTTTTGTGGTCAATGCCTACCTCCATACCAATATCAACACTGCTGATATGCTTATCTTGCTGGACTTTTTCAAGAATTTCATCAGCTTTTTCAGTGATTCGACGACCACTGCCTTTTACTTGCGATTCAAATGCACTCTGTCATCTAGAACGAAACTGAGCATCAATAAGAAGACTTACGGTTGAGATGGCGCGAGAATGTTATGTGAAGGGACTGAAAATGATCAGACACGGGGTGTACCTGCTGTACGATCCAAACGCAGTATAAGCTGGCCCAACTTCCAACGAATGCGCGTCATGTGATCGAAGCGATTAGCCGTGGGGCTAGCTTACTGGCTACACGGACTAAGTCAGTCCGAGCGGTGGTCACTCCTAGATACGCGCACGGTAGCGAACAGCTAGTGAGTACTCACGCAATACCGACTGCTGAGAGCCGTATTTATTTTCAAACAGTAACCTCTAATCCGAATAATAACTATTATGGCCTTAATAAATTCTCCCTAAAGAAGGTTCGTGAAATTGACGTCCGTTTAAGAGCCATGACTAACTGAATGTTACAAACTGAGCATAGGTCAACATGAAGCGACAATGTTTACCTTGTACATTGCCCGTAGAATTTTCTCAGTAGTATCTGCGAAGATCCGGATTCAACGTCGGGCCATGAAAAATCGATCTATTTGTCATCATTGAACCTTTGTACTTAGAAGTTTCTTCGTAGAAGAAACTTTGTTTTTGTGTGAAATAAAGGGTTGAGATTTTCATGTCAGGATACTTAGAATAAACTGGATCTATACAATATATTGGGAGTACGAATGGAAATCCGCCGTTTTCTATAGCTAGCGTCAGCAGTAAATGCTGTTAAAAAATGGTAGATCAGAAACCTCATATGGTAAGGTTAGAAATCTGTCAACAACTCCTCATCATTGGATTTGTGAATTTTTATCGGCGTCATATACTTCTTTGTGCGCGAGTATGTCGGAATTTCAGCCAAATAAGCGTCATTTGCGGGAAGTTTTGCTTTTAGCCTTCAATTTTTTAAAATCTGCGGCTGAGGCGCTCCGAATGATTGTAGACATTTATGGTGAGACTACTATTAGTGAAAGAATGTATCGCGAATGGTTTTAACGCTACAAAATGGGTGATTTCGGCGTAGAAGACATGGAGCGTCCCGGACCGGTGAAAAAGTTTGAAGACGCAGAATTAGAGGCAATGTTGGATGAAGATTCATGTTTGAGAAGTCCAGAGGATGTTGTTTGACAGACCTGTGAATATATTGAAACTAATGAAGCTTCACTCAAGACAGGGTGAAAATAAAACCAGACTTGTAGATGGTATTTTGAGAAAGCGGTTTATTATACCTTCCGCCACTTACAAGGAAAGGTACTTTGGTGTCCCCCTCCGATTTCAATGCAACTCACGTATGTTGTAGAGCATCGAAAACTAAAAGACACGTATTTTTTTTTATCGGCGGAAAAACATTTTTAAGGGGTGAAATCGCCCTTCAAAAATAGCATGTCGAGGGGTGATTATGCAGTTTCACCCAGAAGGCGTCAATCGATTTTAATAAAACAAAAACCAAAATACTCCTCATTGAAGACAATCAAAATTCCACGCTAAGTTGAAGAAAAAAATTCATTTGCAGGGGTGAACAACCCCCTGATTTTTCAAATTTCCACCCTACACAAAAAACTAATCAACCAAATCTGACGCGGCTGTTTACCCACCCTATCCTGATCCGTCCTTTCTTGAGCAAGGCATTTGCGGCGCCTTCCTCAAGTTTACAGACCGCCATACATTGTCCGTGTCTGTTGGGCCCGAAAATGTGAACTTTCGGGTCCCTCTCGTCCTTAGTCTCCTGTTGGAGTGCCGTCGTCACTTCGTCTTTGTCCGTAACGCAGTCCAGATCAAGTATGTCCAGTCGCACGTTCGTTGTCATGTCTCGTACTTGAAGGTCTGTCTATCCCCTGCTCCGCTTTTTACGCGAAGCAAGACACCTCCGTCCTTGGTCACTTGATAGCCGTTGACCTTCACCTTGTCGGCGGTTGGGTCAACGGCTTTCATTCGTCATAGTGTGTCGGCGTACGTTTGTCCGTCTTTTGGCTTGATCCAGACCACACCAACACCGGGTCTCCGGGTTGTGCGGCCCTTCTTGCCTGTCTTCACCGTGCCTGTGGGCGTCGTTGCAATGTCTGTCGACGTCGATGCCATTAACTTTTTTGTCGTCTGTTGCCGTACGTCCGTCGTCGTCGTCCGCTTTTGTTTTCGAGCGACAGTTACCCACGAGGTAGGCCCGGTCCCGTTCGCAGGCCTTTTTGCCGGCGTTAGTTCCGGGCTCAGACTCGTAATCTCTCGTTTGCGTTTCGTCTGTGGTGTCCCAGTCTCCCTGTCCACATCGCTTCGTCCAGCCATCCCGAGCACATGCATCCTGTCACATTCATGCCATGCCTCGTCCGCGGCTTCCCTTATCTTGGCCATATTGGTTGTGACCACCGTGCTGATATTTCTCTGCACGCGAGTCTTCTCTTCCATTTTCACGAGGCATTCGCGGATCAGCTGTAGCTGAGCCCGAATCTTGGATTCAGCCAATTCCGCAACGGACGATGGATGTTCATACTTTTGTCTCGTGTTTCCGTCCTTGGTCTCGTCTTTTCGTGATGGGGTTGGGGGCCCCGTTGTTTTTGATGCGTTTATCGTTTGTTCCTTTTGTTTTGTTTCCATGTTTGTCTTTTCTCCCGTTCTTCCCTTTGTATGTGTATGTGTAAATGTGTAGTTTGAGATTAGACTGCAATCTCCCCTTCCGTCGCCCTGCTTCCGCCGCCGACGGCCCCACGGCGAGGCCCCAGTGGCCTCACCAAGGCCCCCCCGCTGCTGCTGCATGGCCCTATCCGGGCGCCACCCGGCACTACAACAGAATGGGGATTATACACTGGCTGATAGGGCAGCTAGGTCCACCTGGCTAAGGGGACCCGGGCCCCTGTACTATCCAGCGGCCCAGGAGCATCGAGCCTGATTTACTTGGGGTACCCTCTAATGCCCCGCGCCAAGACCGCCCTCAGCGGAGAGCGACAGTCCGGGTTCTACAGCCATTACTCCGGGTTGAGTGTGCGTGTTGTGAGTATCCTATTTCTGCCGGTTCATACTGTTATCTGCGGTTCTCGTGATTGAAGGGGTCATCCCTATTGCTCTTCTCGCCAGAGAACGCAAAGCGATCTATGAGCGGAAAACTGAGGTAGGTAAGAGAACAGCATCGGAAGAGGAGAGAGCGCGGATAATGAAAGAATGGCAAACATCTTGGATCCGAGGACAACCGTGACCAAGTGCTACAAGTGCCTTGGATACGGTCATACAAGGACAGACTGCAAAGGACCGGACAGACGACTATGCTGCTGGAAATGCGGCAAGACGAACCACGTCAATAAGGACTGCCAACAGGACCCGACGTGTTACCTGTGCACCGAGGCGGGGCACAAAAACACCGCGCACATACCGGGCACCGGGTCGTGCGCGGTTTTCAAGGCCGCACTGGAGGAGTGCAAAACCAATACTGAGACGAGGGCATGATTGTCTTACAGGGCAACATGCACAGATGCGAGAAAGCACATCTCCTGCTTCCTCAAATCGCGACTGAACACGTTGAACTCCTCGAGATGTACAACCAAAGCCTTAAGAGTCCGACACACGGGGGAGTCCGTGTGACTCTCCTACGGTGCTTAACGCATTTTCCTCCTCTGTCATTAATAATAATAATAATAATAATAATAATAATAATAATAATAATAATAATAATAATAATAATAATAATAATAATAATAATAATAATAATAATAATAATAATAATAATAATAATAATAATAATAATAATAATAATAATAATAATAATAATAATAATAATAATAATAATAATAATAATAATAATAATAATAATAATAATAATAATAATAATAATAATAATAATAATAATAATAATAATAATAATAATAATAATAATAATAATAATAATAATAATAATAATAATAATAATAATAATAATAATAATAATCCCTCCTGAGTGTGTCGCCTTGCCGCGGCGGGGGGGCTTGCGTTTCTGCAATGAACTTTGGAGCTCGGCCGGCGGGGGCTCTGGCCCCTGGCAGGTCTAACCTTGCCGGACAGGTCCAGGGGGAGCAGGCAGACTAAGAACACACAACATCAAAAGCTACGGTGGAAGGCATCGTGCCTACGGCTGCATGGCCGCAATGATGTAAACTAAAGCGGTCGCGAACGATCCCTGCAGGGCACCGAGTGGAACCCTGCGGTATTTACACCTTACCTGGACAAGGCGGCTCTGCCTAGGCGGACCTACATTCTGACCTGCTCGTGAGATTAATATGGAGAAACTTTTAAAAGAAATAAAACCTAAACAGAAGAAGGAGTTGGTAAAAACATCGACCGAGGAGGAGCTTAGGACAATCGGAGAACTCGCGACGGACTATATCGGGGGAGAGTCGAATGATGATAGCTTGACGAACGTGACCGAAAAAGACAACCTAAAAAAGAGGAGTAGACTTCAGTCATGTTCGTCAACAGGCACCGAAGATCGATCCCTACATCAGAAGACAAAGAAATTAAGATTCAGAAAGAGAGAAACGACACCGCCACCCATGGAAGAGGGTAAAACGGTTCCACCTGTCATCGGAAATATAAGGAGGCATCGAGAAGAACCTGAAACCTCCTCATTCGACGATGACAATAAGAACGAACCCGATTTGACAGAGTTATTACAACTCATTCATGAGACCGCGACGAAAATAGCCGAGGCAGCGGCAATACAGAAAAATATGAATATGGCGGTAAAAACCAGCATTAAGACGATTCTTGAGGCTGCCGACGCTGCGCTAAGCATGCAAAGCAGGACAGCCTCGAAGGGACGAATGATGGCAGACGACCTGACAGAGACAGAAACGGAGACAAAGGAACCGGCGACGCGACCGATGAAACGGAAACGGGAGGCGACAAAGACCCCACCAGAGGCTCGGCAGAAGCGACCCCCGAGAACGGAGGCGGCTGAAGTCTGGACAACCGTGACAAAACGAAAAAAGAAAAAAAAAAACGACGGAACCGAAAAACAGGACGGACGAGACGAACGTACCGACCCAGTGGTCAAACCTGGGAAAGACAACACGTACTCGGACATCGTACGGAAGATAAGGATGACGGTCGACCCGACGAGCAGTCATTTGCAGGTGACGGCTCTAAGGAAGACCAAAGACGGACGGTGTCTCATCAAGATACAGACAGACACGGACGGACGAGAACAGTTTCAACGCGCACTTCAGGACCGTACAGGAACCGGACGACATAGACGTGGATCACAAACGAAAACGAGACAGCTGCTATCTGGGTGAGGGGTGCCGCCCGATCCCGGATGACTGACCGCGGCGCAGACGAAGACTTCGCATGGGCTAAGGTCGGCGCTGTCACCTACGTCAGCGTCTACCTGACCCCGAACTGCGTCGCGGCGGAGTTTGAGAGACGGGTGGCGCTCTTCGAAGACGGAATTAGGGATCTGCCTGGTGACATCGTGGTCGCGGGGGACCTCAACGCGGGAGCGGTCGAGTGGGGCATGACTGTGACGAACAGACGGGGACGACTATTACTGGAGATGGCCGCAAGGCTAGACCTATTGGTGGCAAATACGGGGAACACACCGACATACAGCCGACCAGGATTTGGGGACTCTATACCAGACGTAACGATGACGTCAGACAGAATACTGCCACGGATAGGGCGATGGCGGGTGGCTGAGGACTACATGGCCAGCGACCACCAGTACATCGCCTTCGAAGTGGGAGAACGGACAACGACGACACGGACGAGGATTCAGCGCCCCCCGCGGTGGAATACGAACAAACTTGACGTACGGACGTTTTCGGAAGAGCTGGCGGCAGCGCCGGCGCTGATAACAAACGTCCCCCCAGAGCTGACAGGTTGGCTAAGGGCGGAAAAACTGGTAGACGAAACGGCCAAACTGACGGAACGGCTGTGCGATAGCACTATGCCAAAACGACATTACGGACAACGCAGACAACCACAATATTGGTGGACGGACGAGATTGCCGAACTCCGGAAGATCTGTCTGGCAAACCGAAGACGGGCCACGAAGGCTGGTGGGAGACCTGAAAGCGAAACCCTCCAGGCCGAATACAAGATAGCACGGAAAAGACTGACGAACGCTATCAGAGACAGCAAGACGCAGTGCTGGAGGAAGCTCTGCGAGGAGGTGGACCAGGACCCGTGGGACACTGGTTACAAGTACGTGACCGGTAAACTAGGGGCCCGGGTCTCACCAGGACTCAAAGATGCTGAAACCACTCGACGAATTGTGGACGGACTTTTCCCGACACACCCCATACGGACGGACGCAACGGATGACAACGGGACACCGACACCCCCCAAATTCACTGCGGAGGAGCTCACCAGAGCATCCAACGCGATGAAAATGGGGAAGGCGCCAGGAACTGACGGAGTACCGGCGGAGATTGTCTGGCTGATGGTTGTTACGTCCTGACGTAACGTCGCGTTTATCTTTTTCATTTCGATTACGTTAAAATTCTGCTGCTTTAGTTTCGCTACAGTAATAGTAACTTTCCAGATTTTTCTTTTTATTCTCAAACTTCTTAAGAGGAGAGGAGAGCGATTTTAGTGGCGGAGATCGGAACAGGGTGAAGATGCGGCCCTACCGACCGTCTCCCGGGAAAATTAATCTTGTAAAGATGGAATTTTTCGGCGCTCCCGGTCAAAAGGCAAACTTTCAAACCATGGGATCTACTGCGTAGACCTGGTTATCGACTGCCATTTATGGATCTATGATTCAGCGCGGCCTTACCCTCAATCCTAGACCAGGGGTTCGGCTAGTCACCGTCGGGGAGTTGTTCGTCATAAAAGAGCGGTTGGAGGGAACGCTATCACGTGACCAAGCGACCGCACCCTTTCTTCTCGCTCTTGCCTGAAGTCTTCTCTCTCTCTCTCTCTCTCTCTTTACAAAGATGATGAAATCACGAACAATTATTAACTAAGCGAAACAATTAACAAAAGTGCAGGAATTGTTGATTTTAACGAAAGAATAATGACTATTAAAATGTTCACACGAATACTCTAGGTAAAATATCAGCAGCAAAAAGAACAATTATGCTTCTATATGGAAACTACCCAGGGCTGTCACTCGAAAACGAGTACAACCCACATCGAATTAATGAGCTTACCAAGTATAGTCGGGTAATGGAAGAAAGATCAGTATATCAGGATTAATTCCCTTTTTCTCTTGGGATTATATTAATATGTCTCTCGTAAAATATTGGAATTTATAGTAAAAATACAATCATAAATATATAAAACAAGTTATGCCTATATATTAACATGTCTCTCGTAAAATATTGGAATTTATAGTCAAAATACCATCATAAATATATAGAACATGTTATGCCTATATGGAAAGGATAAAGGAAATATTAGGATTAATTTATGGTAAAATAGCGAAAAATAGACAGAAAAACGAAAAAGAGATGAGACTAAAATTGAGTTGCAATGAAGCTTCTGCTGCAGGAAAGCGAGGCTGGCCGACTCTCCGCGCAACGGAAACGCCTTGCGCGAGGTCTGAACAGCGATCTAGCTGACTTGCGTACGAACGAAATGTACGAGTAACCAAGCTAGGCGAGTCGCTCTCAAGTAAAATCCTTCTCTCTCTCTCTCTCTCTCTCTCTCTCTCTCTCTCTCTCTCTCGCTCTCGTTTCTATAGCACGAGAATAATCGTCTAATTAGCAAATTATTTAAGAAAACTTATTAACTATAAGAATTCTAACGTCTAACCAACAAATTATTTAAGAAAACTCATTAGTTATAACTAGAGTAATCACTAATTTAACGAATAACCAATGATGCTTGGAATAAGCCATAACTCAACAAAACCATTTATACTAGTAAGAGATTAACGCAGAAATCAGGTTGCATACGTCGAAGTTAACTACAGAATCTGTAACAAAATTATTACTAGTGGTTTCATGTGAAGGATTTAATTAAGTTCCGTACAAACGCTGAAAAACTAAGCCATTACCATAGAAACATCTACATAGAAGCGAGCATAAGGATATTACCTAAACTAGGAAACTCTATCGAAAGTAGGCCAAGAAGCGGGGTGGTAAAAATCGCCTCATTTTCAGGGGAAAAACGCCTCGAAGGCGTTCCCTCACCTAATCGCGTGGTCCTCTGTGTAGCACATCGCGCGGACAAATCAGAGCACACCATACCGATGCACTTGCATAGATATATGGCTCTGCATGTCGAGAAGCTACTCTGCGGAGTAAGGGGAATGAATACGTGTATGATCGAGATAGACCACGGGGAAATTCTTATAATCAGGATAGGGTTTTATCCCTTCTCTTCTTTTACGCGCTTGACGACAAGAATTTTCGACGCTCAGGAGCCCTATAAAAGGCCGCGAAAATCGGCCGGCGACACTTCCACTGACAGTTTCACGGGGAGTTAAGTAGAGGACTTATCACTAGCCTGGCAGTCAATAAGTCGCCGGCAGTGAATTAGACTTTTTCCAAGGCAACAAGTAGTACTGTTTGCCGGGAAATAAAGTAGTACAGAACGATAATTTTTCACCACGGCTTAATTTTCACAAAGTATAGTTTCAACTAGTACAGAGTAAGAGTACAGTACTTATAATTATTAACGCTTGTAAAATCGGGAATATTGAACGTGCAACATTCAACTACTCATGTAGTTTTATTTCAATAATCAATTATTAATACGCACCAAAGCCTACGTTCGATTTTGAGTCTGTCTGACTACACTAATCTACGTCCAACCAACGTTCAACCGCAAGAACCACAGCAACAAACAACAGTAGGTATAATTTTCAATTACCAATTAAAGTGAAATCTTGCTCCGCGTGAAATTGTCATTCAAGTCCCTCCCCATTATTCGTGAAGTGATTATCCCCAACCAAGAACAAAACGCACTCCAGCCCTATCCCGAGTAATTTTCCGCGAGGTTAGACTCAAAAACGAGCTTGCGTCTTCGGTATTTTCTCGTCGGGTGTGGTAAAGGGAGAATTTATTCTCCTTGACCAGAGCACGGAAAAGATACATCGAAACGTGAAATCTATGTTGAATTCGTGGGTTCGTGAGATAGGCCGCGATTTTGATGTAACATGGTCAACCTGAGACCGGATATATTTCTCGACCTATACAACACGTGCTTGACAACGGGGACCTTCAGTGACCGATGGAAAGCGGCGAGGCTAATCCTCATCCCCAAGCGTGAGGGCGACCCCAACACGCTGTCACCCTATCGGCCGCTGAGCCTACTGGACACGACAGGAAAACTGACAACACCGATGGACAGAACAAACGACAGGCAACTGGACGAGACGACTTGTAAGGGACCTGAGACCGTGGATCGGAAGGAAGTTTGGGGACGTAAATTTTTACGTTACCCAGCTCCTGACCGGACACGGTTACTTCCGAAGGTACCTTTGCAACATGAACAGAGTACAGACGCCAGACTGTAAATACTGCGGACACGAACGAGACGACGCGGAACACACATTTTTTATGTGTGACCGCTGGACAGGACTCCGACTTGAACTCGAGACGATTGTTGGCAGCATCACTCCGGACAACATTGTCCAGGTGATGCTCCACTCAACAGAATGGTGGCATTTAGTTGCCACCTATACAGAGACGATACTGCGACGAAAAAACGTAGACGGCTGCCTCGCCTAACCGAGCAGACGGACTGACGTGACGCGACAGGTTACAGACAGCATGACGAACGGACGAACACAGACAGAACCCCCAACGAGAAGTAATATCAAAATAGTTCCTGGTCTGGGGGACGGTAACAAGGAGAGGGCGGTTTAGTGGGAAGGCCTACTTTTTTGGGAGTCCCACATACCCCCCCAGTTCGAAAGGCTGGGGGATATCCGTAAAAAAAATTCCGCAACTCCTTGTATTAATAATAATAATGATGATAATAATAATAATAGTAAATTATTTTTTTCATTTATTTTTTTTATTTTTTCGAGGGGTGGTGGAAAATCTTTACAAAGACAGAGAGGAGGGACCGCACTCCTCAATAGTGTAGGATTTATAACCACTAAAAACCACTAACCCTTTTTCCAGATGGTGTGTAACGACCCCGGAACCGCTTCTGCATTTCGTCAGGGTCGTTCTGTTCGTTTGCCTTCCAGGCCTCTTCATTCTTTCCTGCTTGCTTATGGCCGCGGTCCGGCGCAAGCTGTGATTCTCTGCCCAATTCCATTCGCTGACACGCTAATGCCCTAACTGTTTTCACTGTGTCACTTCACTGTGGTTCACTGGACTCGGCACTATTTTCTCGCACTGCACTGTTCACTATGCTCACGATGTCTAACTAGTTGTTGTCTGCTTCGGCTATTACTCTGTTGTTTTCTTCTTGTTTCTTCTGGCGTAGAACTGTTTCGGCAAAATTTGTCACCGCATCCCACTTCTCCGCGCTGATCAGCAACGATGCCACTATGTTCTCTGGGGTGATAAGACCAAGTGACTCCTCCATCCTTTCCCTCTCATCCCTCCATCGATTACACTCGAAGAAGGTGTGATGGGCGTCGTCGCGTTCACAATCCCCGTAGATACATCGCCGATTTTCCACTTTCCCGATCTTGTGAAGGTATGCGCTAAAGAAGCCATGCCCGCCCAATAGTTGGGCCAGGTAGAAAGTCACTTCCCCATGTTTACGATTTGTCCATAGGGCCAGATGTTTGATGAGTCTGGCTGTCCATCTTCCTCTTGCGTCACTGTTCCACATGCCCTGCCAAAGCTCCATGGTGCGATCCCTCTCCTGGTTCTTCGTCTGTTTCCGATCGTGCTTAGCTCGTCGTAGGTAGACCCGTTTCTTCTCTCTCGCGAGGAGCTCAATGGGTACCTCTCCAGCAATGACCAGGGCCGCCGGTCCTGATACCGTTCGGTATGCACAGGCCACTCTCAGGGCTCCTCTTCTTTGTACCGCGGCTATACGCTTCCTTCGGCTTTCCGCTTCCAGTGCGTCCGCCCAGATCTCTGCTCTATACAGGAGAATCGAGTGCGTCACTGACATCAGAAGCCGACGTTTGCTGGTCATTGGTCCTCTCACGTTCGCCATGAGACGGCTCAGCGCTGCGACCATAGTCGCCGCTTTGTCTGTCGCTTTCCTGATGTGTTCCCAGAAGGTTAGTTTGGTGTCCAGGGTGATGCCGAGATACCTCACTGCACCCTTCGTTTCCACTTCTTCGTTTCCGACGCGCATGCGCAGTATGTTCGGGATCCTCTTCCGAGTGAGAACTACTATCTCCGTCTTCTGCGTCTCTAGGCTGAGGCCGTGGTCCCCCATCCATTGGTGCGTCCGCCTCATGACCTGGTTAAGACGCCTTTGTGCCGCTTCGGGGTCTCTTGCTGTGATGACCGCGGCGACGTCGTCGGCGTATCCTATCAGGTACGTGTCGTCTGGCTTTTCCATCCGTAGAATTCCATCGTACGAGATGTTCCAGAGATCTGGCCCGAGGATCGATCCCTTATCTGCGCCTGAGGTGATGACTTTCCTCTGTTGTCCTTCTCGTGTGTCGTAGAGCAGTACTCGGTCCTTCAAATAGTCGTCCACCATCGCGAGGAGGTACGCTGGTACCTGGAAATGTACCTTTAACGCCCGCATCATGTCGCACTATCTTGCTGAATTGAAGGCATTCTTCACGTCGAGCATAGCCAATACCACGAACTCTCGGGAGTAATGGTTGCTCTCCCGCGTTGCCTCAACTGTTCTCATGACCTCTTGAACTGCGTCTACCGTGGATCGTCCTTTCCTGAAACCGAATTGTCTATCGGACAGGTCACCTGCTTCCCGTATCGCTGTATGTAGTCGCGGCTTGATCATCCTCTCCAGCAATTTCCCGGCCGTGTCCAGCATGCACAGTGGCCTGTAGGCTGACGGAGAGTTAGGGTCTCCTTTGCCTTTGCTGATTAACACCAGACGCTGCGTCTTCCAGCGTTTGGGAAAAACTCCGCTCTTCAGGCAGGTGTTGTACATGTCGAGAAGCAGTTTCGGGCGGGCGCCTGCCACCGCCTTTAACACTTCTGCCGGTACGCCGTCGGGTCTTGGGGCCTTCCTGTTCTGCAGTGATTTGATCGCGTCCATCAGCTCCTCCTCATTAAATGACGTAATGTCCTCAATCCTGATGTAGAGGTCCTCCTCGCTCCTCGGTGGGTGAGTCGGGAATAGGGTATCTACGATGTTTTCCATCTTATTCAGGTCCATGCTCTCTCCTTCCGACAAAGCTTCTAGTTTCCGCGTCACTATCCTGTAGTCCAAACCCCACGGGTCGTTATTCACGTCCTGTATAATAGAATTCCAGCGCTCCGTCTTGCTGCGGCCAATTTGACGCTGTAGGATCTTCTTGGCACCTTTGTATTGAGCCGCGTCATCGCGACTGCTGATGAGGCAGCAGCCATCTGCTGCCTCATCAGGATTCCTTCTTCGAAATCGGGTTGCTTTCCTTCGCAGTCGGAGGCATCGTTTTCGCTGATTGGCGATCTTGTCGGTCCACCAGTACGCTGCATGATTGTTCGCTGGTCGCTGCTTTCTCGGCATCGATGCTCTGCATGCTTACAGTAATAGCTGCGTCGTTTCGTCCACTAATTTTTCTACACTTGGGTTTTCAACGTGCGTCGAGATTCTTTGTCCGTTGAGTATCGCTATACGCAGTTTCCTCTCGCGCATTTTGGCTACGTTCCATCTTAGTGGTAGGTCCCTGTTGATCCTCGGTGCGTTTCCTCCTTCAAATAATTCGAACGTGATATATTGGTGGTCGCTGTTTGTGAAGTCTTCAATCACCGTCCATTTTCTCACACATGGCACTGCGCGTTCCGATGCAAACGAAATGTCCGGTATCGTTCCCCTGTAGCCTGGTTGTCGGAAAGTCGCAGTCGAACCGGTGTTCAGCACTGTGAGGCTTAGTCTCGAAACCATTTCCATTATTCGCCTGCCTCTGCCGTCCGGATGCGGCATACCCCATTCGATCGCTCACGCATTAAAATCTCCAGCCACGATGATTTTTCCTTCCATGTCCCGTAGTTGGTCTTCCAGGCTGTTGAGTTTCTCTTCAAATTGCCTGATGCTTTCATTGAGCGTGAAGTAGCAGCTCACGTAGTAAACGTCCCTCTGTTTAATCCAGGCAAAGCCGTTTCCTCTTCCGTGATCTTCTACTCGGCCTTTTCCGGGGTTTGGGACCCAGATGGCTGCAGTGCCCAGGTTGTCCGCGTACCAGTTCGCATTCACTTTATCACAATATTGCTCACTGATAATAATCACATCACATGTTTTTTCGCGCAACAGTTGTGTCAGGAGGTCGTCGGCCGTCCTGCTCCTGTTCAGATTTCCTTGAAGTACCCTTGTCATTTCGGGTTCCTGTTTTTAGCACTTTCCAACGCTCCCCGAAAAGCGGCACATTTCCCTGTTCCCGGCACGTGGGACGATTGCGCTTTGTCCGCGCACAAAATACACCGCGCTTCCCTATCGCACTTAGCGCCTTTATAGCCGGTTTCACCACACTTATAACACAGTTTACTTCTATCCGGACCACTACAGTTTTTGGCTTGATGCCCATACCCTAAGCACCTGAAGCACCGCATTACAGATATCAGTTTCCGAATTTTACAGTTGACCCAGCCAACCTTGATCTTGCTCTTGTGGATGAATTCTGTTGCCTTCATTTCATCTATCTCGATAAGAGTGATTTTCTGGCCCCTGTAAATCGTTTTTGGCACTCGGACTTTAACATTATCTACTTGTCCCGGGCTGCGCAGGAGGAGCACAAAAGGGAGGCCGGAAGATAGACACCGTAATTCAGGGAAACTTGAACCGGAGCAGGACAGCGGACATGCTTCTACCCCAGATAACCGACGAACACAACGCCTACATACTGATACTGTGCGGACCGTACAGAAAACGGACGACACAGACGTGGATTACAAACGAAAACGAGACAGCTGCTATCTGGGTGAGGGGTGCCGCCCGATCCCGGATGTCTTACCGCGGTGCAGGCAAAGACTTTGCATGGGCTAAGGTCGGCGCTGTCACCTACGTCAGCGTCTACCTGACCCCGAACTGCGTCGCGGCGGAGTTTCAGAGAAAGGTAACGCTCCCCGAAGACGGAATTAGGGATCTGCCTGGTGACATCGTGTTTGCGGGTACCTCATCGCGAGGGCGGTCGAGTGGGGCATGACTGTGACGAACAGGCGGCGACGACTATTACTGGAGATGGCCGTAAGGCTTGACCTAGTGGCAGCAAATACGGGAAGCACACCGACATACAGACGACCAGGATTTGGGGACTCCATACCCGACGTAACGATGACGTCAGACAGAATTCTGCCACGGGTAGGGCGATGGCCGGTGGCTGAGGACTACACGGCCAGCGACCACCAGTACATTGTCTTCGAAGTGAGAGAACAGACAATGACGGCACGGACGAGGATTCAGCGCCCCCAACGGTGGAATATGAACAAACTTGACGAACGGAAGTTTTCGGAAGAGCTGGTGGCAGCGCCGACGCCGATAACAAACGTTCCCCTAGAGCTGACAGGCCGGCTAAGGGCGGAAAGTCTGGCAGATGAAACGGCCAAACTGACGGAACGGCTGTGCAATAGCACTATGCTAAAACGACATAACGGACAACGCAGACAACCACAATATTGGTGGACGGACGAGATCGCTGAACTCCGGAAGATCTGTCTGGCAAACCGAAGCTGGGCCACGAGGGCTGGTGAGAGACCTGAAAGGGAAACCCCCCCAAGCCAAATACAAGACAACACGGAAACGACTGACGAACGCTATCAGATACAGCAAGACGCAGTGCTGGCGGAAACTCTGCGAGGAGGTGGATCGGGACCCGTGGGGCACTGGTTACAAGTACGTGACCGGTAAACTAGGGGCCCGGGTCTCACCAGAACTCAAAGATGCTGAAACCGCAAAATGGATTGTTGACGGACTGTTTCCGACTCACCCGATACGGACAAACGGGACAGACGACACGGAGGTATCGGTGGCCCCCATATTCACCACGCAGAAGCTCTCCAAAGCGACTACCGCGATGAAGATTGGCAAGGCGCCGGGACCAGACGGAGTACCGGCGGAGATACTCCTCGAGCTGTACAATACGTGCTTGACGACAGGGACTTTCAGCGACCGGTGGAATGCGGCGAGGCTAGTCCTTATCCCAAAAGGTAAGGGCGATCCTAATGCGCCATCAGCCTGCCGACCGCTGAGTTTACTTGACACGACAGATAAACTCTTTCACCAATTACTGAGACCAAGACTTACAAACGCGATACAGGCCGGAGAGGGCCTCTGAGAGCTGCAGTTCGGCTTCAGGAAGGGTCGATCAACAATTGGAGCAATCCAAAAAGTGGTTGACTCTTTTCTGGAACTAGACAGACATTGCCATGCAGCGCGACCTATTGTGCTGCTGGTGACACTCGACATCAGAAATGCTTTTAACTCGGTCAGATGGATGGACATTTTAGAGGCGCTTAACGGCGGCTTCGGGATTCTAGCTCATTTGGTTCGGATGGTGGAGGATTACCTTAAAAACAGACGGATAACTTACGAGACGACCGAAGGACAGGTGACAAGACAAATCTCCGTGGGGGTCGCACAAGGGTCAATACTGGGACCGGACTTCTGGAACGGTTGCCACCTATGCAGAGACTATACAGAGATGGAAAAACGCGGACGGCTGCCTTACGGATGAATGAGGAGACGAAGAGACGTGACGCGACGGACTACGGACGAACGGCACGAACGGACCAACACGGATAGAGCCCCCAGCCACAAGTAATATCGCCATAGTTCCTGGTCTGGGGGAGGACAGTAAGGAGGTGGCGGCTTAGTGGGTAGGCCTATTTTTTTGGGAGTCCCACATACCCCCCTGGTTTGTAAGACCAGGGGGTATCCGTAAAAAAGATTTCGCAACTCCTTGTAAAAAAAAATTTTTTTTTTTTAAATCCCTTCTGATGTGCGCCCCACTTTGTCGCGGTGGGCGGGCCTCAGTAATGCAATGACCCGTCGGGCTATGACGGTACGGTTAACCATGCCGGACTAGCCAATGGTGAGCGTCGCGGCTAACAGCAGCACAAACCCGCGGGTGCGTCGCCCTTCCTAGCCTTGTCGGCGTTGGTCCTCTCGGACCTCTCTGGCAAATGCGGCGAGTGTATAGCGGAAACCTGGGAGGTCCTCTCGGATGGAGGACATCGCACGCTCAGGGACCGCGTGATAGTGTGGGGGCTCGCCTTGGGTTCAGCCACCCAGGTTGACCGCTCCTTGACAGCACGTGTAAAAAGCCTGTGTGACTTCTCACAGTCCCTGGTGGCACCTGGGTGTGGGCCTGCGAAGGGGCCAAGTGTTGTATCCGACTAACTTAACCAGGGCCACGCTGCAGGAAGCTGTAGGAGATCCTGGGTGTTTTCGGCTCGATAAAGGCTACCAGGGAATTTCGCGCCCGCGGGTAGGGGTACCGAGGAGAATGAGACGGGAGTTTGAGGTGGGGATCCTCGTGCAAAAAAACTCCAGTTTTCAATGGACATGTCCGAATCAGAGAAAAGTCGAAAGGTGCGCCAGGACACTGGGCTTCCCACGGCCCAAAACGGGAAAGACGTGGTTCGCAAGAGGGACGGCCGAGAGACCAAGTCATCGCCGCCCGTACTACCCAGACTGATAGGAAACGAGACATACGAATACAGGATGGACAGCCACTGCAACCGGTTGCCGGTTAGAACCTCGCGGGCGAGGCTTAACAACGCACCTAGTGCTGTAAGCCTCGACAGCTTCAATGGCACTACCAACGACGGGCAACTGACAGATCCGACGACGACAATGGAAAGTTTAGAGCTGCAGACGCTTGAGGAACTCAAGGAGCAACTGAAAATCATCCTTGAACGAGTCAAGCTGATACAGCAAAAAACGGGCATACAGAAGAACGTGAACAAAGAAACGAAGGACGGTATTAAAATTATCACGGAGGTTGCTGAGGTCGCCCTGAGCAAATGTAAAAGGCTCAGGAACTTAGGTGCAGACAGACAAACCGCAAAGACGAAGACGGACTCGACGCCGAAACGGGAACGCGACGCGACAAGCGCTAGCCCTCCCCAACAGCCGGCAAAAAGACCGCCCGCCACAAACAGTACGCAACGAACAGAGGCAGAACAGCCAGAGGGGAGCTGGCAGACTCAAACAAAGAAAAAGAAACGAAAAAAACGCCAAACGGAACTGACCCGGCAGACTAACGAAGACAATGGACCGGTGCGACAGGACAGACCATGACCCACGCCCCGGGGAATGGCCGTCCTCGTCAAACCCCAACAGGGAAAGACATACACCGACTTACTGCGACATGTCAAGACAAAGGTAGACCCTGAGACGGACAACGTGACAATCAAGGGATGCCGCAAAACAAAAGACGGATGACTGTTGCTCCAAATACAGACGGGACCGGAGGGAAGCCGAAACTTCCAGCGCTCCCTCCAGAGCGCTATCGGAAAGGAAGCGCGCGTCAGGGCCCTGGTCCCCAGTTCAACGCTGGAGATCATGGACCTCGACTGCGTCACGACTGATAAAGTGGTCTCGGCTATTCTCGAAAAAGAAACGGGACAGAAAGGGGACCTGAAGGTACACATCTTCGGCCCAAACAAATCCGGATAAACAATTAATATTTAGTTACTTTGGTACATACATAAGCCACTTTACGTTATACACTATTCAGCATTAAAAGAAGTTTAAACATTATTGATCTACAGCACAGCGTGATCCGAACCACTCAACACCTCGCTTCCCGACCAAGGCGTTTTCCGCTCCCGGCGCGTGCCACCAAGGCGAGGGGTTATCCCTCGAAAAAATAAATTAACAGAAATAATAATATATACATACATATCGAATGCATTTCCTTAAAATTAATAAGAAGAGTTGTTCACGGCTTTAACAATCGAGTAAAAATTTGTCACACTGATATCTCAATTTGTCACCAACGATATCCAACTTAAGAGACTTGAGGAAAATTATCGAGAAATGTTGAATCAACACGGCTTTTTTAGACATTAACTAATAAGTATTTAAGTGAATTCCAAATATAAATTTTACTTAAAATAATAATTCGTAGTCTATAACGGAAAGAAAAAAAGAAGGAAAAGTAATACGCAAAAGAAGGATATTGGCTTTACCGGCATCCGAGTCGTTTTTCCCCTCTCTCTCCCTAGCTCAGCACATGTCGTCGAAGCAAAGAGTAATTCCCCAACCACTTCGCGACTTGTTGCACGTCATCCCGAGCAACTGGGAATGAGAATCGAACGAGGCCACGATTAGAAGAGAATTTGCACGAGCTGCAAGAGCTCGGTAGATCACTAAAAAGTACGAATCCCCCTATCCCCCCTTCAAGATAGCTTCATTTTACACGGGATGTCTCAGCTCACCCCGAGCAACTCGGAACGAAAATTGAACGAGACCACGATTAGAAGAAAAATTGTAATTCTAAGAATCCCCCGCATAGGAAATTAGACCAGTATAAGAAATTAGCCGGGAGATACGATCACATGCGTTGTGTGCAACCCCGTTTTTCGGAGAGGCATGCTTCAAGAATCACGGTATCGCTGAAGTGACGCATAAAACAACTGTTTGCGCGACCGTTAAACGCTCCCGTTTAACTGTTTTGGTACGATAAGACCGTTACGCAAAAAGAAGCATGTGTGCGGTGAAAGGTACTGCAGGCCTCTCGTAAAGGACAGAGATTTGAAAAAAGCTATTTATCTTCGATGATTTTGAAACGCAGCAGTGTAACCCTTTAAAGGGTACTACGGGTACATGCGCACATAAACCGAGTCTCTGTGTAGCTCGACGAGTATGTACAAGCTGTTGCGACAACGACTCTATAGTAGAACCTTGCGAGTTCTGAGGTGTACATGAGATTGTATTTAAACACAGCCCAATAGCTCAACTGGTGGAGCCAGCTATGCAGGATATCAAAGGATTTTCGCGTATAATATTAATTGCTCACAATGCAGGAGGCTTCGATGCATAGTTCATTCCATGCTATCTTGTCGATGAAAAATTTTGTCAAATTCGCGTGATTTTTTCGTTGTTGTGCTCGTAAACTTGTCTGAAAGCTTGCTGTATTGTGTTAGTCATATTAAATATTTAGTCTTATGTCAATTGTCAAAGAAGTCACATATGTTTTGGTAGGATCGGCGATTTTGAAAATGGATCAGATAATTTGTATGAAATTTTGCTATAAGAATGGAATAAAAGGCAGCAAGTTTTAGAAATATTAAATATTGCCTTTGGTGAGTCTGCTATGAGTGAAACAAGGGTGTACGAGTGATATAAGCGTTTACAAGATGGCGTGAAGACGTTGAGGATGACGAGCGCCATGGACGCCCCAGCACATCACAAACCGATAAAAACGTGGAAAAAGTGAAAGAAATCATGATGAATGATCGCCTAATCACAATCAGAGAAGTAGCTGATGATATTGGCATATCAATTGGCTCATGCTATGCAATTACTTTGGAGGTTTTGAGTATGAAACGTGCGGCAGCAAAACTTGTTCCAAAATGGTTGAATTCCGAACAAAAACTCCGGCTAATGGAAGTTGCTCAGGAGTCGCTAAATGGATAGATGATGTGTTGCAGTGGTCGCGTATTTGATTGGTGTGGTGAAGCTTCGGCAACGAACGACCTTAATACTTCGTACTTCTTCTGTAACGTTTCGATCCTATGGTCGGAATCCTCCTCAGAATTATTTTATTTCATTTTCTACCGACATATTATCTTTACAACTTTTTATATCTTAAGAATTATGGTGTGTATGTTATGAATGTAACCTAATATTAACCTGTTATAAGTATTATAATTGACGTAGTACAAATGTTATTATATCAATTGTGATTGTTTGATGGTGTTATTCTTATGTGCAATTTTAACAAACTGTATATTATTCTGTCTTTTCTTATGTTATTTTGTTAAAATCTTGTGGTCACTAGTTATTATTCTGTCTATCAATTAGTCTATAATATTAGCCTATAACAACTGTCTATAAATTAATACGATAAAAATATATTATTCTGTCTTTTCTTATGTTACTTTGTTAAAATCTTGTGGTCAACCGTTCCTAAATTATTTTTTTAATTTATTTTTTTTAATTTTATTTTTTTATTGTGTTCTATATATAAAAATGTTTAGCTGCGAAAGAACACAGCACACATTTTTTCACAAGCCTGTGCAACGTTCTTCCCTTTGTCGCAATAATATTGCAAAATATAGCGCAATTTTTCAAAAAACTCTACGGTTGGCAGTGTGAACCTACCTCTCCTACCACCTTTACATGTGTCAACTTATACTGCTTATATACTCGGATCTGTACAGTATTAGCAAGACAATATACAATCAAGGTAATTCGATGTTGTTCTCCTGAGTGTGTGTGCTTCTACTGTGGGACGGTATTACCTTTATATTAGCAGAACACCTACACAAGTACATAACAACAGCTTTGTTTTGGCTTGAGATCTGATCTTTTCATATGTATGAACTCTGTGCGTCATTGTGTATATACTGTCAGTTTATGATTTCAGGTTTTAAATCAATTGCTGTGTAGTGGATATTAAGGTGAATATGATGCTGACTGGCACTTATCTTTGACTTTATCTCACTTATTACCGTATGAATGCAAGGATAGTCTATGCATCACTGACCTATATTATAAATTCAATCTTTCTCCCTCTTGTGTTGCGGTGGGTGGTGCTCGCCGCTAAGCAGATTCTCTGTCTCATCCACACAACTACGATCGACACTCACGCACATAATGTCGCAGACTCGCTGTGGTGGCCGCAACAAAGTGACTCGGGTAGGAGAAAGGATGAAATGTGCAGGAGAATGCAGTTTGTCATTTTACTTCACGTATGCCAAAGAGAAATTCGCTTTTGATCTTGATGAGTTAAGCACAATAAACCAGTTTCGCTACGACCCGTGCTCAATGCATTGATCCAATATCTTTAACGCACGTCTCGGAAATCGAAAGATATCACTCTTGACGACGTTATGCACCAATTGCAAACATCACTCGACGTTATGCGCCAATTGCAAACATCACTCGACGTTATGCGTCAAATACAAGTATCAAGCTTGTTGTCACAGTTTTCAACACAAGCACTTCTACTGACAACAAATTGGAGAAAATCCAGGAGTCACTTCCTGGTGTCGAATGCAAAATTGCTGATCTTGCTATTAGCCATGAGGCCTTAATTAGTCGTGTTACCACCCTGGAGACTCATTCGAAGAGTACTCGTGAGGAGATAGCTGCTATGAAGAAGGACAACCACTCGGTGAAATCATGTCTGGAATTATTATCGTATCATGTATCGAAGATAGATGATCAACCTCAAAAGCTTTCGACAGCTGTTTCATCTTCTTCGCTATTGTGTGCAGAAGTCACTATATCAGGAGTGCCATCATCTATTGAAGATACACTCAAGAACACACCTTAAGTTATTATCGAGAAAGTTTTTCATGCTCTTGGTATCACGAATCTCCTAAGTGACGTCTTAGAAATTCGCAGCTTCGACAAAAATAAAAATCGTACGATTGTAAAACAGAGCAATTCAGCACTTATGACAGCTAATGCGAATCACAATATTCTTAAAATTTATTTAGTGACCCTAAAATCGCAACAAGTTAGAGAATATATCATCGGCAAAAAGCGAGCCAGAAAAACCTACCGCTTAATGAAGTTTTTGATACGGACCAACGTGGTTCAATATATGTAAATGAGTATCTTCCTGCAGCGCTCTATAATCTATTACGCCTTACAAAAACACGAGTGGCTGAAAGAAAATACAAATTTGTGTGGATACGCTGGGGAGTAATTTATGTTAGAAAAAGTGAGGGTCAACCATTGATCAACATTGTTACGCTTGTAGATTTAGAAAAACTAATTTGACTACATGTCGATCGGTTGCATCTCCTTTATTATCGTCCCCATGTTTAAAGATCGCTCAATTCAATGCTAATTCACTGCGAGTACATATGGAACTCATTCAATCGACTATTGCTGAGCACGCTTTCCACATTATTTCTGTGTGTGAAACGTGGCTTCATTCGTATGTTTCAGATGACTTAATACGAATTAATGATTACTTTCTTATACGCAACGATCGTGAAGGTAGAGAAGGAGGTGGTGTCGCATGCTATGTTCATTCGTCCCTAAAAGCTAAAGTTTTGACATCTTCGCCGATAGAGTTTTCGAATGGGCCAAATTAAAAAAACAGGGTCAAATTTTGAGAAACTGTTGTTTGCATCTGTGTATAGACGACCGAAAGGTCGAATGCTTGGAGATTTCATGCAATCTTCATCTTGTTTTTCTCATGCTTATAACAATATTATTATTGCTAGCGATCTCAACTGTGATCTAACTAGTAATAATTATGAGTTGAAATATCTACGTCATTTAGCTTTCTCACAGTCGCTTCACATTGTTGATTCTCTACCGACTCACCATACTGCTACCTCAGACTCGTGGATTGATGTGTTCATTCTGGATAGTGAAGATAAGATACAATTGTTTGTTAAGTCAAAATCACCGTATATAACGGGTCACGACCTGTTAGAACTCCATTACAAGTTTGAAACTAAACCCATAATCAATCGCACAATCACTCGCCGTGCTTATAAAGATCTACCAGGTCTGTAAATATAAAACTATCTTACTCGTCTTTGTTATTGTCTGGGTCCCTAGCTATAGCTCGCTGTTCGCCCAAGACACCGGGTTCGTATCTATGACCAACTCACTCTTCCTGTACCCCGGATACTGAGGCCTTTATTCACGTTCGATTAAGCTACCGTATCGTGCCATTAAGAGGCTTGCGATTCGGTCTCTCAATGATTGTGAGCAGCCGAGGTATCCGTAAGTGGCAGGTGGTAGTTGGTGCTGGCCCTGACGTGGTCCCACCCACGCAGGTACACCCCACGAATCTACTGCGCGGTGCACTTAGTCGGGACGCCACTCCCTTGACCGCGTATCACTCGTGCTTCTTCACACTCCAAGAGATGGATAGCCACGACACCGTGCGTGGGGACCCGTTAGTGGAGTGTGCCCCAACGCTGTGAGTAGGGGCGGCCAAACGCAGTGCAGGGGAATCAGTTGAAAAAAAGAACACTGGTTCTATCATGGTGCTTCCCAAACTGTTAGTTATTGTCGTTATCGGTTCGTTCGGTCAAACAACGGCGAAGCGCAATGCAGGGGAATCGATTGATCGAAAGAACACTTGTTCCTTTACATGTGAATTTTACGAATGATATTATAACTAGGTAGGCTGTCGAGCAGCACTTCGTCTTGACGTATGATTTTTGATAAGAGCCCTGAGGCTTGTCCTATCGCGGTTTATATACTTTAGTGGATGAGCGCCGAGGGGGTGTTTTGTGGTAGCTCACGTGATGTTTGTCGCACCTTATTCACTCGATGAGGGAGGTGCGGGGTGACGTGTAGGTGTTCCGTTATGTCGTGAATTTCTATATTTAGCCGGTTCTTGTTTTTCTAGGGTTTGAAACGAGGTTCCAGCAAGGTTGAATTCTGTTGGATAATGTTACATTTCTACATGCGGTTGGGCCGACTGCGCTGGTCTGGTAGATCCATCGCATGGCATCGCTAGCCGTCCTGCCTCCTGTCTAGTTTGCTTTGTTCGGGAGGGGTTTCCCTCGCGCGCTCTGCTTTGTTTTGATTGTGGTCTTCATACTAGGTGGGGCCTTCTATTGACGCCATTGTTTTTAAGGTAGGTACTTACGCTTTTATGTGTGTACCTACTTATCTCTTCTGTTCTCCTTGTCCGTTGGGTGCTTCTTTGAGACGTTATGGATTATTTTGTGTACGGATAACTAAAGGGTGGTTAAATTGTAAGGGCCGATGTTGAATGTGAACTACACCTAAACGTCAAGTTTTTTTCTGCATTTCATTTGACATTTCTCAATTTCAGACTAACTCAATTTGAACCATGGAAAGATACACAATCAAACAACGCGTTAAAGTTATTCAGGCTTATTATGAAAATGGGCGTTCAAATCAAAATGCATATCGTGCACTTCGTGATTTTTTCGGTCAATTTAATCGTCCAAGTGTGCGTACAATCGGAAAAATCGTGCAAAAAATTGAGCAAGCCGGGTCTGTAGGAGATATTAAAACACCAGTACATGCTCGTACAGCTCGTACTGCAGAAAATATTGCTGCTGTTCGCGATAGTGTGGCTGAAGAGCCGTCCACCTCAACTCGTCGTCGTGCCCAACAATTGCACCTCTCACGCTCGTCGTTGATGAACATTATGCATAAAGACTTGCATTTACACGCTTATAAGGTGCAATTGACTCAAGAATTAAAGCCTCTTGACCATTCCAAACGTCGTCAATGGTCAGAATGGTGGCAAGAAATGGCAACAGTGGATGATCAATTTTCGAAGAAAATCATCTTCAGTGATGAGGCACATTTTCACCTCAGTGGATTCGTCAATAAGCAGAATTGCCACATTTAGGCGAATCATAATCCAAGAGTGATTGTCGAAAAACCAAGAGTGACTGTTTAGTGCGGTTTATGGGCTGGCGGCATCATCGGGCCGTATTTTTTCCAAAATGAGGCCGGTCAGGCAGTTACTGTGAATGGTGTTCGCTATCGTAAGATGATAACGAATTTTTTATGGCCCGAATTGGAAGATATGGATGTGGGCGATATGTGGTTTCAACAGGACGGTGCCACTTGCCACACAGCTAACGAAACAATGGCTCTTTTGCGCGACAAATTCAATGGCCGTGTTATCTCACGTGGTGGCGATGTCAATTTGTTATTTGAAAGCAAAGGTGTACGTCGATAAGCCAGCAACAATTCAAGAGCTAAAGGATGAGATAATTCGGCACATTAACGGCATAGAACCTCAATTATGCCTAAGCGTCATCGAAAATTTGGACCATCGGATGGAGGTGTGCCGCCGAGGTTGCGGCGGCCATTTGGGCGATATTTTGTTCCATACATAATTCAACCATACCATATTATCATAATAAAAAGAATTGACAATAATTTCCTAAATAATTTGTGTTTTATTCAAAATCAACATCGGCCCTTAAAATTTAACCACCCTTTACTTGTTTACTATCAGGAGTACAAATTGAAAATGCGGGATTTTTTTCTATTTTTGAACGTTTATTCTGAAAAAATGGTAACAAATGAATTATTCAAAGTATTGTCCATCGCTAGCCACAACTTTTTCCCATCTTTCTGGCAATTTACGGATACCGTCGCGAAAAAATTCGGCTGGCTTGGCTGCTATCCAGTCATCGACCCATTTTTGGGCTTCTTCGTAAGAATGGAAGCGCTGGTCAGCTAGGCCATGTGTCATCGATCGGAAAAGGTGGTAATCGGAAGGAGCAATATCTGGGCTATACGGCGGGTGGGGTAAGACTTCCCATTTCAGCGTTTGTAGGTATGTTTTGACCGGCGCTGCAACATGTGGCCGAGCGTTGTCATGTTGCAAAATTACTTTGTCGTGTCTTTGCTCGTATTGTGGCCGTTTTTCTTTGAGTGCGCGGCTCAAACGCATCAATTGAGTTCGGTATAGTGCTCCTGTGATGGTTTCGTTCGATTTCAATAGCTCATAATACACCACACCCAGCTGGTCCCACCAAATACAGCTCATACGGCACCCAATGTCCTTGCTTTTGGATCATTCCGAGGGCTTTTATACGATGGGAAATGGCTTGTTGTGTCACTCCCAATGAATCTGCGAGCTCTTGTTGAGTTTGACACGAGTCTTCATTGAGTATTGCCTCCAATTCAGCATTCTCAAACTTTTTCACTTGGCCCGGCCGCTCTTTGTCCTCAACGTCAAAATCACCACTTCTAAACCGCACAAACCATCTCTCGCACGTTGAAACCGATGGAACATGACTCGGATAAGCCTCGGAGACCAATCGATGTGCTTCAGCAGCACTTTTCTTCAAATTAAAGAAGTAAATTAAAACTTCCCGCAAATGCTGTTTTGTTGGCACGAAACTCGACATATTGAGAGCTCAAAAAAACTATGAATTTGACACTGCGACAAATTGACACATACTGAAAATTAAAGCTATAAGACGTAGCTTTGACATGAACATAGTCACAGTACTGCCTGATGCGTATAGCGTTAGTAACGCCATCTGATATCAAACCCGCATTTTCAATTTGTACCCCTGATAATTATCGATGATTTTCTTCCTTTGTCTGGTTTTGGTATGTTATGTGTGTTTGTCTTAGTTGGCTTCGTTAGTCTTTTTTAGTTCTTAATGATAGGGTTTGCTCTTCTTTCTGTATTGTAGCAGTTCGCATTAGTGGCTTTCCGTTACAATATATATATAATTTATATATAATAGGATGATAATTTTATTATATATATGTTGAAACGTTTCGCGATTTTATATTACTCTTAATTTTCGCTACGAGACGTGTTTGTTCGGCGGCGGCGTAAAATCGCGTAGTTTTATAATTTTATTTCGAGCGATATCATCCTAGATCGTTTGGAGAGTGGAGCTTGCTCGAAACCAGTTCGTGCTCTGGGCTAAATGGAATGAGAAGTGTCTGTGGTTTTATGGATTCCCAATCAATCTATTAGGTTGTTATTAGTATTTTTATTGTTGTTGTTTGTAAGACCTCAGTTAAGGTTTTTGTTGTGTCGCATTTGTCCGTGAAGGACATGCGGTTTGTTACCCTTTCATCATTGGTCTTTTTATTGATTGGGTAATTTCTTTCTTCTTTATGGTGCTGAAGGCACTTGATTGTTTGATAAGTCTGATTGATTGTTAGTTTAGACAGAGGTAGGAAGGACGTTCGTGGGACGATCTGGTCGTTCGTACGGGTTTTAACGTTCGCCTGCGAGAGTTTTTCTTAAATCTACGTATCCGGAATTGCTTCCAGTGTTTCGGGTTTTGACGCTATAATTCGTAAAGTGATGAGATATCACTTGTACGGAGCTTAACACTCAATTTATCTGTTTAGGGGTTGTCGCGTTTGCTGATACGCGATTTTTCTAATACTACGTAAATGGAATGATAAATCTCCAGTTCCTTTTGGATTTTGATGCTATTATTCGTAAAGTGATGAGATATCACTTGTACGGAGCTTAACACTCAATTTATCTGTTTTAGGGGTTATCGCGTTTGTTAATACGCGATTTTCTAATACTACGTAAGTGGAATAATCAATTTCCAGTTCTTTTTGAGTTTTGATTCTATTATTCGTAAAGTGATGAGGTATCACTTGTACGGAGCTTGACACTCAATTTATCTGTTTTAGGGGTTATCGCGTTTGTTAATACGCGATTTTCTAATACTACGTAAGTGGAATAATAAATTTCCAGTTCCTTTTGGGTTTTTATTCTATTATTCGTAAAGGGATGAGATATCGCCTTTACGGAGCTCAACACTCAATTTGTCTATTTCGGGGTTATCGCGTTTGCTAATGCGCGAGTGTCGAATATTGTGTAATTTTGATTTTGAGTATTTCTTGAATTGCTTTAGGATATCATTGGCCGAATCTAGATGTACATTGGCGCTTCGCGTGTCTCTATTTATGCGTTGCAAGGTGTGGCCTAGCTGCTGGGCTTAGTCCACATACGGGGCGTTCCTTGGTACCTTCGTTAGATGTACCGGTCCGCCTTGTTTTTAATCATCGGACGTCTAGCTGGTGTTGTGCCATTGTTTTGGAATGCCCGTTCGCGAGATCTGTCTTTTGAGGCTCCGCCCTGCTAATGGTCGCGCGGAGATCTTATAGTAGGAACGCGAGTGTCGTGTGGTGATGGTGTGTGTGTGTGTGATTTTACCTACCTATCTTTACTCGTCTTTGTTATTGTTTGGATCCCTAGCTATAGTTCGCTGTTCGCAAAAGACACCGCGTTCGCAGCTATGACCAACTAGCTCTTTCTGTACCCCGGATACTGAAGCCTTTAGTCGCACTTAATTAAGCCACCTTCTTGCGCCTTTAAGGGCTTTACAATTTGGTTTTTTAATTAGTGAGATTGGCCGAGGTATCCGTTCGTAGCAGGTGGTAGTTAGTGCTGGCCCTGACGTGGTCCCACCCACGCAGGTACACCCTACGAGTCAATTGCGCGTGGTGCAACAAGTCGGGATGCCACTCCCTTAACCTGGAGACACACGTACTTCTTCACTCTGCAAAAGACATGTAGCCACGGCGCTATGCGTGGGGACACGTTAATGACAGAGTGCCCTAACGCTGCGATTGGGGGCGGCCAAGGCGCAATGCAGGGGAGCCCTTTCCTGGCAGAGTATCCTAATTAATTCGTTTACTCAATTGACGGCCAGGACGCAATGCCAGAGAATCAGTTTAAGTAAAAGAATACTGTGTACTACCATGATATTTCCCAAACGGTTAGTTTTTATTGGTATAGCTTCGTTCGGTCAAACGACGGCCAAGCGCAATGCAAGGGAATCGATTGATCGAAAGAACACTGTTTTCGTTACATTCTGAATTTAAAATGAATTTATGATGGCTGTCGGACAGCACTTCGTCTTGAGGGACAGCTTTTCAACAAGAGCCTCGAGGCTTGTCCGGTCGTGGTTTATATGGTTTAGTGGATAGACCCCGAGGGGGTGTTTTTGGGTATGTCACGTGATATTTGTCGCCCTTCAATCACTAGGTGAAGGAGGTGCGGGGTGATGTATCGGTGTACCGTTATTTCTATATTTAGCCAGGCTTTGTCTTTTTCTGAGTTTGAACCGCGGTTCTAGCGAGGTTGAATTTTGTTGGTCTGTGTTAAATTTCTACCCGCAGGAGGTTCAAACTTTTCCTGAGAGTTTTTTTACCGTTTGATTAATGTTTTCACTAATTGTTGTTATGTGTGGTTTTACTTATTCTTTGTATGTTTTTTCCTGTCTAATTTCTGGTTCGAATTTTGCTAGGATTGCTTAATTATTGTGAATTTGGTGTTTGATAATGTGTTTTTTAGATGTTCTTCCTAGATTTTTATGTTGTTCTCCCTTTTGAGGGTTTGTCCTGGTAGGGCCTGCCCTAGTCGTAATTTGTTAATTGTTTTTTGTAGTATTTCGGTTTGTTTTATGTCTTTATTTCGTTATTAATATTTGATTCTTGAGTGGGGGCATGTGGTGAGGTTTCATGTGGACTCCCCTTGTCGTTCACTCTTGAAAATTTGTGGAATTTTAAGAGTTCCACTAATTCTTTCGTAATTTTGCCGTATCGTGGCATTCTCTGCGCATCGCGTCGGTGTGGTATAGTTGGCTTAAAGGGTGAAGCTGACTATGCCTTCTTAGCATGGTAAGGCGTTTATTGTTACGCGTTGTTCCGCCTGCTTCCTAGTGGGGCGGGGAGTACTACGCTGGGGTCTGGTCTGTAGTGTGTGGTTCTGCTGTTTTGGCCTGCGGCTCGTCTTACTCGTGCGAGCTTCTTGCGAGCTGTGTTTGTTTTGATAGTAGTCTTATTTTATGTAGGTGGGGCGTGTGTCTGACGCCATGCTGGTTTAGGGTGGGTACTTGCGGTTGACTGTGTGTACCTACTTTTGTGCTATGTTATCCTGGTACGCTGAACTTCGGCGTTCCTCCTATTTTTTCTCCTCGCCGATTTGGCTGTTCCATCTTTAGCTCCCTACTCAGTTTGGCACCATTCGCCTCATAAACCTTAGGGGCCCTCCCTCAGTCTTTCTTGTTCCTCTGTTTTTTTCTTCTGGAGGATTTCCTCTTCAAAAGTTGCAACCGCTTCCCAAGTATCTTTGGCGAGCAGCATTTCCGCTATGACGTTTTGCGGCGTCAGCGTTTCTACACATTGTGTTCCCAATTCTTTTCTGTTGCCAGCCCACCGATCGCATTCAAAGAACGTGTGTTCTGCGTCATCTTCCTTTGTGGGACAGTAGTCGCACATCGAACTGTCTTTACACTTCCGTTGGAATAAAAAGGCATTGAAATGCCCGTGACCCGTCAAAAACTGGGTAAGGTAAAAGTTTACCTCCCCGTTGCGTCTATTTACCCAGGGCTCCAGGGGACCAATCATCCGAGCGGTCCACTGGCCCGTGGTGCCTTGCGTCCACCGTTCTACTCATCTTCGCATGACACTGGCTGTCTCTTACTCCTTGACGGTTCGTTTGTCATTTTCCGCCCTTCTTTCGTAAACCCTCTTCCGTTCACTGGCTAGCAGGTCTATCGGGATGATTCCTGTAACCACTAGGACCGCCGCTTCTGAGACCGTGCGATACGCACACGCCACTCTCAGTGCTGCTTGTCGTTGCACTGACGCCAGGCGTTTTCTGTATTTTTCTACCTTTAGGACGTCCCCTCATACCACCGCTCCATAGAGTAGAATGAAGTAGACGACACTCATTAAAATACTTCGCTTACTGGTTCTTGGCCCGGCTATGTTTGGCATCAGCCGCGACAGCATCCATACTGTCATTTCCGCCTTATCTGTAGCTTTCTGTGAATGCACCCAGAACGTCAATTTCGCATCGAGTAGCACTCCCAGATATCTCACCGACCCGGTTCCCTTTTTTACTTCCCCTGCAATCTCGGCGCAGATCGGGACTTAAAATGTCCGTCGTCTAGTGAGAACGGCCATCTCCGTTTTGCTCACCGCTAGTTGCGAGCCGTGGTCCTCTAACCAGTCACTCGTTCTCCTGGACACCTGGGCCACACGCCTCTGTGCTTGCTCTTCCGTCTTGGCGATGATGACCACCGCTATGTCGTCAGCAAAACCCACCAGTTTCGTATCTTCCGGTAGTTCCATCATGAGAATTCCGTCGTACACCGCATTCCACAGGTCCGGCCCTAAGGCGATCCTTGTGCGACCTGCGACCTCCTTTCTTCGGGGGCCTACCATTGTGTCATACTGGAGGTGCCTGCTTCTTAGGTAATCCTCGATGATGGATATCAAATATGCCGGAACCCTGAACCGCTCTTTCAAGGCCTCTATGATAGCGGCCCACCTGACTGTATTATACGCATTTTTGACGTCAAACGTAACCAATACGCACACGCCCCTTGACCTACACTTCTCCGACCAAGCTCTCTTTGCTGCCTTCACTATCTCCGAAGCTGCATGTATTGTCGATCGCTTCTCACGGAAACCGTACTCACTGTCAGCCAGTCCGCCCGGTTCAACAATAGCCTCCCGGAGCCGACCTCGAATAAGCTTCTCCAAGACTTTCCCTGAGGTTTCCAGTATACACAGGGGGCGAAAAGACGACGGGGTGACCGGTGGTCCCTTTCCCTTGTCAATCAGCACTAGTCGTTGTACCTTCCATCTCCCACTGAAAGATCCCGCTCTCAGGCACGCATTGTGCATGTTAAGGAGCAAGTAGACATGTTCCTTCGCATTAACTTTCAGTACTTCATTTGGTATACCATCTGGACCTGGTGCCTTCTTATTGTTTAGCGATGCAACCGCTTTCTGAAGCTCTTCCACTGTAAAAAGTCGGGGTGCTTCAGCTGGTCGTTCTGATAAGTGCCTTCTTTCCGGATGTTATGGAAACAATGCACTTACTATTTCTGCCATTGTTTGGGGTTCTGTGGGGCCGTCCGGTGCCAATTTTTTCAGTTTCCTCGTAACGATTTGATAGCCTCGTCTCCATGTCTCTGTGTTTATTGCATCGCACAGAGCTCTCTAGCACCGAGCTTTGCTGTCCTTAACTGCCCTCGTTAGCAGCTTTTTTGCCCTTTTATATGCTATGTTCTCCTGCCACCCATTTGCTCTCCTGCGGGTTCTTTGAGCCTTGCACCTTAGTCATAGGCAATTCCTCCTGAGTTCAGCAATTTCATCCGTCCACCAGTATGCTGGTTGTCTTCTTGGTTTTTGCGGTCATCTTGGCATAGACACCTTGCAACCTTTGGTGATCAACCTCATCGTCTTTTCAACCAGTTCTTCAGCTTGTTCCTCCGTCGTCGCGTTGTTTGCAGCTTCTGCGAACAGGCTGCCACCTTTGGACAGTTGCCTGAGCAGTAGTTCGATGTCAAGTTTAGCAACGTTCCAACTTATCCGGTGTATCCGATTTGGTCCCTGCGCCAATTGCGCGTCCTCCTGTTCAAGTCGGAAATGTACATATCGATGATCGCTGGCCGTAAAATCTTCCAGCACACGCCAGTCAACCGAAATTATCGCTACCCCCGGCGTTGCGAGAGTAAGGTCTATTATCGTCCCCTGGCATCCACTTCTTCTGAAGGTTGGTGAAGTCCCTGCCTTCAGTATGGCCAAGTCGAGTCTTGCTGCCATTTCTGCTACATCATTTCCCCGACTATTTGATCTTTTCATGCCCCATTCCTGTGACCATGCGTTGAAGTCGCCGGCCAGAAGGACTTCTCCGTCAAGACTTCGGCAGACATCCTCAATTTGTGCCAACTTTCCACGAAATGAGTCTATCCCTCCACTCGATGAGAGATAGCAACTCACATAGGTAACGTCTCCGCTTGTAATCCAGACATAACCATCTCCATTGCCATGGGCTTTAACCGGCAGGTTGACCATGTCTCTTCGTACGCAAGCTGGAACATTAGATCCTGTGCCAGCTTGCACCGGCTCAAGTTGCCTTGCAGCATTACTGTCATCCCGATTTCTGCTTCGCTTCTCGTTCAGCTTCCCGATAAACTGCGCATTTACCCGAGCCAGGGACATCGTCGCTGCGGCTCCCTTCTTTCTCTGCACAGAGATAATATCTCAGTTCGTTTTTGCAGCTCACCACTTTGTGATCTTCCCCACCGCACTTCCAACACTGCTTAGATAGGTCCACCTCAGCGTTACATCCGGTTGCTATGTGTTCAAAGCCGTTACACCTAAAACATCGTGTTGCTCTGACTTTCAGCCGCACCCTACAGTTTACCCAGCCAATTTTTATTCTTGAAGCGCTTTCGAGCTTCGCTGCCGCCAGTGGATTGAGTTCGACATATGCTATCATGTTTCCACGGTAGCTGGTCTTCGACAGGTTCACTTTCACGTCGCCCGTACTTTCTTCGCCGAGAAACTCTTCAACCGCCTCTTTGACCTCTTCGCTCTCATCGATGACGTCCAGATCGCGGATCTCGACTTGGGCCCTAGGGACCAGATGTTTCACCGCGCCTGTATTTCCGACGGCCGTCTGCAAGGCCTTTTAGAATTTATCCTTGTTGTCGCTCGTTGCACCTAGTTCAACCAGGACATCGCCAATTTTGGTCTCTCTGATGCTCTTGACCTTAACTTCCATGTCTTCCGGTTTTACTTTTTTCCGGATGCCCCTTAGTATCGCTGCGTAGCTTGACCCTTGAGCAGGCTTTATGAGAACTGCTTCGGACCGCGCCCTCCTGTCCCTGGGGCCGTTGCCCCTCTTCGTACCACTTCTTTCCCCGGGCTTTTGCGGTGGTCTTTCTCCGCCGAGGTTCATCCGGATTTTCGTGCCCCGACTTTTTACCGTTTGCCATTCTCCGTTAAGTTCTTTCGGTTTCTTTCTGGTCGGCTTGGTAGGCTCGGCCATCTCCGGGCTGGGGGTGTGATTTCTTTTCCTCTTTCTCTTCCTTTTACTTTGCGATGTCTCCTGAGTGCCTTCATTGAGGAGCCATGCGTGGACACCGTTTTGCGTCGATTTAGCTCCTGCTTCCTTGTTTGCATCAGCCTCGCCGATTACTTCCGTATTTACCTCCACGGCGCCTGCCGACATTCCCCTTATCTCCGTAATAGCTCGGAGGTTTCCTCTCGCCCTTTTCCAGACCCTCCTGCAATGATTTGCCACATCTGAGGCATCTTCTGCTGCGTCGAGACCATCTCGAATCTCCCTTTGTAAATTTCTATACTTCTTGCAATACTGCTTTAGCGATTGCACTTTCTCCGCCAACCTTTTGAGGTGTCCTTCCTCCGCTGCCTCATTTTCTTCCCACTGTTTTCGAAACTCAATTTCTGCCGTCGTCTGGCCAGTTTTATCCAGAACGCCAATATTAGCACTCCTTGTTAGGGTGCGGATCTCCATAGATTGGGCATTTTGTCCCTTCTTTCCTGTAGTTTTATTTTTTTGAGCGAGCATGTTTGGTCTCACGAGTACTTAGGGAAATAACGGGGTTCGCCCCAGCAGAGCCGCGGATGCTGGGGTAAGGCCACTGAATACTCCTGGGGTTGGACCTGTTTCCCCAGGGCGAACCGTTTGCGGCATCTCTTCCAGATACCATGCAACTGTTGGCACGGTATCTCACACCTTAGCTTGGGTCGTGTTTGGTCCGCGGAGGCTATTTAATTTCACCCCTACCCTCCGTTCTTGGTCGGAACGGTAAGCGCTCCCCTATCCGCCACCTGGGGACGCGTTATATAGCAGTCTCACCTCTGCACAATCAAGGAGGAGGAGGAGGAGGAGGAGGAGGAGGAGGAGGAGGAGGAGGAGGAGGAGGAGGAGGAGGAGGAGGAGGAGGAGGAGCAGCAGCAGCAGCAGCAGCAGCAGCAGCAGCAGCAGCAGCAGCAGCAGCAGCAGCAGCAGCAGCAGCAGCAGCAGCAGCAGCAGCAGCAGCAGCAGCAGCAGCAGCAGCAGCAGCAGCAGCAGCAGCAGCAGCAGCAGCAGCAGCAGCAGCAGCAGCAGCAGCAGCAGCAGCAGCAGCAGCAGCAGCAGCAGCAGCAGCAGCAGCAGCAGCAGCAGCAGCAGCAGCAGCAGCAGCAGCAGCAGCAGCAGCAGCAGCAGCAGCAGCAGCAGCAGCAGCAGCAGCAGCAGCAGCAGCAGCAGCAGCAGCAGCAGCAGCAGCAGCAGCAGCAGCAGCAGCAGCAGCAGCAGCAGCAGCAGCAGCAGCAGCAGCAGCAGCAGCAGCAGCAGCAGCAGCAGCAGCAGCAGCAGCAGCAGCAGCAGCAGCAGCAGCAGCAGCAGCAGCAGCAGCAGCAGCAGCAGCAGCAGCAGCAGCAGCAGCAGCAGCAGCAGCAGCAGCAGCAGCAGCAGCAGCAGCAGCAGCAGCAGCAGCAGCAGCAGCAGCAGCAGCAGCAGCAGCAGTAGTAGTAGTAGTAGTAGTAGTAGTTGTAGTAGTAGTAGGAGTAGTAGTAGTAGTAGTAGTAGTAGTAGGAGGTTGTCAAACACTAGCAGGCAGTAATAAACGGAATCCCATTTACACGATATTAATATCACGTCACCACCGGGAAATCGTTTTACAATCGTTGACGCAGAAAGAAAACGATATTTAAAGCGTTTTGGGATTTTAGCGCGGGAACTTCAGTTCACGTTAGTGCCACCTCCTACATCTATAAATCCTATCACATGGATCTGAAATGCAGTGAGCGATATTCATCATCATTTCATTAAGGATCGTGATAATACGGATTTAATAGGTGTAGGATTCGTCACGGATGAGATGGTTGACGGTGCAGCGGGGTTATCGCTCAGACCTATATCACGGTTCACCGACGACCACCTACGTGGTTTGATGTGTGCCGTGAATCAAAGCTCAAGAGTGCTCGCAGCATCTGACACGCTCCGATGCATGGTCACATACGTGACACTACCAAGTGATCGAGGGATACGTACATATATCTATGGCGAAGAGCAAATCGGTTTATGTTATTCGAAACGACGACAATTTGTGTTTTCCACGGTCGATCGTTGTAGCCTTAGCGAACAATAAACACAAACGTGACCGTAGTGCAGCGTCGACAAAAGCCTGGAACCTTATAAGGCATAAGGCGTCGCCAGACCAGCGCAAGAAAGCACGGGTTCTTGTCGAAAAGACTCGAGTGCAAATCCCTGCAGAAGACTGTGGTATTTCGGAAATACAGAAATTCCAACGACACCTCACACCTTCGAGGGTTGCAATTATAGTTTACGATTGGGAGGCCCTCAGTAGCGGCGAGCCATCGATTTTCAATGGATATTCATATTTTAAAACAAAGGCACCGTCTGAGATTGTTAATATAGCGTATAGTGCTATTTGAAAGCACTATTCACCTATTACCAATCTAATGGGTGCAGTGGGTGGTAAGGATTATTGTATACCCTGCAATAAATCTTACCGTCGTGTCTCGGAGCATCGGTGCACAAGCAAGTGTCCCCGGTGCTTTTGTGCACCACCCTGCGTTACGGAGGTTGTCCCAACAGTCGACAAAGAGCTCGTACCTGGCTCTGTAGCGGTGACTGTGCAAGCAGTAACCTTTACAGGACAGGTAAACAATGAGCACTCGTGCGACAATTGTGGTCGCTCGTTCTTCGGTGCTGTGTGTTTCGCCAACCATCTAAAACCTCTCGAAACACGTACCAAAGTCATGACGGATGTACGAAAGTCTATTTGTGAGTTTTACTGTATTTGTAAAACTTGTGAAAAACTCATTCGCAGAGATCACAATGTACACAAATACGGTGTTGGTTTTTGCCGGTTGTGTCATCGTTCGCACGGGTTCAACGAGCGATGCTATATGCAAATAGGCAAACAGCGCAAAGAAAAACGTGAACCCACCACCATTGCAAAACACCCTGAAACGCTTTTTATATTTTATGATTTTGAAACGCGTCAAGGTAATGTATATACAGGTACAATGAGTGATGCCCACGAGCACATTGTCACTCATCGTGTCGCACAACAGTTCTGCGAAATTTGTTTATCAGCGGGAGAAGAGTAGCTGTTAGACATTTGCGAGTGGTGCGGTGCGCACGAGTTTGTTTTTAACAAAAATCCTGTTACAGAGTTTATAAATCTGGCTGTGCGCCCTTCTACGACATTTCGCAATATAGTATGCATTGCACACAATGCACAGTAGACGCAGAGCCCGAAATCGTGGCAGAAAAGTCAGAAAAAAATTTTTACAATCGGGATATTTGAGCAAGCAGTCAGGTAGAGGACTAATGGCTGCGTTAAATTGTAAAAGGGGAACCTTTTTCACCGTATACCTTCGTCGCTGCGTCAGTTGGAAGTTAGCCTTCGAGACGAGTGTTCGCATCGCGCGCTGAACGAGCGAAAACTACCGTGACTTATAAAATCGATAACTTTAAAGTGAAGTGTTTTAAATCAATCCGGAGACATGGATACGACTTCTGGAGGTATGTAGAAGATATTTTTACATTGGTTGAGTTTAAAATAAATATGTAAATTATTGAAGTGTAGTATAAACTACTGCATAAATAAAGTGAAAGAATTTTGTAAACTTATATTTTCAACTATCCGAAAAGTTATACTTTCTGCCATATTCTGCGACAGCCAATGTCTAGGCCTTTAGTTTATTATATAAGCTTGCGAAATTAACAGGAATTAGCTGCCTAGAGCTGCCTAACTCTGTCTGTTATGGTTTCTAGCAACGTAAAACAGGCGGTTGCCGACCGTGCACGCGCGCGCGGCGCCATACGCCATGCCATGGGGCCATTGAACAGCTGCTACTTGAGCAATAGGACTATATCCATACATATACCATATATAATATATATATATATACATATATATATACAAAATACAAATTCAAGTAAATCATTTATATATCTATTTTTGTAGACATACAACAATACATATATATGTAAGTATATACTAAAGTAATTAATTTGAATCGTCACATTTTATTTATATTTGATACATTTTTATTATATATATAGGTATATATGAGGCATTCCACGCCAAATCGGACAGTTCAATTTTTTTTCCCTTGATTTTGTCATATTTTCATGTACTCATCAAAAATCGGCTTCTGGTACATTTTGAGATGTTTTTGGTCACCCGTTCAAAAAATATTTATTATGTTTTTTTGCTCATAACTTCTTTCATAATAGTCTAAATTCAATTTTTTTTTCATAACTGTTGTTTTTTATGTACTTTTCAAAAAAAAAATACGAATAATTATTGCGGCTACTTATTTGTTACAATAATTAAAATTCATTAAAATTTTGATCTGATCCTTCAACACAAATTTTATACAATTTTATGTCTTTATTACAGGGTCCCATTACGAAGGAGTACATTTGACGAGGAAAGAATTATATCTTATTATAAAGGATAATTTGAACGATAATTTCGCTACGTTATTGTTTGGCTTTCTGATTCGCAATCAGTCACTTTCACAATCCGCGTATATCAATTTTGTTCAATTCAATTATAATAATTAAAATTCAAATAACTAATGCAAGTTATATATCATTGTATACGAAAACGTCATACTAAATAAGTAAATTATTTCATCCTTTTTTGAGTGGTACGGCAGGAGGGAGTTTTTTTGAAAATTTTTAATTTTTTTTAACATACTTGTCCGCCATATTGGATCAGCCATTTTGTTTACAATAATTTGGCTTTTGGATTCGTAATGAGCGACCCTCAAAACCCACATATAGCAGTTTTTGTCAAGATCGGACACCTTTTTAACATTCATGTCCGCCATATTGGATCGGCCATTTTGTTTACAATAATTTGGCTTTCGGATTCGTAATAAGCGACCCTAAAAACCCGCATATACCAATTTTTGTCAAGATCGGACACCTTTTTAACATCCATGTTCGCCATATTGGATCGGCCATTTTGTTTACAATAATTTAGCTTTCAGATTCGTAATCAGCGACCTTAAAAACCCCTGCATACCAATTTTCATTCCGATCGGAGGTTATTTGTATTTACTGCCACGATTTCGGGCTCTGCGTCCACTGTGCAATGCCAAGGCATTCGATGCTCAATTTATATTACGGAATATCGTAGAACGTTGCACGGATATGCACACACCAAGTATAGTACTAACAGGTAATTCAATTATATCGATGAGGGTGGACGATACTAGTTTTATCGACAGTATTAATTATTTTCATATGCGACTTAGCGCACTACCCAAGGCTTTCGGGTTTAACGATGAAATGGTCAAGGGCTACTTCCCGCATCTCTTAAATACAAAAGATGCACGTGATTATAAGGGTGTTCTCCCCGCAGCTAAGTATTACTCGCCTGATACAATGAGTGAGCGGGAACGGTTAGAATTTTACGATTGGTATGCGGAAGAGCTTAATAAAGACGTGATATTTGACTTTGAAAATGAGATTGTTAAGTACTGTCAGATAGATGTTGATATAATCCGTCGAGCTTGCTATAAATTTCGTCAAATATTTTTATCTGTAGGTAATGTATGTCCGTTTACTGAAGCCGTAACAATAGCATCGGCTTGCTCACTCGTGTACCGTCGTAATTTTCTACGACCGCAAACAATTGGTCTCATCCCTGCACAGGGGTGTAGGAGGGGAAATCATTCGCAGCAGGCCGTTGACTGGCTCCTGTGGGTTGAGCACGACCTCGGGCGTGAACTCAATCACGCGGCCAGGGATCGTGAGTATAAATTACCCGAAGGACCGCTCGTCGACGACTACCTGAAGCTAGATAATCGGCGTATTGTATACCAATACCACGGTTGTTATTGGCATGGTTGCTGCAAATGCTTTCCCAACGATCGTGCGACAAATTCTCACGCTGGAAACGAGAGTTTAGACTCGCGATATGCGCGGACTGTGGCAAAAATTCGTTTACACGGTTATGAACTGGTGGAGTTGCGGGAGTGTAATTTTAATACACTCCGTAAAGACGAACCACGTATCAAGGAACTTTTAAAAAACCAGCCGCGACGTGTCGCAGAGTGACTGAAATCTCGTGCGGCGTTCGATGGCAGTCGTATGGGTAATATAATCACGTCTTACGATGTCGCGCCAGGAGCGAAGATTTCGTACATCGACATTTGCTCGTTGTACCCGTATATATGTAAGACAGGCCGCTACCCGGTGGGGCACCCTAAAATATACCTCGGTGCCGAGAGCGAGGCTTTGCTAGGTGGTTCGTACGATGCTCTAGGCGTCATTCTTAATGGTTTGATTGAGCACTATATTGCCACCGCGCCGACTCTTTCACCCTGTTCTACCTGTTCGAATGCACGAGAAACTGTTGTTCGCCTCATGTCGTAAATGCGCAGAGGACGTGACTCAGGACTCGTGCCTTCATAAAAATCCCGAGGATAGGGCTTTCACAGGTACCTGGGTGATGGATAAGGTGCGGAAGGCAATAGACTGCGGTTATAAAATATAAAAAATTTCTATTATTTTGGCGTATTGTAACACAGTTACATGCACGAACGCGAGTTTATATTCCCGATCGGCTCAAGGAGCCGATATCATATTTAGTCGAGCGATTATCTTATTATTTCAAACGGCTATAAGAGCCCGATCTATATTTGGACAATTTGTATAGCGGACGATAGGCCGGCGAATCCGGACCTATCATAAAAACTAGTGTCGTCACGCCTCTGGAATTCGCTCGTCACCGAAAACAGCAGGTCAACGACCAGCTGGCCTTGCTCGGCGCCGAGGGAGAGCCGGGGGGGGGGCATGACAACGGTATCGCAAAATCGGCCGAAATGGGACGAATTTTAAAACCGAAGTCTCAAATGACGTAGGGGGAACCAGGGTGGGGAGACGGCTATAAAAGCGCCTGCACCGGAAGGAAGGCTCTCTTACTCGGTGACACAAACCCAACTAAAAGTAATTCGGAGTGCATAAGTCTTAAAAACGATATTCTCAAAAGTAAAGGGAAGGATATTCAGGAAATTAATTAGTCGGTTGTTTGAAAGCGAAGCAGTACTAGAAGTAGTTAAAAATCATCATATAGGATTAATTGAATAGATACCCGCCGAGAATTCAGTGCATCGGAATAAGAAAATAGTGTATGATAAAATAAATTAAAGAGTGCGGACTTTAAACCAGTAGGAAGCATAGGAATCGCCTTTCCTGCGAGAGAAAGCAAGAAAGGGCGAAAAGTGTGAGAAGTGTGAGAGAGCAAAGCATTGTAAACAGAGTTGCTACACTCTGTCCAAGGAGAGTCTGGGGCGTGTGGTGGTATGTGTGTGGGCAACGAGGAATACCAAGAATTTCGGGTAAAATAAGTAGAAATAATAATAAATATAATCAAGGGAATTCCCTAATTTTTGAAACCGAGAAAATAGAATTAGGAAATGTAGAAGATAGGATAATTGTAATTAAATGAGAATAAGTAGCATTAAATACATAGGATGAATAAGTACGAGTAAACGAATCTCGCATCTGAGAATATAAATGATAAAGTGTGTATGAGCGAAAGCAGTGTGAGAGAAAAAGAATTGTAAGTAGAGTTGCTACACTATAAAAAGAGCGAATGTGCAGCGAGATAGCGAGGGAAGCAAGATGCTTATGTGACAGGTATGCAGTGGTACCGCTTGATGAAGAGCGAGAATAAGTATAATAAGAGCGAAGGAGAGAAAATAGTAAATAGAGTTGATCCGCTATATCGAAGGAGTGAGTGCGAGGAGGAATAGCCAGTGGTGCGGTATATTTGCGCATCGAATATATAGTGATAGCGTGCCACCGGACCAAAACAGACTTCCGAGAAATACTAAAAATTCGTGCATCGGAAATAGTGTAATAAATTGCGGAGATAATCGCTAGAATAACGTGCGTAGAAAGATCATTACGAAAAATTTTAATGAACAAAATTAATAAGTGACGTTTTTTTTGTTGAAACTGATTTCTTTCAATAAAGCATAACTATCAACCACCATGCAGTCTAAGTTAATTAGTTATATGTCGAGCCCAAAATCCCACGATAAATAAAAAAATATATGTGAACGAAAAATTACCGTTACAGTACGATACGACAATTTATAACGCTGATACACGTGAGGGTGGCCTGTTTGTAGAGTATGTTAATACATTTTTAAAAATTAAACAGGAGGCTAGCGGGTGGCCCGAGCAGTGTATCGACAAGGCGTCTCGCGAGCAGTATATTGATGATTACGAACGCGCTGAGGGTATCCGGTTGAACGCTGCTGGCATAAAGAAAAATCCAGGGCTACGCTCGGTCGCTAAGCATTGTTTAAATTCTTTCTGGGGTAAGTTCGGTCAGCGGGATAACTTAGCGCGTACGGAAATTGTGAAAACTCGCGAGAAGCTATTGTTGTATTTGTACGACAATGATAAAGAAATTAAACGTCTGCTACCGGTAAACGATAACCTGGTATATCTCAATTGGGTATTCCGTGATGAGGCTGTAGTGCCTAGTCCATTAACTAGCGTAGTAATCGCGGCGTTTACGATGGCTTTAGCACGTTTAAAACTATACAGGTACCTCGAGCGTTTAGATAGACGTGTTTTATATTACGACACTGATTCGGTTATTTACGTGAGTAAGGGTGATGATTGGCAGCCCTCGGTAGGCGACCCGCTTGCCATCGAGACATGACCAACGAATTGCTCCCGCTGGGTTCTAAGGCTTATATAAATTCGTTCGTCTCCGGGGGTCCGAAATTCTATGGTTATACGATCACCACTACCGAGGACCCTAAAACAATCTAAGACACGGTATGCAAAGTGAAGGGTTTGAGTTTAAATTATACAAATTCCAAAGTAATTAATTTCACATCAATTAGCGATCTTATAAAATCCGAATTACCAATCGTTAATAAAGCTTCACTACAATTACAATTTTCGGCAATAAATAAAATACCTCTTCACAGTGTTATCACCCGAACCATGTATAAAACTTGTCAGGTCGTATAACGTCGTCATCTTAGTCATAAGTCATCTTTACCTTTCGGTTATAAAAATTAAAGGAGTCGTAGAGCATAGAGGCCAAGTAAAAGTATTCATTAACAAAACAATTCGAAAACTTATTCTATTGTATGTATTTTTCTATAGTATATAAACTCATATACAAATTGTAAATATCAATGTAATTATTTAAAAAATTTAAACACTTTTTCTATTGTATATAATTTTATAGTATATAATCACATGTATAAATTGTAAATATCAATGTAAATATTAAACTGTGTACGGGTGCGTGCGTGTGTGTGTATTTGTGTGTGAATTATACGTCTTTTGTAATATACGTATATTTTTCTTGAAAAATATGTTTTTACCCACGAAAATAAATGAAATTACATAAATATATGTATAAATGTAATATATAAATTGTAAATATCAATGCAATATTAAGGTGCGCGCGCGCGCGTGTGTGTGTGTGTGTGTGTGTCTGTTATACAGCTTTATAAACAAAATTAAATAAACACGTGTAAAAATGTAACAAGTGTAATAAAAAGTGTTTATACGTATGTATCTAAATGTATTTTAGATACAGTACAGATATATACAGATGGTATAAATATATGTACACATTTATCGATTTTTAATAAAAAACGAAAATTCATACGTGGAAAAGCTGTTGGTATTAATATGTGTATACGATTGTAGATTTTTTAATAAAAACTAAAGTTCATCTGTATTGACGGTATTGTTGTTGTTGATGTTGTTTTACATTCATCGTCCCAATTACCTGCGGTAATTAACTAACAACACATGCGGTGTGTAAGCTGAATTGTGCGCATGTGTCGCGGTGGCACACACTCGCTCATAAGCTTATGAGCTGGCGAATGTGTGCCTGTATAAGCTGAACCGCGTTCGCGTACCCATCTCATAAGCTAATAACTACGTGTGGAGTCGCACCGCCGCCGCCGCTGCCGTCGCCGCCGCTGCCCAGGAGGGTAATAAGCTTATTGTGTACTTGATATACTAGTATACGGTTTTGGATCTTGATGCTCTACGATTTTCTTCATTATCAATAGTAACGTAGATTTGAATAAGTGAAAAATAATGAATGTGCGATGGAAATATCCGTGGACGTCAGTGGTTTGAGGCCCAACAGGATGTGGGAAAACTGTTTTTGTTCGAAGATTTCTAAAGTTTCTCAATTCAATGAGCAACGTTGAGTTTGATCGAATTATATTTTATTATGGCGATTCTCTCGATCCTGATACCGCTTCTCTGAATTCCATATATCAACAACAGCCGTCGTCGTCGTCGTCGTTAATTTTTAAGAACATTAGTAATAAAAAATGTAAATAAAATACCAAAATTTGAATTTAACGAGGGCCTACCGCAACAGGAAGATTATTCGGGTGATAATAATTTGAAAAAATTGGTTATCATCGATGATTTAATGCGTGAATCCTCAAATAATACAATTGTCGACCTTTTCACAAAAGGTAGCCATCATAAAAATATTAGTGTAATTTTTATCACACGAAATATTTTCCATCAGGGCCATGGACAACGCGATATATCTTTAAACGCCAATTATATCGTTATATTTAAAAACCCACGTGATCGAGCACAAATTAGACATTTAGCGAGGCAAGTATACCCCGAAAACCCACGCTTTTTAACTGACAAGTCATATCACGATGCTACTACACAGCCGCACGGATATCTACTATTGGATACTAAACAATCGACACCTGATTATTGTCGTTGTCGCACAATCATATTTCCCGATGTTCCACGAATGTTGGTCTACATGCCAAAAAACTCTCGTCAACGTATTTAATTGGAAGCACAAATGGATGCCGCATCAGTCAGTAATCGGGATGACTCGTGTACGCATCACCATCATCATACAAGGAGTTGTTTTTCAACGAACTCACCTATTGTAGAACTGCGTAATGATGGATAGCAGCAGCAAGAGGAAAAAGAAGAAAAATAATACGCATTACATTCCATTCGATGAACGTTGTGTAGCCCTGCTGAACGCTATTTGCCATTCGAATAAAAAACAGCGAAAAGTAATATTACGTAATGCCGATAAACCTTAAATCAATTGTATCTGTGAATGCGCGTTAAACATTTTACAAAGAGTCGTTTGTGTCAAGTCAAGTGTTAAAAAACGTTAAAAAATATATAAAAATATACTTCGACAGCTTATCTCAGGGTGTGTGACAAGACAGAGTGGTGGTGGTGGTGGTGGTGGTTGTACTAGAGGCGGTCGTAAGAAACGCTTAATAATTCAAAAAGGGAGTGGCGTTTTTTTACCACTTTTACTGGCTCCCACCATCACAACTTTGTTTAGTAAATTGTTTGACGGTAGTGGCGCTTGAGAAAACAGTTCTGTGTGTTATGGATAAAATTATTAATCATTTCCATTTACGTAATGGAACATGCGAAAAAAATGTTTTTAGTGCCAATGTTCGAGGTAAACGATAGTAATACCGATACCGACGGTCGTTACGACGAAATTCTTATGAGCGGTTCTGGCAACGGTCATACACCAGCAGCTAATGAGAAAACAGTGCAGACACAGGGTGATCCTGTTTCAAGACTGGACACTGAGTCATACAAAATTTTTTAATCAAACAAGTATGGTGAAGATGACGCTAGTAAATGGAAAGAGTATTTACAAGTGTTGCAGCGTTATCTATATTTCGTTGGTTCGAAAAAATCGTTTTCACTACCGACTCCATCATCCACGCCTGAAACATCGTCTGAGCTGAATAATACAGAATCCACGACCGATGCTGACATTGTTAATAGCTTTCCAAATAGGTATAAACGTCGAGCGACTGCGCTATTAAAGTTTCTACGCAAACCCACGAGTGATGAATCAAAAAGCATAAGATGGGACAAAAAAGGTTGTGTGACAATAGACAGTATTCTCGTTCCAAATTCAAATATTGTCGACCTTATAAACGATGCTGTACGAGGTAGAAAAAACTTTAAAGCAACAGGTAGACAGGAGTTCATCGTTAGTCTACGAGCAAAGAGCGTTCCACGTGAATTCATAGGAAACAGTGCATTATGGGATTTAGGTATATCCAGAGGTACTAAACGACCAAGAAAAGATTATCAGATGTTGCAGCATAACGATACGCATTCTGTCGATGTGAGTGCGATCGACGATAATTCTAGCGACGACTACGAGGACAGCGACGAAATACACCCTTCTTCAAAACGGCGGAAAACAAAAATAATAAAAGCGTTTTAAAAATGGATAAAGATTTAGAACAGGTTGTACAACGAGAGGTGAAAGATGACTTTCGAAAAAGTGTACTATGACCCCTCGCATCCAGCTGGATACGCTGGCGCGCGACGTTTGATCAGTGGCACAAATAAAGCAGACTGGCTGACTCAGCAGGATAGTTATACCATTCATAGACCCGTGTGGCGTGTCATTCCACGGCTGTCTTATATTGTTACAAATATTGATGACGTCTGGGAGGCTGATCTCGTGGATCTACGTTATTTGAGGAGCTATAACGACAACGTCTCCTACCTGCTTATGGTGATCGACGTCCTCAGCAAATACGCCTGGGTCGAGCCCTTGCAGGACAAAACGGTGCGCGAGGTAACAAAGGCCTTTAAATGTATTCTCGAACGTAACGAGGGGCGTACACCTGTTTCACTACAAACCGACCGCGGTAAAGAATTTCTCGGCAGTGAACTCCAAAAATTTCTCAAAGATGAAAACATACAATTTCGCATCGCTTGTAATCCTGATGTAAAAGCCTCGATTGTCGAGCGTTTTAATCGCACTCTCAAGGAGCGAATGTGGCGTTACTTCACACATCGTAATACTCATCGTTACATCGACATACTACAACAAATGGTTTATGCGTACAATCATGCTATACATTCAACCATAAAATGCAGCCGTCTGCCGTGACTCTGTATAATGCCGATACACCAATGCGTAATATGACAATTAGTGCTGTGAAGCGACGTGAAAAGAGACGTTTCACAACGTATAAATACAAACTCGAGGATTACGTTCGAATCAGTAGAACTAAAGGCACCTTCGAAAAAGGTTACGAGGAAAATTGGAGTGAAGAAATTTTCCGTATCAAAAAAGTTTTACATCGCCCGGGTTTGTATGTGTATGTGTTGTGCGATCGCGAAGACGAGACTATCGATGGTTTCTTTTACCCTGAAGAATTGACGAGTGTTCATGAAAAACGTATGGAGACGAATAAAGAATTCAAGATTGATCAAGTTTTACGGACAAAAGAACGCGGTGCGAAAAAACAAATTTTCGTGAGTTGGGTGGGATATACGGCAAAATTTAACTCATGGATACAAGCGTCAAGCGTTCACGGTCTCGAATAAATGGGACTTTGTGCAAAATGCATGACGATGATAATTTTTTGCTTGTTCTACCGAGCAACAGCAGTATGAAGTATTTTCGGGAAAATACAACACATTTTACAACTCAATTGCCACGCGAAATATCGTTAAAGGGCCATTGTGTTGTGGACTTATCGGAAATTCATATACCCTATACAATTACGCATTTACAAGAAGACGATACGATAAACGGTTGGGTGGTTTGTGAGAATAAAGAAGTTACTACAAACCGAATACCTCGAGGGTTGCACAAAAATTATGAGGAAATTGTGGAAAATATCAATGATTTACCAGGGCTGCGAGAAGCAGGCATAAGCATAGCAAATGTTGGAAGGGCCAAAGGCTACATTGCCATTAAGGCTGAGGTAGCAGAGTCATGCCCTGAGCCTCTAGGCTACGCCGGTGTATTACGAGTGAGTAGTACATGGGTTTACTCAACAATTGCTCCAAGACGATCGAGGTGGATATAAGAGATCATCTGGGTAATCCTATTGCATTCGAGTATGGAACTTTAACGCTCACGCTCCATTTCAAACGACTCAATTAGACAATATGTGTGCTCATTATAGGGGGTATTATGGGAATCAAATAGGGGGTAGAAACGGTTATATAGGTAACGTGTTTGCGGGCTCGCCACATCAGCGTGGTCACGGTATCGGAAGTTTTCTTGGGGGTCTATTTCAAAGTGTTTTCCCACTGGTGACCAGAGGTGCTAAGGCTATAGGGAAAGAAGCCATTCGCACGGGTTTACACGTTATCGAGGATGTGAGCGGCCACAAAATACCATTCAGGGAGTCATTGCGTCGACGTGCAGCCGAATCTGGAGATAATTTACAACGAAAAGCCAATGAAAAAATCGCTCTTTTCATGAATGATTCAGGATATAACGCTGTAGGCGCAAAGCGCATGTTGCAGTCGGTCATTGGAATCTCGTAAGTCACGGCAGTGTAAGGATCGAAGTACGGTTTGCAGAACCGTTGACATCTACATTAAATTGTGTGGTATACGTAGAGTATGATAATGTAATAGAAATAGATTCCACACGACAGGTCATTACAGATTTTAGTGCGTGAGAGGGCACCACACGCGCGCCACTGAAGTATTTAAAACACGTCTACGGAGTCACACCTGATATCAGTCTACACCAAACCCTCATAATGGACGTTATATTAGATATTCAAGCACTCTACGATGCAAACAACCGTTTTGTACCAAAGGAGATAGCTGTGACGACTCTTCAAGAGGAGCATTATGGTCACTGGCTTGTCTCACCACCATACGACTTTGGTGGTCTGCCAAGGAAAGTACGTACGAGTAACAATAAACTGACGTGTTTTCAATATGGACTGGAAGGGCTTGACTGTGATACACCATTGAAAAAAGTCTACGCTAATCTCTGTTTGTTGTGTCGTTACGCCTTACGTATTTACACAAAAGGCTTGCAGAAAGCCGAGCTTTTACGGGATGTCCTGGGCCGTGAAATCATCAATTTAGAAGAATATGAAGGTCCGTCTCTAAAAAATATGCCCGTCAATAACGTTTACTGTATCCACCATGGTGTTTCGAAAGAAGACAATGTGAAGTGTGCTTTAAATAACGTGGCAAAAATCCGATCGTGGCTCCTTTTCAAAGAACTCGATGTAGTGAGCCCCATTTATTCGTAACCTCTCGATAAATCCCCGTTGATTACAAATCACCAAAAATCACCGAACCGCAACACATCGATTAAAGAAAGTGTCAGAAATAAAAGTTCAAGCGTATATATTCAACGATATCACGCCGTCATGTGTCAGTGCCGAGGTACCGTTGTACGGTGGAACTGTACCGGCTAACGATAAAATAACGGTACTTTACCGAAGCCGAGGCCAACACCTGAAGGTGTTGAAGCCAACACGAGGTCGCACCACCTACTACACAATCGTCGCCACCACCACGTAACGCACACAACCAGCAACCAGCGCACAGTGGACGCAGAGCCCGAAATCGTGGCAGTAAATATAAATAACCTCCGATCGGAATGAAAATTGGTATGCAGGGGTTTTTAAGGTCGCTGATTACGAATCTGAAAGCTAAATTATTGTAAACAAAGTGGCCGATCCAATATGGCGGACATGGATGTTAAAAAGGTGTCCGATCTTGACAAAAATTGGTATATGCGGGTTTTTAGGGTCGCTTATTACGAATCCGAAAGCCAAATTATTGTAAACAAAATGGCCGATCCAATATGGCGGACATGAATGTTAAAAAGGTGTCCGATCTTGACAAAAACTGCTATATGTGGGTTTTGAGGGTCGCTCATTACGAATCCGAAAGCCAAATTATTGTAAACAAAATGGCTGATCCAATATGGCGGACAAGTATGTTAAAAAAAATTAAAAATTTTCAAAAAAACTCCCTCCTGCCGTACCACTCAAAAAAGGATGAAATAATTTACTTATTTAGTATGACGTTTTCGTATACAATGATATATAACTTGCATTAGTTATTTGAATTTTAATTTTTATAATTGAATTGAACAAAATTGATATACGCGGGTTGTGAAAGTGACTGATTGCGAATCAGAAAGCCAAACAATAACGTAGCGAAATTATCGTTCAAATTATCCTTTATAATAAGATATAATTCCTTCCTCGTCAAATGTACTCCTTCGTAATGGGACCCTGTAATAAAGACATAAAATTGTATAGAATTTGTGTTGAAGGATCAGATCAAAATTTTAATGAATTTTAATTATTGTAACAAATAAGTAGCCGCAATAATTATTCGTATTTTTTTTTGAAAAGTACATAAAAAACAACAGTTATGAAAAAAAAATTGAATTTAAACTATTATGAAAGAAGTTATGAGCAAAAAAACATAAACAAATATTTTTTGAACGGGTGACCAAAAACATCTCAAAATGTACCAGAAGCCGATTTTTGATGAGTACATGAAAATATGACAAAATCAAGGGAAAAAAAATTGAACTGTCCGATTTGGCGTGGAATGCCCCATATATACCTATATATATAATAAAAATGTATCAAATATAAATAAAATGTGACGATTCAAATTAATTACTTTAGTATATACTTACATATATATGTATTGTTGTATGTCTACAAAAACAGATATATAAATGATTTACTTGAATTTGTATTTTGTATATATATATATATTATATATGGTATATGTATGGATATAGTCCTATTGCTCAAGTAGCAGCTGTTCAATGGCCCCATGGCATAGCGTATGGCGCCGCGCGCGCGTGCACGGTCGGCAACCGCCTGTTTTACGTTGCCAAAAACCATAACAGACAAAGTTAGGCAGCTCTAGGCAGCTAATTCCTGTTAATTTCGCAAGCTTATATAATAAACTAAAGGCCTAGACATTGGCTGTCGCAGAATATGGCAGAAAGTATAACTTTTCGGATAGTTGAAAATATAAGTTTACAAAATTCTTTCACTTTATTTATGCAGTAGTTTATACTACACTTCAATAATTTACATATTTATTTTAAACTCAACCAATGTAAAAATATCTTCTACATACCTCCAGAAGTCGTATCCATGTCTCCGGATTGATTTAAAACACTTCACTTTAAAGTTATCGATTTTATAAGTCACGGTAGTTTTCGCTCGTTCAGCGCGCGATGCGAACACTCGTCTCGAAGGCTAACTTCCAACTGACGCAGCGACGAAGGTATACGGTGAAAAAGGTTCCCCTTTTACAATTTAACGCAGCCATTAGTCCTCTACCTGACTGCCTGCTCAAATATCCCGATTGTAAAAATTTTTTTCTGACTTTTCTGCCACGATTTCGGGCTCTGCGTCTACTGTGCAGCGCAACCACTACCACCACCACGCAACCATCATTATCATCATCAGCAGAGACGTCGCCAATCGCAGCCCAACCGTCAACAGCAGCTGTCCAAACAGTATGAACAGTCTACAGATATTCGACGCTCTATAATGAATATCTGCTCAGACGAGAGGAGTATTCCCTACCGATCGCATCCCAAGACGCTGGTCTAGACGCGCAGCATTGGTATTAAACACCGACGATCATAATCTACTGGGCCGACAGTGGGTGGCTGCTTACGTTGATAAAAATGCCCATGGAATCTTTTTCGATAGTAATGGATTGCCCCCACTCATCAAGTAACACCATAACCGTCTACGGCGAAACTGTCGAAGCTACGAGTGGAACACACAACCCCTTCAATCACTCAAGTCTAAAATGTGTGGTGAATACTGTCTTATGTTTCTTGATTTTATGGCTCGTGGTAATACTCTGGATGCTTTTATTGAACATTTTACGACGAACAGGTTGAACAATGATCGCATCGCTGTACAATACTACAAACGATAGAAATATTCAAACCGTAAAATGAAACGTATGAAAAATGTAAAAAACAATAATATAAAGGGCTACGGATGTGATAGAAACACTTGTGTACAAACTTGTACAGAACGATTTGGATGCTACTTGTAAAATACTATGAATAAATTCTACACATTATATATTTTGCCTCATTATTATTAAAAAATCGCCCCAACCTATGCTGCGTTTTTCACGATGACACACACCTGATGCCTATGTATATACAACTCTAGGAACGTATCGATTAAATAAGAATACAGTTGGAGGATGCGCTAGCCAGTATTTGTATACCATGAGAAGAACACCTGTGGATACCCTAATTTCCATTATGAAACGTGCGCGCTGTAAATACAATGAAGAGTGGTGGAAGAATGACCGAGTGTATATATAACCGTAGCAGCTGAGAAAAGGTTAGTTGAAAAGAAAACGCCTTGGTGAAATCATCTTTTACTCTTTTCGTAACCATAATGAATCCCATTGACAGTATACTCGTGATCGACTGCTCCAAGGATCCTTGGCAATTCACCAAACAGGAGCTCGAGTACATCCCGAAACCCCTGCTGTTGAAATATTAGGGAGCAAAAATATATATTCTGTGGGACAAACTACCTGAACACCTTAAGAATGACCATAAGGTTTCCACGTACCTGCCGTGCCATTTACATCACTACACACCAGGTTCGCGAACGCATATCGACGGTCCAGCACCAGCTCGCAGGAACTGTACAGGATGTAATTATAAATCATCAGTTCCACGAAAATGAGACAAGCATTTCTTATATGTCTGACAATCTTTTTAAATAAACAAAACAGTTTTTATCAAATTTCAAAAGAATCACACGTGTTTTTACTTAGCAAAATTATTTTAGCTGATTTTAAAGTTTCGAAAGATTTTACTTTTAATTAGTGTCAAATAGTAAAAAAAGCAAAACCTCGGATGTGTAGGACACGACCGGACGCAAATCTTTTTACCGATGTCAAGCTACAATCTTCTTTTCCGATGGTAAGACCCAATCTGTGGTATCGCATGTAGAACCCAATCTACTTATTGTTAGCTACAACAAATCTACACTACCGACCGGCGGTAAGTCGCTCTGCTTTACCTGTTGTCGGTAACATGCCGCCTGTCGAATATTTACAATAGATGGCGCACGTGTCGCCTATGTGGCGCGTCAGGCGGGGGGCTCAGGCCGGGGCGTCCAATCAGGTGCAGGGGAGAGGTCGGGTTAAGAAGGTGGGGGGACAAATCACAAGCGAGCAGGGAGCGGGGAGGCCTCGCCCACAGGTCTCTCTATCTTGGTCCCTATCTACTTTCCATATTGTAGATAATAACTTCCCCATTAAGGAAGCTGGTATATTGGGTTCGGAATACCTTGACGGTAATCGCGTGAAAATTGACTACGAGAAAAGACAATTGAAAATGAAGAGTGTAAGAATACCATTTGCAACTCAGGAAACTATTGTTATCCCTGCAGAGTCCATCAAATTGTGCTTCGTGAGAGTAAAAAATTTGAATTTACCGGAAGGTTATCTGTTTCCCCTGGATGCAGGCGATGTATAAACATAGAAAACGGGTTTGTCATTAACAATAATGGTAAGGCTTACATTTATGTGACAAATAGGAATAGGTATTCGGTTCAAGTCCAGGTACCAGTACTAGAGTTAATGTCATCGGAGGAATTAACTTACAGTACAGGAATAAAGAAATCTACTGGCGATTCAAAGACGAAAAAGGAACGACAGGTAACGAGTAAAGTTGAATTAATAAAAGAAAATAAGTCCTCAGACGGACTGAGTTATAAAACTAATAAAGATAAAGTCAATTCAAGTGACAATATTGAAAAAAAATTCATTCCGACGAGAAAAAATGCGTTCTTATCAGAGACACTACCCCGCGGAGATACAGAAACTTGTTTAGAGACTATGTCAGATTTTGTGAAAAAACTTATAAAAGAAGAAATAAGAAATTGTTCAGAAATTATCGGAGAAGTTTACGAAAACTGTGTGAAAAATGAAAAATCAAGTAAAGAAATTGGTAAAGTAAAAATAGAAGATAAAGTTGAAAATTCGCAGTCTAGTTCGCGAAATTTTATGGAACTTTATACGTCGAATTCGAGCAAGGGGAACATTTATATTGAACCTGTAGAGATTATTGTACCTAGAGAAAATGTTGTCTATCCGAATTTGATAGAGATGAAAGTAAACTGTGTTAATGAGGAGACTTGCCTTGGCTCCACAGGGGTGTCTGTGCCGACAAAACGGGCAGCGCTCGTTGGAGCATTAAGGGAGCATAGCTCAATTTTTTTGGGAAAACCTGTGCCTATGGAAAGGACAGAGTCCCTTCAATATTTTGATAACAATGTTCAGGGAAAAAGTGTTATTTGTTCGAGGTCGATAAAAACAGAGACACTAATGGGGTGTACCGAATTAAATTGTGAAAATGAAAAGAACGTTGTCTATCTGAATTCGATAGAGATGAAAGTAAACTGTGTTAATGAGGAGACTTGCCTTGGCTCCACAGGGGTGTCTGTGCCGACAAAACGGGCAGCGCTCGTTGGAGAATTAAGGGAGCTCAACTCAAATTTTTCGGGAAGATCTGTGCCTATGGAAAGGACGGAAGCTCCTCAAGATTATGAAAATTATGTTCAAGAAGAAAACGTCGTTAATTCAAATCCAATAAAAACAAAAATATCGGCAAAAGATAGCGAGTGTAATTGTGTTAATTATGCGGGTTGTTTGAGCTTCATAGACGTAGCTGAGCCGACTAAACGGACAGAACTTGTTGGAGATATGCGAAAACTCGATCCAGATTTTATAGGGATATTTGTGCCTATGGAAAGGACAGAACCCTTTGATGATGTTAATAATTACAATGAGGATTTTAGAAAGTCAACCAAAGAACAAATACTCCGAGAGAATAGAAACGTTGAAACAATTGAATCAGTAAAAGTCAATTATTCAGATTTTACCAAAGCATCAGTCAATAAAAGAAGTAATAACGATGGAAAATAAAGAAGTACTTTGCCATAAACCTGTTGAACCTTTCGTGCCTGTAAATCATTGCGATCAAACTGTCAATTTTTTAAATTATTTAGACCCGAAGAATTAATGAACAATTTGTACACTTGAACCGTCAAAAAAGAAAAATATTATAGAAAATATTAAAGACAAAGAAACACGTTTGAGAAGCGAGAAATATAGTCCAAAAACGTATAAAATCATGAACGTTTCGTTAACACAAAAACTCAGTATAGCTAACATCAGTCGCGAAATTCAACCTTTCATTCGCGAAAAATCATGTTACGTAATATCGGAATCGGTAATGATCGACCGATATAATCAAATTAAGGAATTATCAAGACTCGTGGAATTGAACGAAGAAGAAAAAGCAAGTATCAAGACGCTTTTAAAGGAAAGCGCACATTTATACCAAATCCCAAGAGATACGTTGACATGCACCACTATATTGCAACATCGCATTCCTACTACTGATGATCTTCCTATAAATACTCGAGGCTACAGATGGCCAGAGTGTACTAAAGAAGAAATAGGCAAGCAAATAGAGGATATGCTCGGTAAAGGAGTAATAATACCCTCTACCTCGCCATACAATTGTCCTGTCTGGGTCGTTCCCAAGAAAGCCGACTCTCAGGGTAATAAAAAATGGAGAGTCGTGTTCGAATACCGATCGCTGAACAAAAATACGGTCGCCGACGCGTACCCCATACCCAATATCAACGATATATTAGATCAATTAGGCGGTGCACAATACTTTTCTGTATAAGATTTAGCATCAGGATTTTATCAGATAGAAGTTTCTCCAGAGGATCGTCATAAGACCACATTTACTACGCCACGTGGCCATTTCGAATTCGTTAGAATGCCGTTCGACCTTCGGAGCGCCCCTCCGACGTTTCAAAGAGCTGTTGTGCCACGGAATATTCCACTCCGTATTTAGTATATTCGGGAATATTCCATAGTAACGAAACATTGGAATTCGTTCAAGACAAGAAACGAAGTCCAATGCCCGATCGTATGAACGACCCCAAGAACGCTGACGCAGCATGAGCGACTCGCTTGGCGTTCGGGCGAAAGGCTAACGCTAAAATTGCGAATTAAGGGATTTTCGTGAAGACAGTTAGCAACTGCTTTACGAAAAGACAGTATTAAATTAGATTGAAAAGAGAACGGTTGGTTCCTCGTTTAATACTCGAAACAACGCATTATTGTACTTCTTACTTTAATATATAAATAGGCAACGGAAAGTTACCGTTGCTTATAATAAATACTTCCTTTTACATAAATTCGCGTTTCCATCTTTTACTCGAGATCCATCTCCTTATCGGCAAACGATCCCAAAAAATAATAACTTTTAATATTATACCGACTACCGAATAATCCAATTACTCGGTACCGGCATAACATTTGGTGGCAGCGGTGGGATCTGCCGAAGTTAAGTGATTCGTGATTTATTAGGACAAAAGTGTTTTGGACAAAGTTGAGAATACTCTGAAGTGACGACTACGACGCGTGCAGGGACACCAGTGTAGTTCGTGAAAACCCGACTAATCTAACGCGAAGACGCAAAGTGAACGTCAGTGCGGGGTGACGTATCGGTCAACCGTTTAAAGTCCCGATTGACGGTGTCACGTCAAGTCGCGGAAAACCGCACAAAGTGTGCAGCCGAGTACGCAAAGCAGCTACTCAAGAAGAAGCCGTCGCGCAACCATTGGCGACGCACCAAGGACGAACCCAGGAACCAACGAAGAAACGGGTTAACAGCGTCAGGAAGGACGACAAGGACCATCGACCGAACAGAGATACAGGACAACAAGTCGGCAACAGTACGGAAAGGACAATCTTCCAGATCATCTATCTGTAAGTGGCGGTTACATTATACTTATACATATAGCCGATAAACTGAAGCCAGATAGAACAAATATTTTAAAATTTTGAAAACAAAATTAATAATTTTGCCGAAGCCAGTGTAGAATAGATATTTGGGAATATTTTAAAGTAGAGTTCGCCGAGAAATTAGCAAACATGTCAGAATCGAGAGGAGCCCGATCAAGGCATAGGGGCAACTCGCTAGAGACAACGTTGCCTGGCGCAGGGGTAGCCCCTACAGCCGGTTTAGCTGCGGCAGTAGGAGACATCGTTTACGAAGCGCGCAGGGCGCCATTCGAGCTCTCGCCGTCGGGGCGAATCCCTTCGACGAGACAAGAGGCCCTTGCAGACCGACTAACGGCCCAGTTCGGCGTAAACCCACGTAGGGGTGCGTCGTTCGGGGATTTCGACAGCGACGGTAGCGACGACGTGTTTAATATGGCTACTGGCGAGCGAACTCCCGAGCACATCACCGAGGAAATGGTTGAGCGGGAAATAGAAAACATGCGAACCATAGATCGTGTAGGTTTTTCAGCAGCTACCGGTATGACAGCCCGGTCGGTACCAGCGAAAGTACGCGATCGGTTGGAAGCGGTCGACCGAAGCCAACGCGAACTGGAAAGAGCGCGACGCCAGTGCGAGAGGCTGCAGCGCGAGCACGATAGAGGCTAACGCGAACTCGATCGCGAACTCAGGGAGGCCGAAACACCGTCGGCGAGACGGAACTTGGCGGACACGCTCAACGAGGTAGGTGCGGACGAGTACGAACTCATCCGGTCCCTACGAGAGTCAAACGCCGAACTATCGCGGAGGCTGGGAAATACAGGGTTGGAAGAACGTCCAATACCACGTCCGCGGTCGAGGCAAACCCGATTTGAGGAATCGGATTATCCCCCTGCGGATCCCGTGTTCCAGAGGGAACAACGGAGGGTGTCGGAAACACCGAGTCGGACACTCGACCTGGAGCTGGCCTTGAAAAATATAAAGCGCTTCGACGGCAGCAACGCTGACGAACTAGATGCCTTCTTGCGATCGTGCGAGACAGTTTTCAAGAGAGTAGCGCCCCAGGATCAAAACATCCTGTTGGAACTGGTGCTCAGCAGCAAGCTCGAGGGAAAGGCGTCCAGAGAGATGAAGCATAAAGTCATCCTCTTGGTAGCGCAGCTAAAAACCGAGCTGGAGGCCCTGTACGGAAAGCGGAAGTCGTTGCCTGCGTTACAAGTAGAGTTCAACTCCCTCCGGCAGGGCCAGGGTGAGGACATCGCGGTATACGCCGCCAGGACTGAGCGTATCACCGTCGATATAATAGAAAAACTCTGCGAGGAAGCCACCTCGATGTTGGAGATGCGCATCGTCGAAAAAATAACACGGAAGAGCGCCCAGGCCAACTTCGAAAATGGACTGCATGGGCAGGTCCAAATTCTCGTGAGATCTCGTAATTACGCCACCCTCCACGAGTCCGTTACAGGAGCCATCGAGATCACGAATATGGTGCAGCCAAAGGGAGGGGTAGGTGGAATATTAAGCCACCCCAGAAGGTCCCAAGGCGCATCATCCCGGCAGAGCGAAAATTGTTTCACCTGTGGAAACACTGGACACATGGCTCGAGACTGCACCCGCAGATCGGAACGAGTAAGCCTACCAGTACCCAGTGAAAACAGGTCAATCCACAATGTGGAAATAACCTGCAATTACTGCCAGAAGAAAGGCCACATGTGGAAGGACTGCCGGAAAAGACTGTCGCAAAATAAGAACGAGCCAGCACAGACGCCACAGCATAATCGACGTCCAAGGAACTCCGGAGGTCAGAGTGAAAAGTCTACGGTCAATTCCGGAACGAGTCGACCAGAGACCGATGCCAGCCCGCTGGGAACCATGAGGATAAACACGCTCGCGGCCCAGCAGAAACCTGCATGCAGAAAAAGGAGAACCACGCTGCAGTTACTGCAAGTAACGCTGCCGGCGTCCAGCGCAACGGCCAGCGACTTTCACATAATTGCACCGTTGGCCACAACCAGGGTACTCACCCTCAAGGCGGACACCGGAGCGCAGTGCAGCATAATAAAGGAAGGCTGTCTCAAGGCCGAAACCATGGTGAGCAGGTGCTCCGTGGAACTGCAGGGTGCTGCAGGTGAAAAATTCACCCCCCTTGGCATAGCAAAAATTGTGTTGGAGACACCGGCGCTAAACGTGGAACATTGGTTCTACATAGTCCCGAATAACGTGCCGCTAGGGGTCAATGGACTGCTGGGCATGGACTTTATCAAATATCACAAGGCCGACATCCTGCACGGAGAAACGCTGAAACTGTACGGGCATTGCATGCCGCTGCTAGACGGCACGATGAGAGTATCCCTGCCGCCACGCAGTGAGACAGTCACGTATGCCGCAACAACGAGTAAATTCGTTAGGCTACTCGCAAAAAGGGAACTCGGAAACGGAGTGGTAATGGGAGCCTGCATCACGCCGCCGCACGGTAGTAGCTGTGCAGTGAGTCTTATAAACACCAGCGAGCAGACAGTCGAGGTGCAACGCCCCGTGGTGGAACTTGAGCCGCTAGAGATAACGGCAGTGGGTCACAGTCTCGAAGCCGCGACGACCGAAGTATGCACCGTCAGCGCAGAGCGAGGGGCAGACCGCCTCGCACGACTAGCTCAAGAGCTAGACACGAGAAATCTCAATAAGGAAAAACGCAAAGCGCTCGAAGAGATTACGAGGGAATACGAAGATGTGTTCCACCTACCAGGGGACAGGCTGCCGTGCACGATTATGGTAGAACATGTGATACCCCTTAAGGATGGGGTGCAGCCCATTAAGGTGCACCCATACAGGCTGCCCGAAACCCACAAGAGAGAAGTGGAGAGGCAGACCAGCGAAATGCTTGCAGAAGGTATTGTCCAACCCAGCCGGAGTCAATGGAACGCGCCGCTGTTGGTTGTAGCGAAGAAACCTGACGTGGCCGGGGTGAGAAAAATACGCGTAGTAGTGGATTTTCGAAAGTTAAACGAGGCCACCATCGGGGATTCGTACCCACTGCCCAACATCACGGAGATATTGGACCAGCTGGGACGAGCCCGATACTACACGACTCTTGACCTCGCCTCGGGATTTCACCAAATTCCGATGGCACAGCAAGACAAGGAAAAAACTGCATTTTCCACTCCGCAGGGCCATTTTGAGTATAACCGAATGCCTTTCGGACTCAAAAACGCGCCACCGACCTTCCAGAGACTGATGAACTCGGCGCTGGCCGGACTACAAGGAGTCAAGTGCTACGTGTACCTCGATGACATCGTGATACATGGAAAGACCTTCAAGGAGCATAACGACCGACTGCGGGAGGTGCTGCAGCGGCTGAGAGAGGCAAAGCTGGCCGTGCAACCCAGCAAGTGCCAATTCCTGCGAAAGGAAACGCAGTACCTCGGCCACATAATTTCTGAAGAGGGAGTGCGAGCGGATCCCCAAAAACTAGAGGCGGTAAAGGAATTCCCGGTGCCAAGAGATGTAAAAGGAGTTCAATCCTTCCTCGGACTAGCCGGTTATTACCGAAAATTCATCAGAGATTTTTCGAAAACCGCTAAGCCGCTCACTGAATTAACCCAGAAAGGCGTTAAATTCGAGTGGACCGCCGTAAGGGATGCCGCATTCGAGGAACTGAAGACTGCACTTACCACGGCCCCAATATTACAGTATCCGGACTTTGAAAAGCCGTTCGTCGTGACAACAGACGCTTCAGACCGGGCGCTCGGCGTGATACTCTCGCAGGGCAAGATCGGGGAAGATTTGCCAATATACTACGCAAGCCGCACAATGACTAAAGCCGAGTTGAATTATACGACAACTGAAAAGGAGCTACTTGCGATAGTATGGGCCCTCGCTCAATTCCGGCCATATATTTATGGTGCCCGTTTCACAGTTGTCACGGACCACCAACCGCTCACCTGGCTGTTCGGAGTAAAGGACCCAGGTTCGAGATTGATGCGTTGGAAAATTAAATTGGCAGAACATGAGTTCAATGTAGAGTACAAGGCAGGTAAGCGCAATACGAATGCAGATGCGCTAAGTGGAATATGCCTTACTACGAGGGCCCAAGCGAGAGCGAAGAACGAAGTCCGTGTGTCGAAAGAGGACAGCACGACGGGGCAAGTAGGCACAACGAAAGACCGCACAAAGCGGACAGCTGAAGATACCCCGTATAGCCATGGTAGCTCGCTGGAGCGAGAGGTCAAGCTCGCCCGCGAGCGAGACGAGGACAGCAAGCGCCCGGGTACGGACAGCCGCACAAAGCGGAGAGCCGAGAATACCCCGGGCCAGCCTAGCAACGCGGCAGAGAGAGAGGCCGCGCTGGCCAATGCGCCAGAAGAGGATAGAGAGATTCGCAGCGTGCCTGCAGAACGCTCTACTGAACCCCACAGCCCCGCCGAAAAGCCGTGCGATCGGGGAAGGGGCAGATCACACAAACAAGCAACGCAAGCCACTGGTAAGACTGCGAGCACCGCTAACAACGATGGAGCGGGCCCAGCACAGCATGGCGGACCCGCGAGGCGCGGAAGGCCGCTCGAGAGAGAGAGCGACCCAACGGCGGAGCCATCGGTGGGCACACCGAGTGCAGAAACTGCGGGCCGAGCACCGCACAAGCTTGCTGAGGAAGCGAGGCAAGGCGGGGGCTACAGCCCGCGAACCTCCGGCAGCACAGACGGAGACAGTGTTACGAAAGAGCGCAGCGACTGTCGCAGTGGCGTAGCCATTCCCTTCCTCGAAGATCGCATGAAAATCATAAAAGAATACCACGACACCCCCATAGGAGGGCATCAGGGTATCAGGCGTACGCTGCATCGGATCCGGACCAAGTACGACTGGCCCGGCATAAGAAGGGATTTGGAAAAATATATAACATCCTGCGAATCCTGCCAGAAAAATAAAATCGGGAAAAGGGAACGAGTACCGATGGTGGTAACTGACACCCCCTCGAGGTCGTTTGAAAAAGTTGCGGTCGACATCGTAGGACCACTACCGGAAAGCGTCAACGGGAAAAAATATATACTTACGATTCAAGACGCACTTACCAAGTACAGCGCAGCGATTCCACTGCCGAACCAAGAGGCTTCGACAGTAGCAAAGGCGCTCGTAGAAGAATTGATTTGCCGGCACGGGACACCGGAAATAATATTATCGGATCAAGGCACGAACTTCCTCAGCTCGACCTTTAAAGAGATATGTCGACTGCTCCGAATCAAGAAGATACAAACGACGGCCTACCATCCGGAATCAAATGGCGCGCTAGAAAGATCGCATCGCGCTCTCGCTGAATATCTGAAAAATTTCATAAATGAGGATCAAGTTAATTGGGACGAGTGGCTGCCGTACGCGATGTTCACGTACAACACCACTCCACATACGGGGACCGGATTGTCACCCCATGTATTGGTATACGGACGCGAAGCGGAGTTACCGACCGCCGTGAAGCAGGAGCCCCGCCGCACCTATGCGTACGACGACTACGTCCAAGAGTTACGCGAACGACTACGCGCCGCATGGACTGTAGCACGAGACAACCTGGAAGGCGCGAAAAGACGGTCAAAGACTACATACGACCAAGGCGCACAGGTGCAGGAGTACCGCGTCGGCGAACGCGTACTCCTCCGCGACGAGAAGGTGCGCAGGGGGCGGTCAGCCAAGCTGACCCCGAAGTGGACGGGACCTCACGAAATAGTAGAAAAGAGGCTCCCCGTCAATTACGTCATCCGAAAGGGACGAAAAACTCAGGCAGTGCATGCAAACCGCCTGAAGCTCTTTATAGAGCACTAAAATGAAATAAAAGCTAAATAAAGGCGGGTAGGGAGCTTCACAAAGCGCAAGGTAAGGAACTCCAATAAGAGAAACAAGGTAAAATGAAAACTTGTTTAATTGAAAAAGCACGAAGGAAAACATGTCATACATAGTAATGGTAATTTAGAAAAATTCAGGCATACTGGCTTTGGTAGGCGTATGTATAGTAACCGCCCAAGATTTCAGCATAAAAACCATCGGGCGGACCTCACAGATTATCCGGGAAAACCATCTCCCATCGTTAAATTTAACGTTAACAAAAATTGAAGCCCAGGCGCCCCCTATGCAGACCGAGAGGACAATTCCACTGCAGAGCGTGCTGCGAGACCCGGAAGAGCTTCAAAAGCTCGGAGCTCGAGCCGACCAAATCATGGACAACCTCAATACTGCTGGAGACGGGATGCAATACATCCACAATATGAGTTTCTACTCACTGGGTGCAGTAGCACCAATAGCCTTAGTTGGCTATGTTCTGTTTAAATGTTATAGGTATCAACGAAACCGAACACCAACAAGGACAAGCGAGGCAACGACCCCGGCAACAGCCGAGGTAAACATCAACCTCGAGCCGATCGGACGACAACAGCCAGAAGAGCAACCGCGATACGAGCTGGCCAGGTTATGCACCCGTCCCCCCAACCGAGAACGACTCGCTCGGCACGAAAGACGATAAGAAGCAAAAGGAAAAACTTCGACGTTACAAATGAAAAAATAAAAAATTTTATTGTATTGTTATATAACTTCAAACGAGAAACCAATCGAAGAAAAAAAATTTTAAAGAAAAATTTTTTCCTTTTAAGGGGGAGGGATGTTGTGCCGCGGAATATTCCACACCGTATTTAGTATATTCGGGAATATTCCATAGTAACGAAACATTGGAAAAACATTGAGAAAACTCAGACAGAACAGTACAGGGAAAACATACATGTGAACTCTTCAAAGGTAGCGAAACAGAACCCCTAAGCGACAACATGTCCGACGTAGAACCTGAGAATTCACTTATATTGCCTGCCACCATCCTGCATAAAACTACGAAGGGTAGGATTATTGTTTCCAACGTCAAACAATCACGAGACTTACTTTACACTCGAAAAGATAATTTAGTTTATATTGTTTCCACCAACTGTGCACCGATAGACACTGGAGCTATTGCACATCGAGATAACGACAATTTTCCACACTTAAAGAATCTAGAATTAAAGAAAGCTCAATCTATTATGAAACGAGCTCACAGATTCAATATTGCTTTGCCTATCACAGATAATTCTGGAGAATGTCCCACATTAATTTTGGAAAATATAGTATAAGCTTTAAAAAGTACTCGTTATTTAATTGACAAATTATCATTGCAAACCGTCAGTATTGCAAAATCAAGTTTTATGTTAAATGTGCTATGGGAAAATATTATGGCTCAAATTCGATTAATATTCGCGCAAAGCGACGTTAAAATCATTATTTGTCACGGGTTAGTTAAACAACCCCCAGTGGAAAGACAAAATGAGATTATTGAAGAAATGCATTCGTCAACCATAGGCGGACACAGAGGTGTCAGTAAAACATATAATCGAATTCGTCACGTGTATCATTGGAAGAATTTAAAAACCGACGTCCAATTGTATATTCAACGGTGTTTACAATGTCAATTAAAGAAATCGTCCTTCTTCGTCTCGAGTGTGGGTCGTTTGAAAATGGTTTTCACACGCTTCTTCGTCTGGGGTGAGCTTGTGATCTGTTGTCGATCGTGTTTCTTCTTGAATCCAGAAGTTTGATGATTCTACTGCTATGTGGTATGAGTTGCTTGGTGTTGAATAATTCCCTGGGACTGGACCAAGAATAATCCACCCAAATATTGTTGATTGTGCAATCGGTAAGACGTCTGAGTGTTTCTTGATGCCAGGCTGGATGATTAGCCCATATGAATCAGCCCCGATGATGATAGCTACTGGTCGTGGTGTTAAGAATTCAGGGTCTGCCAATTGCAGTGATGTGATGTGTGGCCACTCCTGTGGTTGTGTGTGTACTGAAGGCAATTACTCGTCAACTTAGTGAGTATGTGAGCGGCGATGTTAACACCTTGTGATGAAGGAATTGATCGTAATGTTAATGTGGTGGTACCTCTTGTTTGCGTTGATCTCGTGTTTCCAATGCCAATGACTGGAATTGATGAGTGTTGACGAGTAAGCCCATGATCTGATACGAGGTGTTCTGAGACGAAGGTGAGCTCTGATCCTGGATCAATGAGTAATCTGACTTGGTGAGTGCCGAAAGATGTGATGAGTAATGCTTGACACGTTGCTAGTTGAACTGCTGTTCTACTGTGTGAGTTGATGAGTTGGCAAAATGGCACGTCAATTTCTCATTGACGTGAGCTGGTGCTTGGATGAGCTGTGGCCGGTATAGCTGATGTGCTTGGTTGATTTGACTGTGATGTAGTTCTTGTCGTGGATGGCAAATGAATCATCGTGTTGCGTTTTGCACCGCATGTTTTACAGTTGATGGTTGATTGGCACGAGTGGAGGTTGTGATGACCAAAGCAATTGAAGCACAGTCGGTGTTCAGTCACAACTTTGTGGCGATCTGCAGGTTGAAGATCTCTGAACTTGGTGCAGCTCACAATATAATGCGAACCACCACAGTGGTCGCATGGATATTGGTGTGACCTCGGTTGAGTGGACGCATGGTGAGCCGTTCTTGCTGGCAAAGGTGTTGAACGTGGCGGTTATCTTGATGAAGTGGTGCTGGCCCTGTCAGCTGATTGATCTGGGTTGATCGGAATAACTTCTAGGGCTCTCACTCTAGTTTCGATGAATCCCATCAAGTCTTGCAATGATGTTGGTTGTTTGTGCGCGCTTCTCTTGTACTCCTATGCTTCACGCATGGACATGTCGAGGCGCTGAGCTACTATGAATATTAGTACGTAGTTCCATGATTCGGTGTCAACTCCGAGAACATTTAGCGCGTTGAGTATTTCTTTGGTTGAACTGATCAACGTGTTGAGTGCTGCTGCCGTTTTCGCCACTGGTCGAGTGTTGCTAAGGAGTTTCTCAACATAAGACAGGATGAGTCTTTCCTTGTTGTTAAATCTGTCTTTGATTATTTGCCACGATGAGTTGAATGAATCATTGTTGATCGGCACATTGGAGATCAGTTGAGCGGCAGATCCTTTGAGGCTGATCTTTAAATAGTGAAGTTTCTCTACATCACTAATTTGTTCATTGTCGACCACCATTGAGGCAAACAAGTATCTAAATGCCGGCCAGTTTGTAAAGACGCTGTCAAATTCCGGCAACGTTATTTTCGGCAATGTTGATCTGTGCTGACTTGGTTGACTCTGTTGATCAGCTCTGTTTGATGTGGTCTCTTGAGTTTTTGCGATTGCCTTCTCTCGCAGGATGATTGTGCGTGCCTTGAAATAACTGTCAAAGCCTGATTCGTACACCTTATGTGTAACATAAGGGTGAGTGAGAAAAGCACGTTTACAGGTTTCTCCCATTTGATTATGTTCAGTACAAAAACACTCCCAAGTGCGATTTAAAATCTCTAAATGGCCGTTGAGTTCTTCAAAAACGCAGCCTGGTGAGTTTTGCAGGTGATCGTGCAACTGATTGATCATTGCTATCATTGCATGTTGTGATGCGACCTTATAATCCATGAGGTTAGCTTGATTGGTGCTTGGTGATGGCGTTCTTGAACGTGGGCTTTGTGCCACAGTTGGTACATTGAGTGTGTCGATAACGTCTGCTGCACCATCGATTATTTCCAGATCACCCTCGTGTGAGTCGCCTTCCTGCGTGGATTTACTTTTATCTGACAGCGATTTCTTATCGTCAGCCATGATTTGAACTGGTTGAGCCTGTTGAATGGCTTACAATAAATGATTAGCACACTTGGGTAAGTATTTTATTATTGTTGAGCATTGTCTTGTATCGATGCATGCTGAGTTGCGCAATCTGTAGTGTATTACATGTGTTGATTGGTGATTTATGTGAGTATCGAGGCATAAATTTATATACTCGACCAGGATCCGGCTCGAAGGACCAAAAAATGTTATGATAATGAGTGTGAGTAAATTAGATCCGGCTCGAAGGACCAAAAAATGTGTGATAGTGGGTGTGAGACTGAGTTTGAAAGTATTTTTAACCTGTCGACTGGTAACAAATCGATGCATTCACACGTAGCATGTCGAGTGACAGATGTGAAAAGTAAGGTTAAGGATCCTGGTGACAAGTATAAATAATTAAATGCACTCAGTATTTAACAATAATTGATTCAATGTTTATTTAATTAGTTAATATTGGTTGCATAAAAATACCTGTTGAATATACAAGAAATGTAATTTGATTTGTTCTGGCCTGTGTGTTGATGTACTGGCGGTGAGTAGGTTCTCAGGCCTCTGAGATGACTTGTTGATTCCGTGTGGTTGATCCTGGTGATAAGGTCTGATTCTAGAGCTCTAGTAAAGCCATACGGCAGGCTGGTGAGTGTTCTGACGCCAATGAACGGTGCGAGGCAGAATTGCGTCTTTGCTGCCAACGAACGAACCAGGCCGTTGACGTTTATGTGAGTGCTGCACTAGTCCTGTTGGTTTGCTGTGATTTGCACTGACACTGATTTGACACGGGTGATTTGATCAAGAATGTAATACACTATAATACTGAATGCACACAAAAGTGAGTGAAACGAATGAATATCTCTGTGAGTTTACGCGGGAACGTGTACTGCGAGCGACTCGAGTGAGAACAATGGCTACATCCGTCGACCACGAGGCAGAGTATCAAGAGGGCGGACGTGCGTCACAGCTTGGTTGAGTTGTGATTCGCCGCCAGCGATGGAAAGTGAGCCTTGTGAGTGGTCTTGCCGCTGGGGCCACGCTAGCAGCGTCGGCCGCTTGAGTGAGCTTCGATCGAGGATGTGAGCTGATGGACAATGTGCTTGAGTGCGCGGTCGATAAATCGATATAGCATACCTGCGAGCTATACCATATGACGCGAGGCGTCAGATGATTGTGAGTGTAGCGTGTGCATGAGGTGAGTGTGGGCTTGGTAGGTGCGAAAACTGAACAAATACCAATCGGGTCTTAGGATGAATCACTCATGTGAGATGGCAATACAAAGTGTCACTGATGATTGGAAAATAATAATTAGTGAAGGTGACATTATAGGAGTAATATTTTTGGACCTAAAACGGGCTTTCGAAACAGTAGATAGAGATAGATCAGTGGGTAAATTATATCAATTCGGAATAAGAGGAAGGGTACTAGGATGGTTGAAATCATATTTAAATGATAGTACACAATAAGTTAGATTTAACAGTCAGTGGTCAAAAAGAATTACGACATAGTACGGAGTCCCACAAGGATCTGTGCTGAGTCCTTTGTTATTTACAATATATATAAATGATATCGTATAAATATGCCCGGATGAATGCAACATTAAAATGTTTGCGGACGACACAATAATATATGTGAAAGGAGGAAGTCTCAAGGAAATAGATATAAAACTAAATAGGGTATTATACCTATAATAGAAAATTGGATGAATGTAAATAAATTTAAAATTAATCCCTCCAAAACAAAATTTATGATAATTAGAAGTACAAGGAAAGAATTGAGAGAAACCATTACATTAAAATGTTTAGATGGCACGATGATAAAACGGGTTGAAAACACTAAATATCTTGGTGTAATTATTGATAGCAAACTCGATTGGAGGATCAATGCGATTACATGTTAAAGAAAATGAGGGCAAAATAAGTTTTTAATAGAATTGGCATCGACATATCGGAATATGCAAGATGTATAGTTTACAAGTCAATTATAGCGCCACATTTTGAGTATTATGCTATGGTTTCAGCAAGTACGTGTGAAATGCAGCTGACTATATTGCAAGTTCCGCAAAACCGGGCCATGCGAGTCATACTGAATGTGACAGGTATGCGAAAGTAGAAAGAATGTTGCAGGCGTTGCAGTTTATGTCGGTGAGCCAGAGACTGTATTACAATGTGTGTGTATTTATATTTAAGATGGTTGAAGGTTGGTTGCCAAAGCAATTAGGAAATAAGATAGTTCTGGTAGGAAGTAAAATTGGGAAGCAATGAAGGCAGGCAGAAAATATTGTGATACAATAAAATTTAGAAAAACAAAAAGGGCGGAAAAAGTATATTTTATGAAGGGCTACAGATGTATAGCGCCATGCCGTCAGAATTGAAACAATGTGAAAGATTAACAACACTTAAGCGTATGTTAAAACAGTATATTATGCTGAAAGTTGTATAGTATATAAGACACCTTATATATAGGGTGCGCCATCTTTTATAACGGTATGTAAACATTAAATAACTTTGACATTTATCAACCGATTGACTTGAGTAGACATGTTTTTGAAACGTCAATTTAGTACAATTTTACCCATGAATCGCTTCACACCGAAACAACGGGCCGAAATAGTGACTCTGTTCATTGAATATAGTCGTTCAGTTGTGTTAACTCAACGAGAATATCGCCGAAAATATCGTGGCCAACAAGCACCGTCTGACAACACTATTCGTCGTTAAGTGTCGAATTTTGTTAAACACGGGACAGTGGGAGATCGTTCACGTGCCGTTCATCAACGCCCAAGACGTTCCAATGAACTGGTTAAAGCGGTAAGAGAGAGTGTTGCCGAGAACCCACATGTGTCGTATCGTCACCGCGCTCAGCATTTTGGCGTCAGTGGAACCACTTTGCAGCGCATTTTAAAGGATGATTTGCATTTGTTTCCGTATAAAGTGCAATTGACTCAAAGAATATTGCCAACAGACCGTCCACGTTGCTTGGAATACGGCCAAACAGTCGCTCGAATGGTTGACACTGAAACTGATTTTTGGAAGCAAATTTTTATGACTGATTTCACGGACATTATTCATCGGACTTGCTGAACCTCTCGCTCTTCAGGACTCATTGCTCAAGGTAAGAGTGCTCTGGCATAATTATGTATTAACTGTCAGTGAGGAGAAAAATGGTACATCAGCACTGGGTCTCACTTGTGGCGTGCGTTGCAGCACATGCTGTACCACGTTCTCCTCATGTTACTTTGCCGGCTTAATTAATATAATTAAGCATGTGCCTCATATTCACTGTATTTTCCCCCAGTAAATCTGCCGGGAAAGTACAGTGAATATTTTTTGCTCAACCGTACAGCCTCATTCTATGTTGTATTGTGCTACGCAGTGCTGACTGCGTAGCTGGTTTCACACAAAATCACTGCACTCAAGCAACGTCAGTTGTAAGTGCTCTCATTAATTCATTGCAACGACTCTGCAATACACTGCTGAGTGTATGCAGTGAATGACACTCACAAGGAAAGATACTTTGGTGTCCCCCTCCGATTTTAATGCAACTCACGTATGTTGTAGAGCATCGAAAACTAAAAGACACGTATTTTTTTTTATCGGCGGAAAAACATTTTTAAGGGGTGAAATCGCCCTTAAATAATAGCATGTCGAGGGGTGATTTTGCAGTTTCCCCCAGAAGGCGTCAACCGATTTTAATAAAACAAAAACCAAAATACTCCTCATTGAAGACAATAAAAATTCCACGTCAAGTTGAAGAAAAAAATCCATTTTTAGGGGTGAAACTGCATAATCACCCCTATTTTTGAAGGGCGATTTCACCCCTTAAAAATGTTTTTCCGCCGATAAAAAAAAAAACGTGTCTTGTCAGTAGCGTCGGCGTGTCGTGCTGCGTAGTCCTGACTGCGTTGCACGCACCGCTGTTTCAAGTTTACATTCAGCACACAATTAATATAATTGTTTGCTGCTCACATTATCATAACAAGATTTCATTCGCCAGTTTAATTCATGTTTCGCACTCAGTGGTCTTAGCGTGTCGTGCTGCGCAGTCATCACTGCGTTGCACGCACCGCTTTCTCATGTTAAAACTCAACGCACAATTAATATAATTGTGTGCTGCTCACATTCTGAGTCCAAATTCAATTGAATTTATTTATTTTATAATTTTGTATTTTAACTAAATTTACATTTTAGACAATTTTCTAAATTAAAGCCTTTTTTGGTATAAATTTTCAATTATTTGTGTTAAACTGGTATTGTTTGAAATTGTGTTTTGAATACTGCGAAGAAAGGCAGAAATAAACCGCTACCTCAGCATAACATCTATGTGTCTGGTTATTTTCCTCTTGCCTTGAGTGAGTTCTCATCCCGTTTTCAATACATACACAGATCGGTCAAGCTTCATCCGGACGGATTCTCAACATTTTCGGTCCTTCGAGCCGGATACTCGACTCGAGCAAGAGAGACCAGGGTTTTCTACCTTCCGCTCTCATCTCTACAAGTACATCGGCTCATTTGGAATAGGACTCTGCGTAGCCCATCGCAGGATCCTCATCGGCTCATCACCTCGTCAAGCGGAGCAGCAAGTGGGGTAAAGTACATCTTTGCGGAGAATCTTTGTTCCTATCTTCACTTTCTCTACTTGTACCGTTTGCAACAGGACTAGCAATGTCTGAGGGCACTCCGAAAGACTCTGGGATGGCGCCTGGAGGTCTGAACGAGAAAAGGACATTGTTGGATCCAGAGCTCTTTCTTCGCTGGCAACGAATCAAGAGCTCTGGGATTGCATGATGGTGAGGCTGCTGGGGCAGCAGCTAGACCAAGCCACACGCGAGGCCTGGGAGACAAAGCTGGGACGCACACCAGGCTTCCCGGCTTTTGCTGATCTCGAGGAGTTTACCGAGACCAAGGTGAGAGCGTTGGAGATGGCGAAGGCCACTCCCAAGACTGGGACAACCTCGAACCGGACGTCCTCGGGGAACCCTCCCCCGGCAAAGGCCGGGACGCACGGCGCCGCGGCACATCATGCAGGTAGCGCAGCACGTGGCGCTCCGCCGTCAACTTCCAACGCGAACGATTATCCCTGTGATTGCTGTCGGGCTCGGGGGCACTTCATCGTGATGTGTCCTGAGTTCCGGCGGCTCACTGTGGCTGATCGTCGCAAGATGGCGGAGAAAGCACGGCTGTGCTACAACTGCCTTGGGCGGCACAATGCATCAGCCTGTCGATCAAACCGGAGGTGCAAGGAGTGTTCAGAGCGGCACCACACGATGCTGCATCCGGCAGCGCCCCCTGCAACAGCTTCCGACGCACAACCGGCGCAATCTTAGACATCAACGGAATAGGATGTCGCCGCAGTCGTCCTCTCATCGGCACAGCTCACACGGAACTGCTCAACATTATTGGCAACTGCATTAGCAGACATACAGACATCGGTCTCAGATCATCAAGCAAGACTTCTCTTCGATCCTGGGTCGGAATTGACGTTCATTACGGGAGAACTCTTTCGTAAGCTCAACGCAACACGCAAGCACTCATCAATTCCGATCACAGGGGTCGGTGGAAGGCGCTCAACGCAGACACATGGCTCGGTACAGCTAACACTGTGTTCCACATACACCAAGGAGAAAGTCACGAAACTGGCTCACATTCTCAACACGGTTACTACTCACTTGCCATCCTTTGAGTCGTCAGTTCGTACATGGCCTCACATAGTGAAGCTGAAGCTGGCTGACCCTGACTTTCTCACACCACGACCAATGGATATCATAATTGGAGCAGATATTTATGGACAGGTTATTAAACCAAATATTCTCAAGGGCACATCATCTGCACCTATTGCACAATTATCGGTATTTGGTGGGCTCATCATTGGACCAACAAACTCATGCAAATCTGACGCACTCACTGTTCATCATGCTGCGGTGCAACATGACGATCAGGAATTACAAAATGTGCTAACGAAATTTCGGATTCAGGAAGAGCCACCAAAGGACACAGTCAGTCAACTTAAACCAGAGGAGCAGGCATGCGAGGATCATTTTCGCGACACGCATCAGCGTGATTCAACAGGCCGGTACATCGTTCGGCTCCCTCTCATATTATCGCCTGCAAATCTTGGAAGCTCACACTCACGAGCATTTCAGTACTGCAACACACTCTACGGAAAATCTCAAAAAATGCTGAATACGGTCAGCTCTATACACAGTTCATGGACGAATACAAGCAACTCGGTCATATGGTGAAGGCATCAAAATCATCTCAAAGTGAAAAAAATTATTACTTGCCTCACCACGGTGTTCTCAGACCAGACAGTGCTACCACAAAATTACGTGTGGTATTTAATGGGTCTAGTTCAACTTCATCAGGAAAATCTCTCAACGACATCATGCACACCGGACCGAATTTATTGCTCAACATTTCGGACGTGCTCATTTGGATCCATCAACATAGACACATCTTCGCTACTGACATAACAAAAATGTATCGTCAGATCCGAGTTCATCCTGAGGATTGGAATCTTCAACGGATTCTATGGAAAGATGGTCAACTCAATCCTGTGCCGTTTCAACTAACTACGGTTACATATGGTACAAAGGCTGGGCCATATTTGGCAGTTCAAACACTCATGCAGCTCACCGAAGATGAAGGCCATCGGTTTCCGCTTGCTGTGCCAGGTATCAAATTTGGCAGGTATGTGGATGACATCTTCGGTGGGGCGGATTCAACTCACCAGCTCATTGAAATAGCTCAACAGCTCAAGGACTTGTGCATAGCGGGCGGTTTTCCACTCGCCAAGTGGCACTCGTCAGACCTCAAAGTATTTGCCAATATCTCATCAACAAGGTCAAGCTCAGCTATCTCAATGGACGACTGCCAGATAAAGATTCTTGGTTTGACTTGGCTTCCTAGTGAAGACAAGTTCAAGTTCACATCCTGGTTCAACTCAGCTCAAGAAAGTTTTACGAAACGCCTCATTCTCTCTGAGGTGGCTCAGCTCTTTGATCCACTCGGTTTCGTCTCACCGGTTGTGATAAGAGCCAAGATTCTGTTACAAGAGTTTTGGCTTCACAAGCTCAGCTGGGATGAACCACTACCATCCCAAGTCTCAGCACAATAGACTGCAATCAGGGAAGATCTCAAATGTCTGGCCAGACTCTTAATTCCTCGTTGGTTTAACACATGGAGCAACTCAAAAGTGCAATTGCACGGCTTCTCTGATCCATCTCAACTGGCCATGGCCGCAGTGATTTATATCACTGTTGACTCAACTTCCACAGGAAAGGTGGCTTCACTTGTTTGATCAAAAACGCGCGTGGCACCATTCAAGAAGCTCACCATACCAAGACTTGAACTGGCTGCAGCTTTGTTGTTAGCTAAGCTGGTTGCATACGTTCAAGCCACACTCAAGGTTAAAATGTCATCTACTCACCTGTGGACGTACTCATCAGTAACTCTCACCTGGATCAAAGCACATCCTTCTCGATGGAAGGACTATGTCCGAAATAGAGTCGCTCAAATACAAGAACTCACACCCAATGCTTAATGGCGTCACGTGGCAGGCACAAGTAATCCAGCTGACTGTGCCTCGCGGGGCATATCAACATCTCAATTATGTTCTCATCAGTTGTGGTGGTCAGGTCCACCGTGGATGGTAAAGCCTGCTGAATTTTGGCCGAAAGCCACAACTGACGTAGAGAATTTGAGCATTATGGAAGCCCGACCGGGGTTAGCTCTCCTCGCGGCAACACAGGCGCCAGAGTATCATTGGGAACTCATACATCGCTGTTCAACGCTCTCAAAATTATGTCGTCTCATCTCATTTTGTGTCAGGGTGGTGGCAAAAATGAGGGGGAGGTTAGAATCGGCAGGAAACGCTCCACTCACTGCGAGAGAAATGGCTGCAGCAAAAATGTTTTGGACAAAAGCAACACAAGCCGTGTTTTTCAAGCACGAGATACAAGTGCTGCAGTCAGGCCCGCATGTTCTATCTGCTCACCCCTTCAGTCGACTAACAGCTTTTATCGACGAGGAGGGTGTAATAAGAGTTGGAGGTCGTCTTTCGCAATCAGCACTCACTTATGAAGAAAGGCATCCTGCCATTCTACCTCGCCACTCTCGATTCACGACTCTCATTATAGAGCAAGCTCACGTGCGTACTCTTCACGAAGGCACGCAGCTCACACTAGCTCAAGTTAGGCTAACGCATTGGATCATTGGCGGTAGAGCTCCTGTGAAATCTCATATATTACATTGCGTGGTGTGTGCTCGACAGAGAGGAGATCGTGAACAACAGTTGATGGGCCAGCTTCCTCTGTCACGAGTCACACCATCGCGCGCATTTACTCACACAGGAGTAGACTACGCCGGTCCTCTCACGTTCAAAACTTGGAAGGGGCGAGGTAGTAAAACACACAAAGGCTGGATCTGCGTTTTTGTGTGTCTCGCCACTTCGGCTCTGCAACTTGAGGCCGTCAGTGACTACTCAGCTGACGGCTTCCTCTCAACGTTCAGGCGATTCTCATCGAGGCGTGGCATTCCTCACACCATCTATTCTGACTGTGGCACCGACTTCGTTGGTGCACACAAATTCATACGTCAGATGTTTAGGAAGGCCTCGCAAGGGCATCATCTCATCGCTTCTTCTCTCGCAAATCAACAGATTGCGTGGAAGTTTAATCCACCTGCGGCACCACATATGGGTGGTAAATGGGAAGCAGCAGTGAAGTCTGTTAAATTTCATCTGCGGCGAACGGTGGGTGACACAGCACTCACGTTCGAAGAGCTCTCAACGCTGCTTACTCAAATCGAGGCTATACTTAACTCAAGGCCTCTGGAACTGCTTAGCGATGATCCAGATGACTCATCAGCACTCACGCCTGGACATTTTCTCATTAGTGAAGCACTCACAATGGTCCCAGAGCCGAATCTCGAAGATTTGGCAATCTCACGGCTCTCAAGGTGGCAATTGTTGCAGCAAAAAATACATCAATTTTGGCGACAGTGGTCTGCACATTATTTACAACGGCGGCAGTCAATTTCAAAGTGGCACCATCCTAACAACATTATCAAAGTTGGCTCGTTGGTGCTGCTCACGGATGAGCGCTTTCCACCGTGCAAGTGGCCACTTGCACGAGTCACCGAGTTGCATCCGGGCAAAGACGGGCTCACCAGGGTGGTGACACTCAAAACTGCTACCACCACGCTCACCAGGCCGATCTCAAAACTTGCTGCTCTGCCAATCTCATCCAACACCAAGCAATAATTAATCATCAACCCCGTTGCTGATGGCGGGCGGAATGTTGGAAAATCAGCTGGCGCACGACGATCGATAATCGTCGTGCGCCTACCTGTTGCGGTGCTCCAGCACCCAGCGGTCGGTTGAGCCGAAGATAGCCGAGGCAGGGCTTCGCGAAGCCGAGGATGTGCCTCGTTGGCATGCCGCGTCGAGCGAGAGGATGTCTCTCTCGCTTGACTTCGGTTTCGCTCACCGGCTATTTCGCTCAACTGACTCCAGCGCTCAACGTAAATTTCATACTCGCAGCCATCTTGAGAATTTGGCACTTTTGCGACACACATCCACTGGACAGCACGCGCATCCACAGGACTCTCAGGCTTTTTTCACGGACATTATTCATCGGACTTGCTCAACCTCTCGCTCTTCAGGACTCATTGCTCAAGGTAAGAGTGCTCTGGCATAATTATGTATTAATTCACTGTCAGTGAGGAGAAAAATGGTACATCAGCACTGGGTCTCACTTGTGGCGTGCGTTGCAGCACATGCTGTACCACGTTCTCCTCATGTTACTTTTCCGGCTTAATTAATATAATTAAGCATGTGCCTCATATTCACTGTATTTTCCCCCAGTAAATCTGCTGGGAAAGTACAGTGAATATTTTTTGCTCAACCGTACAGCCTCATTCTATGTTGTATTGTGCTACGCAGTGCTGACTGCGTAGCTGGTTTCACACAAAATCACTGCACTCAAGCAACGTCAGTTGTAAGTGCTCTCATTAATTCATTGCAACCACTCTGCAATACACTGCTGAGTGTATGCAGTGCATTACACTCAGTAGCATCGGCGTGTCGTGCTGCGTAGTCCTGACTGCGTTGCACGCACCGCTGTTTCAAGTTTACATTCAGCACACATTTAATATAATTGTGTGCTGCTCACATTATCATAACAAGATTCCATTCGCCAGTTTAATTCATGTTTCGCACTCAGTAGTCTTAGCGTGTCGTGCTGCGCAGTCATCACTGCGTTGCACGCACCGCTTTCTCATGTTAAAACTCAGCGCACAATTAATATAATTGTGTGCTGCTCAATCCAACAATGTTTGCAATTCGCCGTCTTCAAGCTTTTTCGGTGGCTTCCACGTTCTTCGTTTCTCACGTAAAAATCGCCACATTTGAATGTTTTAAACCACTCAAAACAATGTGATTTACCAAGAGCATGCTCACCGTAAGCTTCGACAAGCATTCGATGCGATTCTGCAGCAGTTTTTTTCAATTGGTAACAGAAAATCAATGCTGTCCACAAATCGTAGTTTCCAGGCACAAAATTCGACATGTTCAACGCTATTACAAACTATGCTGTTATATGAAACTTGTATTGTTGTGGGTTGAAAATCTTTGTCAGAGATGTCAACAAGGAAATGGCGCCAATGACGCGGTTTGACGGTAACTACATTGACAGCTAGGGCCATCTATGGGCAAATTCCGGTTTCATATTTATCGACCAGGTACATACTTCCTGGCTCGCTCATTTCCAAGTATCGCCGTAGTTCTAGAACTTGACCAAAAAGCTGCAAATTAAAACATGCAAATTGCTTCCTCGAGATTCCGCACGATGCTCAAAGTCCTCTCTACCAGGACTTTCGAAGTTTCTATAATATCTACCATATAGTATCATGAGCATCTTTGGGAATCTCGAGGAAGCAATTTCCTAGTTTCAATAATATCTACCATATAGTATCATGAGCATCTTTGGGAATATCGAGGAAGCAATTTTCTAGTTTCAATTTGCAGCTTGTTTCCTATTTTTTTATTAGAAATTTCTATTTTTCCCTTGCTTCTGGGCTATACACTCATCTCAAATATAAGAAATGATATAATCATAACATTTTTATGGTCGTGATTAAAATGTTTTTTTAATGAAAATTGTATATTGTTATTTTCAACGTTTCACTGAACCGATTGACGTATACTCTCTAAATTTTATGCCAGCTTTACTTTCATAATACTCTATGCAAAAATGGAAAATCGGCAAGACATCTCAAAATTTGCTGAAATAAAAGCAATTTGACGATTTTTCGAAAAATTCCAAAATACATAAAATATGAACAGTTCGACGGATTTTTCCCAAATTCAATACGAACCGTCGTTTTATGATACTGTATTCATGCAAAAAAAATAAGCCACAAATCTTTAAATTAGCGGAAATGAAAGCTTTCACAACTTTTTTTTTGAAAGCTTCAAAATGCCGTAATATATGTAATTTTTAAATTTTTGCTACTACAAACGAAAAAAATGCCACTACATATGAAAGAACGCTACAAGAAACGAAAAAAATGGTACTACAAACAACGAGAAGGTAAATGAAGTTACTACAAATAAAAAAAAGTGAATACAATCAACTACAATCAAAATTAAGTTACTACAAACGAAATTAATGCTATTACAAACAAAAAAACGCTACTACAAACGGAACTAATAAGGAAGCATAGTTTGGTGTTCCCCTCCGATTATGATAAAACTCACGTATATTGTAGAGCATCGAAAACTAAAACACACGTCTTTTTTTTTTATTGGCGGAAAAAACATTTCTAAGGGGTGAAATCGCCCTCCAAAGTTAGGGGTGATTATGCAGTTTCACCCCTGCAAATGATTTTTTTTTCTTCAACATTACGTGGAATTTTTATTATCTTCAATGAGGAGTATTTTGGTTTTTGTTTCATTAAAATCGGTTGACGCCTTCTGGGTGAAACTGCATAATCACCCCTCGACATCCCTAACTTAGAAGGGCGATTTCACCCCTTAGAAATGTTTTTCCGCCGATAAAAAAAATACGTGTGTTTTAGTTTTCGATATTCTACAACAAACGTAAGTTTAATCAAAATCGGGCGGGGACACCAAACTATCCTTCCTTGTAAGCTATTACACACGAAAAAAACGGTACTACATACAACGAGAAAGTACCGAAATTACTACAAACGAAAAAAGTTTTGCTACAATCGAAATTTAGTTGCTGTAACCAACTAGAAAATATTCGATGTTACTGCAAACAAAAATAAAATTAATTTACTACAAACGAAAAAAAAGCTACTACAAACGAAAGAACGTTACTACAAACGAGAAAAGGTACTGCAACCAACTAGAAGGTAAACGAAGTTACTACAAACGAAAAAATTTTACTAAAAACGATTACAAACGAATTTCAGTTACTACGAACGAAAGTAATTCTACTATAAACAAACAAACGCTACTACAAAAAAACTGAGCAACTACAAACAAAAAACATGGTATACAAACAACTGGAAGGTAATCGAAATTACTAGCAACCAAAATATTTTTACTACAAACGACTACAAACGAAATTAAATACTACAAACGTAAAACATGCTACTACAATGAAATAACGCTACTACAAACGGAAAAATGGTACTACAAACAACTAGAAGGTAAACGAAGTTACGACAAACGAGAAAAATGTTACTACAAATGATTACAAACGATAGAACGCGACTACTAACGCAAAAAATGGTACTACAAACAACTAGAAAGTAAACGAAGTTACTAGAAACAAAAAAAAAATTTACTACAAGCGACTACAGACAAAACTAAGTTACTACAAACAAAAGAAATGCTACTACTAATAAAAGAACGTTACTAGAAACAAAACTAAGCTACTACAAACGAAAAAAATGTTACTAGAAACAACTAGAAGGTAAAGGATATCACTAGGTACCAAACAAATGTTACTACAAGCGACTACAAACGGAATTAAAGTACTACCAACGAAAAAAACGCTACTACAAAGGAAAGAACGCTACTACAAATAAAAAAAAGGTACTGCAACCAACTGGAAGGTAAACGGAGTTACTACAAATGAAAAAATGCCACTACATACAAAAGAATGATACTACAAAGAAAACTAAACTACTACAAACGAAAAAAATGGTACTACAAATGTAAAAACGCTAGTACAAACGAAATTAAGCTACTACAAACGTGAAAATCGGTACTACAAACAACAGAATGTAAACGAAATTACCAAAAATGATTAAAAATTTACAAAGGACTACAATCGAAAATAAGTTACTACAAACGAAAAAAATTCTACAACAGACGCAAGAACCCTACTACAAAGGAAACTAAGCTACAACATACGAAAAAAATGGTACTACAAACAACTATCAATTAAACGAAGTTACTATAGAAATAAAAATATTACTACAGACTACCACAAACGCAACTAAGTTACTACAAACGAAAAAAATGCCACTACAAACGAAAGATCGCTACTACAAACGAAATTAAGCTACTACAAACAAAAAAAAGTACTATAAAGAACTACAAGGTAAATGAAATTACGACAAATGAAAAAAAATTTACTACAAACAACTACAAACGAAATTGAGTTATTACAAACGAAAAATATGCTACTACAAACGAAAGAAAGCTACGCAAACGAAAAAAATATTACTACAAACAACTATCATACTACAAGCGAAAGAACGATACTACAAAAGAAACTAAACTACTACAAATAAACAAATTTTACTACAAACGACTACAAACGGAACGAAATTACTACAAACGACTACAAATGGAACGAAATTACTACAAACAAGAAAATGCTACTTCAAACGACTACAAAGAAAACTAAGCTACTACAAATGAAAAAAATGGTATAACAAGTGTTCGAGAGTTAAGAGGTTGGAGTTAAGTGGACTATAAAATTGTAGCAGGTGCATTAATATTCAGTACAATGATGTAGAATTCAGTAGCATTTGTTGCTCCACCTGCCAAAATGCGGTGGACGTAATTACATAAATACAAAATAAGTCAAATAAAGAAAAGAATATATTGAAATATACGTAAAAAGGAGTGAGCAAATCTTGGTGAGCTAATTACCACACACGATTGTATTAATCGGTCTAATTTGATGAGTTATGCTGTCACGACCGGGCCTCATGGTAGCGCTGACGCCGGGTGCAAGACACGATGATAAAAAAAGTTGATGAACTGGTTGCCGACGTCAACATATTATTGCTGATATGATAAATGAGTTTGTAGAGATCGTAGGTCGGCAGAGCTGATCGATGAGTCTTATTTAGATGCATTGAACTATTAAAGCACACACGAATCACGGTGGTGATAAAAACCATGCAAGAGCAAAACGCAAGATGGCTACATTATACAAAGCAGCCGGTGTCTAGTCAAGTAGTCGTGGAGCGCGTGCGCGTAGTGACCTTGGCACGCTGACCTAGTGCGTTTTTTCTACATCTGAGAGGTACTGCCGCTAAGTAGCAACAGCACGGAGTTGCCCATGCAAGCCTGCATTGCGCAGTCCAGCAACGCGTAACAGAATGCTCAAGCATTCTCAAACAATAAGCAACTAGAAAGTAAACAAAATTACTCCAAATGAAAAAAATGTTACTACAAATGACTACAAACGAAATTAATTCACTACAAACGAAACTAAGATACTTGTAGTATCTTACGAAAGAAATGGTACGACAAACAACTAGAAGGTAAACGAAGTTACAACGTACGAAAAAAAGATAGTATAAACAACTAGAAGGTAAACGAAGTTACTACAAATGAAAAAAAGTACTATAATCGACTACAAACGAAATTAAGTTACTGCAAACGAAAAAAATGCTACTACAAACGAAAGAATGCTGCTACAAAGGAAATCTGGAGCTTCAACGAAAGATGACTGGGTCCTTCCAAGAGGCAAAAGAGCACGGTCTAGCGGAGGTAGCAAGCTCGAGCACTGGGGCACCGGCATTCTCGGAAGTGCGAAGCGAGGCCCCGATAGTCGCAACGAAGGAGCTGCGCACGGAGAAGGAAGCTCCCAGCCGTGAGTCATCTGTTAAACCCGACGCCGACGCTCGGGCGTGCACAGCGTCTTCTCGGGCCAAAGGCCACGAGTACGAGGAGGAAGAGGAGGTGCACCTCAGGGCCCTCTTATAAACGATCCAGTCGATGACGTCCTTCAACAAGAAGTTCAAAAACATGCAGAAGGTTATAAAGGAAGGCCTGGAAAGGGCAGAAGACCTCATCGACCTGGCAAGTCGAAGCCGGAAAGCGAAGAAACCCGTGCCGACATCGGGAATAAGCTCTGATGGTAATCCGACTCCGAAAAGAAAGGGGCAGGCCGAAGCAACACCGAGCCCTGAGGGGCACGCTGCTCTTAAACCAAAGTCGAAGAAGCCGAAGAAGACCGAAGAAGGCTGGATTACGGTGGGAAATCGCCACGCCAAAACCCTGAAGCCTCCCCGCACTGAAGACGCTAAGAAAAAAGGCAGTGGACGCAGCGATACCAAGGCTATGTTCATCTGACCAGCTAAGGGCAAATTACTCGGAAGTCCTTAAGGCTGTCCGTAAAAAAGTCAAACCGGACCAGCTAGGCATCACGGTTAAGGCCATCAGGGAGACGAGGAGTGGCAACGTCCTCGTGGAACTGGCCGCCACCGGCGGAAATAAAAATGCTTTCGGGAACGCCCTCCAGGCTGCTGTCGGCGAAGAGGGTAACGTGCGTCACCTCCCTCCGAGAGCGAGAATCGAGATCTGCGATCCAGACGTAGCCGTGGAAATCGAAGACATAAGCGAGGCAATCGAAAGTGCCCTAGGTGAGGATGCAGGAGACGGCTTGGAGATAAGTCTCTCGAAAACGTGCCTACGAGGGAGCCTAATCGCCTTTGTCAAAATGGCTGCCACGGCTGCGGCAAAAAGGCGAAGGCTGTCCGCGTTAAAATTGGATGGGTCAACTGTCGCATCCGACAGCGCCTAAGGATAAATTGCTGCTACCGGTGCCATGGCTTCGGACATCAGGCTGCTGAATGCAACTCGATTGACAGCGGGAAGCTGTACTGTAAGTGCGGGCTGGAAGGTCACAAGGCTGCGAATTGCAAAATCAGCCCATGGTGTTATCTCTGCGCAGAAAGGCCAGACAAGTGCAGTGTGGACCACGTCCCGAGCACAAACCGATGCATGGCGTACCAAGAGGTCGCCCGCGGCAAGAACACCGATTCACGATGGCGGTGATATTGCAGGGAAACCAAATGAGGGCATCGTCACGTTCCGACGAAAACTTGCGGCCATAGAAGATACCTGCCGGACTATTGGGGGAGAGTTTATAGTCGCCGGCGACTTCAACGCCAAGACCCACGAGTATGGCATGGACCGGTCCGATACGCGGGAGAATGAGGTGGCTGAGATGATATCCAGACTTGACCTGAAAGTGTTAAACCAAGGCAACAGGATGACGTTCAGGAGATATGGCTATCGAGAAACGATCATTGATATCACGCTCGCAAGTTCTAACGTAGCAACGCGCGTCACCCGGTGGCAGGTTCTGGAAGACTTCACAGCCAATGACCACCAGCAAATCAGCTAATTATTAGCCCTGCGGCTAGGTCGATCACAGTCGAGCACCGTTAACTGGGCAACAGAGGCTAGAACGTGGCAAGGCTCGACGTTGAAGCGCTTTTCAGCACCCCATCTCGAGAGACCTTTCTGCTTATAAAAGCCGCAGACGTCCCGACAAGCAGAAAAAAGCCGAAGACCTCGTCGCACGAACGATGGAACTCATCGAGAAGGGATACACGACTGCAATGCCGAGGAAGCAACGCAGGCGGCGCGGGAACCCAGCTCACTGGTGGACCGATAAAATTTCAGAACTGCGGAGAAAGTGCTTTAAAGCAAGACGCAAGGCCCAAAGGGCACGAAGGAAGAATGACGCCGGAATGAAACCGACAACGCCATATATAAGGCCGCAAAAAAGGAGCTGACGATCGCGGTTAAACGCAGGAAATCCGTATGCTGGAAAGAGCTTTGCAATGAGTTTGACGCCGACGTCTGGGGACTAGGCTACCAGATAGTGACGCGCAAGCTTGGACGGCTAGGACCAGAAGAACCGAAGGATCCACAAGCTATGGACGAGACCGTCAGTGTTCTGTTACCAGCGCATCAGCCACGTGAAAGGGAGAAGCCATCACACCGGAGGACATTCCACTTTTCACACTCTAAGAACTGAGTAAGGTGTTGAAGACGCTAGGGAACAGAAAGGCGCCCGGACCTGATCTCGTCCCTAATGAGGTTATAAGGGCGATAGCCAGAAAACACCCGTTCCTGCTATTAAATATGTACAACGCGTGCCTCAAAGCAGAAACCTTCAGCGTCAGATGGAAAAGGCAGCGTCTCGTGCTACTGGACAAAAGAAAGGGACCACCTATCACCAGCTCGTCGTACCGCCCGCTGAATATTCTGGATACAGCAAGTAAGACCCTCGAGAAGCTGATACGTGGCAGACTCCGAGTGGCCATCGATCGGTCAGGAGGACTCTCCCAGCACGGCTTCCGCGAGGAAAGGTCTACCGTGGAAGCTATCGAGGAAGTCGTTAAAGTAGCAAACAGAGCGTGGGCGGGAAACCACAGAATGCGTAGCGCTTGTGTACTTCTCACGCTCGATGTCCGGAACGCCTCCAAGCTGGTCAGGTAGGCCGACATCTTTGTGGCGCTGAGGGACAGATTCGGTGTACCATGATACCTGCTTAATGTTATAGAGGACTACCTAAACAATAGGAAGCTTCTCTATGATACTACAGAGGGCCGCCGAAACAAAACCCTAACCGCAGGAGTTGCCCGAGGATCCGCTCTCGGTCCGGATCTATGGAACGCGGTCTGCGACGGTATTCTGAGCATTGTACCACCAGAAAGCACCAACCTGGTCGGATTCGCTGACGACATCCCCGCCACTGTATGTGCAAGAAATAAGGAGGAGTCAAGAAGACGGGTCAGCCAGGTCACGACGAGAGTGAGTGATTGGCTACGAGACCACAGTCCGGCTTTGGTAGCCAGCAAGACGGAAATGGTGGTTTTCACGACGCGGAGAAATTTCGAGAACCCGTTCCATGCCGAAGTTTGTGGGTCGGACATTGCCGCCGCCAGACATGTCAAGTACCTGGGCATACAGCTTGACGCGAAACTCCCGTACTGGGCGCACATACAGAGGACGGCGGATGAAGCAGCAACAACGGTGGCCATGCTCAGTCGGCTTATGCCAAACGTGCCCGGCCCAAGGAGCAGTAAACGGCGTATCATGATGGGGGTAAACCACTCTATCGTGCTCTACGGAGCCGAAGTCTGGGGTGGCGCATTAGCCATCGAAAAATACTGGAAAAAGGTCGCCACGGTTCAACAAAGGGGAGCACTGAGGGTATCATCTGCGTACCGCACGGTCTCTGAGGCAGCAATTCTTGTGGTGGCGAGCGATATACCGATTAACCTTCTTGTCAAGAAGAGACAGCGAATCTACGAAAGAAAAGCCGAAGTGGACCGCGAAAGATTCCGACGTACTGAGAGAATCGCAGTTCGACACGAAAGGGAGGATCGCTGAGAACAAACCAGTACAGGGCGATGGACGGCTAGACTGATCGTGCGCATAGTGCCGTAGTTCGTATGGAAACATGGGGAAGTTAATTATTTCCTCACGCAATTTCTGACGGGCCACGGTCTATTCAACGCATACTGATAGCTACAAATCGGGACGAGCTCCACAACATCATTGAAGCTATTACCACACCTGACAACATCATCGGCTTCATGCTCCGATCCTACGACAACTGCGACGCGGTCACAAGGTACATCGAGGAGATCTTGCGCACCAAAAAACAAGAGGACCAGGAACGTGAGATGGAAAGGCGGCTGCGACATGCGTCGACGAGTCATTAAAACTAAAAGTAATGCGGCCGGGTAGTTATGAGGCACAAACGCGCAGCTTTGAACACGCGAAGACACATGGTCCTGAAGAAATGCGGTATTGGTTCCAGGGTGAACGGATCATCATGGGGTGAACGGAGGAGGTGGTTTTAGTGGGTAGGGCCATACCAAGTATGAAAGAGTCCCACGCACTGTGCGTAAAAGCATTTCTACCTCCTCATATAATAAAATACTACAAACAACTACAAGGTCAACGAAGATACTACAAACCAAAAAATTTCAATATAAATGACTACAAACGAAATTAAGTTACTACAAACAAAAAACGTGCTACTCCAAACGAAAGAACGCTACTACAAAAGAAACTAAGCTACTACAAACGAAAAAAATGGTACTATAAAGAACTACGAGGTAAACGAAATTACTGCAAACGAAGAAAATTCTACAACAAACGAAAGAACACTGCTACACACGAAACTAATCTACTACAAACGAAAAAATGGTACTACAAACAACTAGAACGTAAACAAAATTACTACAAACAAACAAAATTACTACAAACAAACAAAATTTATTACAAATAACTACAAACGAACAAAATTTATTGCAAACAACTACAAACGAAACTAAGTTACTACAAACGAAAAAAATGGTACTACAAACGAAAGAACGCTACTACAAACTAAACTAAGTTACTAGGGGGGTTCTAAGTTTCTACGGGGGGAGGCTGTAACCCCTACGTGACGCGTCCCCTGGTAGCGGATCGAAGAACGCTCGCTAGATATAGCGGGTAGGGCGGAATCTAAAAATACCGCGGACCAAACAGTAGGGGTGGGACCCAGAAGAAACCCATTTTTTTTGCGCTGGCACAACAGAAAGGAAAATTGTTTACGTTCCAGTCATTTGGAAGCCCAGTAACGGCGTCCTTAGGGAGCGAGAATTGCCTCAACGGCTGATTTAAAAACGCAGGGCGCCATAAGTCCTTTCGCCAGGGGTAGACGGGCTTCTCGCACGCCTCCAGGTAAAAATGCGACGTACCCTGCAGGAAGGGACTGGGGACTTGCAAATGTACAGGAGTCATAGTGCTTCAGAGGTGGCAGACTTGGCCCCTGCAGCACTAAATGCTACAAGCAGAAACAGCGTGGTGTCACTGGTGCCTGTGCACGGGGAGCCGCAGAAGGAAAAGAGCTGTCCACTAGAGGTTGTTGACTCGGAAACTCAGAAACGACATTAAAAAGTGATGGCAAGGGAGGAGCAAAAGCTCCAGGATCTGAGAAACATCATCAAAGAAATGATGGAGTTCTGTAAGACCAAAAAGAACATGTTCCTGCCTATAAGCGTTGGCCTGAAGAAGGCGGAATACACCATAGACGAGATCGAACGGAACAGGAAGGAGTGGAAGAAAGAGTGGACAGACGCACCTAAAAAGGAATCCAGCATAGTGGCCCAGACCCAGGGGATGGAGAGGCATAGAACTGGCAGCCTAACACAACCGCTAGCGACTCCAGAAGCTAAGAAAAGACCGGCGCTGACAACACTGAGCCCTTCAGAGGGGAAACGAGAAAGGCCCAGGAAAAACGCCAAAAGAGGGACGGGGAAGGATGGACGAGAGTCGAGAACCGCCAGCGTAAGGTGCGAAATACCCTGCGGAGGCAGCTAAAGCCCTATCGAGAGCAGAAAGGAACACGCCTACCAGTAAAAACCCTGGCAGGGGAAAAAGGAGGGAACGCCCTGATGCAGTAGCGATTAGACCGGTGCAAGGAAAGAAATATGCGGACGTACTCAAGGATATCCGCAAAAAAATCAAGCCTGAAAACACGAACGTCACAGTTAAGTCCATCAGAGAGACCACGCATCCTAGTAAGGACGTCCTAGTGGAACTCGACCTGACGGCAGAAAACCGAGCCCTGTTTGGCAGTGCCACACAAGAAGCCATTGGATGTACTGGCAGGGTGCACCACCTGACTCCCCGGGCACAAATCGAGATCCGCCATATAGACGTAGACACAGAACAGGACGACGTCGCTCAGGCACTTGAAGAGTTCGTCGGGAAGGAAAAAGGCGGCGACATCAGCGTCAACGTGACCAAGATCACCCTGAGGAGCAATGTAATAGCGCACGTGGTGATGCACGCTACGGCAGCCACCAAACTGGACAGGGCGGGCCATATCCGGATAGGATGGGTCAACTACCGAGTACGACTGAAACCCAGAACAATCCGGTGCTACCACTGCCATGGCTACGGACACTTAGCAGCAGAGTGCAAGTGGGAAGACCGCCGAAAACTATGCTAGAGGTGCGGAGAAGAAGAGCACAAAGCAGCACAATGCACCAATGTGCCAAATTGCTATCTTTGCGCAGAGATGGCTGATGATAGCAGAGTGGAACACATTCCGGGATCAGCGAAATGTACAGCCGACATAGAGGCGGGAAAGAAGAATGCGGCTCGAAAATGGCGGTAATCCTGCAAGGAAACCTCCAGTGAAGTAGGGTGGCTCAAGACCCACTCACCCAGTGGGCGTTCGAGCAGAGTACCGATCTTATGATTATCAGCGAGCAGCACTCCAACCCGGACGGGCGAGACTGGCTCGCCGACAATACTGGAACAGCAGCTATATGTGTAAAACACCGACAGAAATTCCCAATTAATGGCAGTGGAAAAACCGACGGCTGTGTGTGGATGCAAAGCGGAGGTACCACGTAATTTAGCTGTTATCTGTCACCAAATGAGGGCATGGGAATATTTCGGCAGAAACTCGCAGATCTGGAAGATAAAATCCGCAATACCAAAGGTGAAGTCGTGGCAGCGGGTGACTTCAATGCGAAGACGAGTGGGGTATGGCATGGGGCGATACCCGAGGAACAGAGCTGGCGGCCGAGATGGCGGCCGAGATGGCGGCCAGACTGGACCTGACAATCCTGAACACAGGAATTGCGGCAACGTTCAGGAGAAGTGGAAAGCGTGGAACAATCATCGACCTACCTATGGCTACCTCGAACATCACGGCGAGAATCACTGGGTGGCAGGTACTCGAGGGCTTCACACCCAGCGACCACCAATTCATCGAATTTCAAGTTAGAAGACCAGGCACGCCTGACGACGGGAAACAAAACCGACACTCGACGATCGCCTGCAACGTTGCAAGAATGGATAAGGTGGCCCTCTAGAGCGCAGTCTCAACAGGTAGCAGATTGCTAGAAGAAAACCGACCCATAAATGTCTTCCAGGGAAGAAGGTGAGCGACTGATCGCCCGCACGATTAAGCTAATCACAAAAGGACCTATTCACGGAATAGGTTCACGGAATAGGTTCACGGAATAGGTTCACAGAATAGGTATTCACGAGGGACCTATTCACGGAAGTAGATAATGACACCTGGGGTCGCGGTTACCAACGTGTAACGCGAATGCTAGGTAGAATAGCACCAGAGGCACCCAAGGAACCTGAATTGATGATTGAGATAGTAGGAGGACTCTTTCCAGAACACGCGGACAGAGAACCGAAGGAATACCCAACGGGGGGCGATGTGCCAGCCTTCACTGTGACAGAGATGCGTAACTCAGCTGCATCCATTGGGAACCGAAAGGCGCCTGGCCCTGATGAAATACCTGCGGAGGTCATTAAGATCATAGCAATAGAGTTTCCGTACCTGATACTGAACATGTGCAACCTCTGCCTTCGGGCGGGTATATTCGGCGCAAGATGGAAACTACAACGGCTCGTACTAATAGACAAGCGGAAGTGACCACCGATAAACCCGTCTTCGTATAGGCCACTCTGTATGCTTGACACTGCATGAAAGGCCCTCGAAAAAATTTTACGTGCGCGGCTGCGTACATATATCCGTTGAGGCAGTCGGTGGCCTTGAAAACCAAAATGGTTTTCGTGAAAAGAGGTCGACTATCGGAGCCAACGCTGAGGTACTGGAGCCAACCAAGGCGTGGAGCGGAAACCATAGGTCGAGAAGGGTCTGTGTCCTTATCACAGTTGACGTGCGGAATGTCTATAATTCGGTGAAATGGATGGACATCATCCGGGCGCTGGAGGAGCGGTTCTCGGTGCGTTGGTACATCATTAAGATCATTAGCGATTACCTGGAAAACCGAGAACTGATCTTCGACAACACTGAGAGACAGCGCAGACGGCGGCTAACGTCTGGCGTAGCACAGGGATCAGCACTGGGACCCGACCTTTGGAATGTCGTAAACGATGGCATTCTGTCGATGGAGATGCCAAAGGACACGAAACTTGTTGGATTTGTGGACGATATAACAGCACTCGTTATAGCCAGGTATGGAGATCAAGCTAAAGGGTGGTTAAATTGTAAGGGCCGATGTTGAATGTGAACCACACCTAAACGTCAAGTTTTTTTCTGCATTTCATTTGACATTTCTCAATTTCAGACTAACTCAATTTAAACCATGGAAAGATACACAATCGAGCAACGCGTTAAAGTTATTCAGGCTTATTATGAAAATGGGCGTTCAAATCAAAATGCATATCGTGCACTTCGTGATTTTTTCGGTCAATTTAATCGTCCAAATGTGCGTACAATCGGAAAAATCGTGCGAAAATTTGAGCAAACCGGGTCTGTAGAAGATATTAAAACACCAGTGCATGCTCGTACAGCTCGTACTGCAGAAAATATTGCTGCTGTTCGCGATAGTGTGGCTGAAGAGCCGTCCACCTCAACTCGTCGTCGTGCCCAACAATTGCACCTCTCACGCTCGTCGTTGATGAACATTATGCATAAAGACTTGCATTTACACGCTTATAAGGTGCAGTTGACTCAAGAACTAAAGCTTCTTGACTATTCCAAACGTCGTCAATGGTCAGAATGGTGGCAAGAAATGGCAACAGGGGATGATCAATTTTCGAAGAAAATCATTTTCAGTGATGAGGCACATTTTCACCTTAGTGGATTTGTCAATGAGCAGATTTGCCGCATTTGGGCGAATCATAATCCAAGAGTGATTGTCGAAAAACCAATGCACCCACAAAGAGTGACTGCTTGGTGCGGTTTATGGGCTGGCGGCATCATCGGGCCGTATTTTTTCCAAAATGAGGCCGGTCAGGCAGTTACTGTGAATGGTGTTCGCTATCGTGAGATGATAACGAACTTTTTATGGCCCGATTTGGAAGATATGGATGTAGGCGATATGTGGTTTCAACAGGACGGTGCCACTTGCCACACAGCTAACGAAACAATGGCTCTTTTGCGCGACAAATTCAATGGCCGTGTTATCTCACGTGGTGGCGATGTCAATTGGCCGCCAAGATCATGTGATTTGACACCGTTGGACTTCTTTCTTTGGGGTTATTTGAAAGAAAAGGTGTACGTCGATAAGCCAGCAACAATTCAAGAGCTAAAGGATGAGATAATTCGGCACATTAACGGCATAGAACCTCAATTATGCCTAAGCGTCATCGAAAATTTGGACCATCGGATGGAGGTGTGCCGCCGAGGTCGCGGCGGCCATTTGGCCGATATTTTGTTCCATACATAATTGAACCATACCATATTATCATAATAAAAAGAATTGACAATAATTTCCTAAATAATTTGTGTTTTATTCAAAATCAACATCGGCCCTTAAAATTTAACCACCCTTTAGAAGACGAATCGTGCAGGTCACCTGACGTGTCAGCGACTGGTTGATTGAGCACGGCCTCCGACTGGTGGCCAATAAGACTAAGATGGTCGTCCTCACACGGCAGGGTAAGTTCGCGGAGCCGTACACGGCCAAAGTCGATGGTGTACGCATCGAGTCAGTAAAGGCGCTCCGATACCTGGGGATAAAACTGGATGCCAAACTAACGTTTAGGGTACACATTGAGGGTGCCTCTAATAAAGCAGCAAAGATGATGGCTAAGCAATCAAGGGTCATGAAAAACGTGGCAGGTCCAAGGAGCTCAAAGCGGAGAAATCTCGTGAGCGTCGTTCATTCTATCCTGCTGTATGGCGCGGACATTTGGGCTGATGCTGTCGAGGTTGAGCAAAACCGAAAAAAAATGGCCTCTGTACAAAAGAGGAGTACTACAAAAGCTAGAAAGTAAACGAAGTTACTGCAAATGAAAGAACGCCACTAGAAATGAAAAAATGGTACTACAAACAACAAGAAGGCAAACGAAGTTACAACAAACAACAACAAAATTCTGCTAAGCCGAAAAAACGGTACCACAAACGAAAATAAGCTACTACAAATGTAAAAAATGTTACTACAAACGAAAAAACGATACTATAAACGAAACAAAGCAACTACAAACAAAAAAAAACGTACTACAAATAACTAGAATGTAAATGTAGTTGATATAAACGAAAAAAGATTTACTACTAACGACTACAAACGAAATTAAGTTAATACAAACGAAAAAAATCCTACTGCAAACAAAAGAATGCTATTACGACCGATAAAAATGGCACTAAAAACAACTGGAAGGTAGACGAAGCTACTACAAATGACAAAATTGCTACTATACACGAAAAAACGTTAATACAATAGGAAGAAATGATACTACCCACAACTAGTAGGTAAACTAAGTTACTACAAACGAAAAAATGTTACTACAAACGGTTACAAACGAAACAAAGTTAATATAAACCAAAAAATGCTAATACAACTGAAAAAACGCTACTACCAACAAAACTAAGCTACTACAAACGAAATTCAGCTACTACAATCGTAAAAATGTTACTACAACCAACTAGAAGGTAAACGAAGTAACAACAAACGAAAAAAAATGTACTACAAACGTAAAAATCGGTACTACAAATAACTAGAAGGTTAACGAAATTATTTCTAACAAAAACAGTTTTACTACACACGACTACAACCAAAATTATGTTAGTACAAACGAAAAAAATTCTACAACAAATTAAGGAACGTTACTACAAAGAAAACTAAGCTACTACAAATGATAAAAATGGTATTAGAAACAAAAAAAAATTTACTATAAACGGCCACAAGCTAAACTAAGTTACTCGAAGGAAAAAAATGGTATTAGAATCGAAAAAATGTTACTACAAACGAAACTGAGCTACTACAAACAAAAAAAATAGTATTACAAACAACTAGAAGGTAAACGAAATCACTAGAAACCACAAGAATTTTACTACAAACGACTACAAATAAAAGTAAGATATTACAAACGAAAGTAAGATACTACAAACGAAAAAAAAGCTACTCCAAACAAAATAACGCTACTACAAATGAAAAAAAAGGAATTGCAACCAACTAGAAGGTAAACGAAGTTACTACAAACGAAAAAATTGGTAATACAAACAAAAGAACGCAACTACAATCAAAGCTCTGCTACTATGAACAAAAGAAATTGTATTTCAAACAACTAGAAGGAAAACGAAATAACTACAAACGAAAAAAAATTTACTAAGAACGACTACAAACAAACAAAATTGTACTACAAACGACTACAAACGAATCTAATTTACAACAAACGAAAAAAAGCTACTACAAACGAAAAAAATTGTACTAAAAATAACTAGAAGGTGAACGATATCACTAGAAACCACAAAAATTTAACTACAAACGACTACAAACGAAATTAAGATACTATCAAGAGTACAAATTGAAAATGCGGGATTTTTTTCTATTTTTGAACGTTTATTCTGAAAAAATGGTAACAAATGAATTATTCAAAGTATTGTCCATCGCTAGCCACAACTTTTTCCCATCTTTCTGGCAATTTACGGATACCGTCGCGAAAAAATTCGGCCGGCTTGGCTGCTATCCAGTCATCGACCCATTTTTGGGCTTCTTCGTAAGAATGGGAGCGCTGGTCAGCTAGGCCATGTGTCATCGATCGGAAAAGGTGGTAATCGGAAGGAGCAATATCTGGGCTATACGGCGGGTGGGGTAAGACTTCCCATTTCAGCGTTTGTAGGTATGTTTTGACCGGCGCTGCAACATGTGGCCGAGCGTTGTCATGTTGCAAAATTACTTTGTCGTGTCTTTGCTCGTATTGTGGCCGTTTTTCTTTGAGTGCGCGGCTCAAACGCATCAATTGAGTTCGGTATAGTGCTCCTGTGATGGTTTCGTTCGATTTCAATAGCTCATAATACACCACATGGCCGGGGTAACCATATGATTTTTTGCGCTTCGGGTTATCGTAATGGATCCACTTTTCATCACCAGTGACAATGCGATGCAAAAAACCCTTCCGTTTTTGCCGTTCGAGCAGCAGTTCGCATGCAAAAAAACGGCGCTCGACGTCTCTCGGCTTCAGCTCATACGGCACCCAATGTCCTTGCTTTTGGATCATTCCGAGGGCTTTTATACGATGGAAAAGGGCTTGTTGTGTCACTCCCAATGAATCTGCGAGCTCTTGTTGAGTTTGACACGAGTCTTCATTGAGTATTGCCTCCAATTCAGCATTCTCAAACTTTTTCACTTGGCCCGGCCGCTCTTTGTCCTCAACGTCAAAATCACCACTTCTAAACCGCACAAACCATCTCTCGCACGTTGAAACCGATGGAACATGACTCGGATAAGCCTCGGAGACCAATCGATGTGCTTCAGCAGCACTTTTCTTCAAATTAAAGAAGTAAATTAAAACTTCCCGCAAATGCTGTTTTGTTGGCACGAAACTCGACATATTGAGAGCTCAAAAAAACTATGAATTTGACACTGCGACAAATTGACACATACTGAAAATTAAAGCTATAAGACGTAGCTTTGACATGAACATAGTCACAGTACTGCCTGATGCGTATAGCGTTAGTAACGCCATCTGTTATCAAACCCGCATTTTCAATTTGTACCCCTGATACAAACGAAAAAAAAGCTGCTACAAACAAAAAACGCTACTACAAATGAAAAAATGGTACTGCAATATCCTAGAAGATAACCGAAATGAAAAGAAATCAAAAAAATTTTGCTACAAATATAGTTAATTTACTACAAACGAAAGAACGCTACTACAAAAGAAACTAAGCAACTACAATGGAAAAAATGGTACTACAAACAACTAGAGGGTAACCGAAATCACTAGAAACCACAAAAATTTTACCACAAATGACTGTTATGCCGGTACCGCCCAATTAGATTATTCGGTAATCGGTATATTATTAAAAATGTATTTTATTATTTTTTGGGATCATTTGCCGATTAGAAGATGGATCTCGAGTAATTGGTGAAAACGCAAATTCATATCAATAGAAGTATTTATTATAGGCAACGGTAACTTTTCGTTGTCTATTTAAAAGTCAATAAAAGAATGTACCATAAATCTGTTGTTCCGAGTAATTGACGAGGAACCAACCAGTTCTCTTTGAGTCTACTTTTAGAACTGATTTTCGTAAAGCAGTTGCTAACTGTGTTCACGAAAATCCCTTAATTCGTAATTTTAGCGTTAGCTTATCGTCGATTGCCAAGCGAGTCGCCTCATGCTGCGTTAGCGTTCTTGGTGTCGATCGTACGATCGGGCATTGGACTTCGTTTCCTGTCGTGAGCAAATTCCCATGTTTTTTTGCTATGGAATATTCCCGAATATACGAAATACGAAGTGGAATATTCCGCGGCACAACATCCCTCCTCCCTTAAGAGGAAAAATTTTTCTTTAAAAATGTTTTCTTCGGTTGTTTTCCCGTATTGTACCTTTACGATTTCATACACTTTTAACAATACAATTTTTATTTATTTTCTTGTTTTTGTTTTTTTTTCATTTGTTAACGATGAAGTCTTCCTTTTGCTTCTTATCGTCTTTCGGGCTGAGCGAGTCGTAATCGGTTGGGGGGACGGGTGCATACCCTGGCTAGCTCGGATCGCAGTTGCTCCTCTGGCTGTTGTCGTCCGAGCGGCTCGAGGTTGATGTTTACCTCGGCTGCTGCCGGGGTCGTTGCCTCGCTTGTTCTTGTGGGTAATCGGTTTTGTTGGGACCTTTAACATTTAAACAGAACATAGCGAACTAAGGCTATTGGTGCTACTGCACCCAGTGGGTAGAAACTCAGGTTGTGGATGTGTTGCATCCCATCTCCGGCAGTATTGAGGTTGTCCATGATTTGGTCGGCTCGAACTCTGAGCTTTTGAAGCTCTTCTGGGTCTCGCAGCACGCTCCGTAGTGAAATGGTCCTCTCGGTCTGCGTCGGGAGCGCCTGAGCTTCAATTTCCGTTAATTTTTAATTGAACGACGGAAGGTAGTTTTTTCGGAAGACCTGCAACGTTCGCCCGATGGTTCTGATACTGAAATATCGAGCGGATACTACACATATGCCTATCAATGCCGGTATTCCCGAATTGTTTAGTATTTCGTACTGAGTGGGATTTTTTCCACAATTTATTGCTACGAGTTCGGGGGTTGGCGCGACGTATAGCCATCGCCCTTGCTGTTGCATTGGAACGATTAGGGGATGGGTTATGTCGATAACCCTTTTTGCGCATTTTCCGCCGTTATCCGTGTTCATTTTTGCGTAGATTAGGACTTCGCAGGGTGCGTCGTTCGTAATCGGAATTGTAGGGTGTGTTGGAGGGCAAATGTATGATTTGTCCAGTACTTTGCAAATTTTTACGTCATCGGTTGTCATCCTTAGGTATTTGCGATTCTCGATATCTATGACTATGTGATTCTCAGTCGTGTTTATGTAGTAGTGCCTGCCGTTGTCAGCTCGCATGGGCATAGCATATAAAGGGTGGTTAAATTTTAAGGGCCGATGTTGATTTTGAATAAAACACAAATTATTTAGGAAATTATTGTCAATTCTTTTTATTATGATAATATGGTATGGTTCAATTATGTATGGAACAAAATATCGGCCAAATGGCCGCCGCGACCTCGGCGGCACACCTCCATCCGATGGTCCAAATTTTCGATGACGCTTAGGCATAATTGAGGTTCTATGCCGTTAATGTGCCGAATTATCTCATCCTTTAGCTCTTGAATTGTTGCTGGCTTATCGACGTACACCTTTTCTTTAAAATAACCCCAAAGAAAGAAGTCCAACGGTGTCAAATCACATGATCTTGGCGGCCAATTGACATCGCCACCACGTGAGATAACACGGCCATTGAATTTGTCGCGCAAAAGAGCCATTGTTTCGTTAGCTGTGTGGCAAGTGGCACCGTCCTGTTGAAACCACATATCGCCTACATCCATATCTTCCAATTCGGGCCATAAAAAGTTCGTTATCATCTCACGATAGCGAACACCATTCACAGTAACTGCCTGACCGGCCTCATTTTGGAAAAAATACGGCCCGATGATGCCGCCAGCACATAAACCGCACCAAACAGTCACTCTTTGTGGGTGCATTGGTTTTTCGACAATCACTCTTGGATTATGATTCGCCCAAATGCGGCAATTCTGCTTATTGACGAATCCACTGAGGTGAAAATGTGCCTCATCACTGAAGATGATTTTCTTCGAAAATTGATCATCCACTGTTGCCATTTCTTGCCACCATTCTGACCATTGACGACGTTTGGAATGGTCAAGAGGCTTTAGTTCTTGAGTCAATTGCACCTTATAAGCGTGTAAATGCAAGTCTTTATGCATAATGTTCATCAACGACGAGCGTGAGAGGTGCAATTGTTGGGCACGACGACGAGTTGAGGTGGACAGCTCTTCAGCCACACTATCGCGAACAGCAGCAATATTTTCTGCAGTACGAGCTTTACGAGCATGCACTGGTGTTTTAATATCTCCTACAGACCCGGTTTGCTCAAATTTTTGCACGATTTTTCCAATTGTACGCACATTTGGACGATTAAATTGACCGAAAAAATCACGAAGTGCACGATATGCATTTTGATTTGAACGCCCATTTTCATAATAAGCCTGAATAACTTTAACGCGTTGCTCGATTGTGTATCTTTCCATGGTTCAAATTGAGTTAGTCTGAAATTGAGAAATGTCAAATGAAATGCAGAAAAAAACTTGACGTTTAGGTGTGGTTCACATTCAACATCGGCCCTTACAATTTAACCACCCTTTACTTTTTGTATACTCTACCGTTGCTGCCCGATCAGCGGTATATCCAGCACGAGCACTACCGCGTTGCCTTTGCTGTAATCCCTGGTATCTGCTCGTCGCATAAGTGTTGACACTTGGACATGTGCTATTGCGACTGGGAAGCTACTGTCTGACGGTAGGTGTGGTAGTGCTTCGACGAGGTGTCTTGCGAGTGTGCGTGGCGGCAGGACCGTTGCTCTGGCCTTACCGCTAGCTATATCGTCCACCAGCCACACTAGCTCCTGTATGTCGCTGAGTAATGCTTCGACCGCAATACTTATCGCGTTGAGCGTCTTGTCCAAGTGTTGGCGTCTCTTTATGTAGTACAGGTCGTCGTTGAGCGTGTGGTTGATACGCTGTATCTGGGCCAGCATAGTCTGTTCGTTAGCCTGTATGTGGTGCGCGCTTTCGTTAAATAGGCTGAGCGTGGTTCTTATGGCTTGAATTTGATTTTTCAGCCCTTCCTGCAGGTTCTGGTAGGAGGCTTTAAGTTGCGTTATTGCTTCGTGGAGCTCCCGTGCGTTGGCGGCGTCTATGTTTCCCGTGATGGCCTTGAATATGTATCCTAGGCCGTTGATCAATCCTCTGCGCTCTCTGACGGGGCGCGTTCTGAGGAGGTCATATATGGTCAACACCCTCATCTCTATTCTTCTGTGCATTCTTTGAACCGAGTCGCTTATGATGGGACATAGGTCGTTGACACGGGTTTCGCCTTCGCACAACTCTGTGAGACGTTGTAGACTTTTGCTGATCTCTGCTTCTCAGTGCATTAGAGCGGCGAGGTCCAGCCTGATAATCACCGCCACGTCGATTGGATTATCGTGAGGCATCCTATGTCTTCATAGTAGATGCCCGGAGTGCTGGTAAAAGCGCTGACGACGTAGTCAGGCGGAGATCGTGAGAATGCTTATTGTGTTAGTTCTCCTTCTTTTTCTTGCGGTCTCGCGGGTTTCGTCTCGCGGGTTTCGTCTCGCGAGACCTTTTTTCCTCATTCTTCATTAAGCGTTCTAACAGCGAGTATGGCTACAAATATTTTCCGAATGTCTGTGGCTTCGCCCCACGGTGCCTTTCTCTGCAGGAGAGAGGACGTGACCCCCGAGGTGCTGGAATTAGCGGTGAGTGTTCTCCTTTCCTCCTTGGGTTATTTATGTACGTATTATTTTTATTTATTTCTTTTGGAACGGTCTCATCGTGGTTCCCGGGCGAAATCGTCTTTGCCGCTCGGAAAGGGCCTTGGCGGCTTCAGCTGTACGTAGCCGCCGCCAGCATTGCCACCGGGCAGTGCACTATCTTATCATTATTCATCAATTTGTATGAACGAATTGTTTTGAAATAATTATATTTTTTAACCAAAAAATTTTTTTATTGAATCTCCTCACCTTGCGCTCTGCGGAGCTTCCACCCCACGTTTATTTAATTTTACTTAGATTTAGTGCTCGATAAAGAGCTTCAGGCGGTTAGCATGCACCACCTGAGTTTTCCGTCCCTTCCGGACGGCGTAGTTGACGGGGGGCCCTCTTTCCACTATCTTGTGGGGTCCCGTCCACTTAGGGGTCAGCTTTGCCGACCGCCCCATGTGCACCGTGTCATCTCAGAGAGGTCACGTTCGCCGACGAGGTACTCCTGTTCCTGTGCGCTGTGGTCATACGTATTCTTTGACCGTCTTTTCGCGCCGTCCAGGTTGTCGCGTGCTATTGTCCATGCGGCACGTAATCGCTCTCGTAGCTCTTGGACGTAGTCGTCATACGCATAGGTGCCTCGGGGCTCCTGTCTTACGGCCGTCGGTAATTCAGCTTCGCTTCCGTAGACCAGCACGTGGGGAGATAGTCCGGTTCCCGTATGTGGAGTGGTGATGTACGTAAACATTGCGTACGGCACCCACTCGTCCCAGTTTCGTGGATCCTCGCTTATGAAATTTTTCAGGTTTTCTACGAGAGTGCGGTGCGACCTTTCCAGGGCGCCATTCGATTCCGGGTGGTATGCTGTTGTCTGTATTTTCTTAAATCGCAGCAGTCAATACATTTCTAGGTTGCACTGAGGAAGTTGGTGCCCCGGTCTGACAGTATCGTTTCCGGCATTTCGTGCCGGCAAATTAATTCTTCAACGCGCGCCCTTGCTACTGTCGAAGCCTCTTGGTTCGGCAGGGGGATCGTTGCACTATATTTTGTAAGGACGTCCTGAAACGTAAGTATGTATTTTTTCCCGGTAGCGCTTTCCGATAGCGGTCCTACGATGTCGACCGCAACTTTTTCGAAAAACCTCGATGGGGTGTCCATTACCAGCATCGGCACTCGTTCCTTTTTCCAGATTTTGTTCTTTTGACAGGATTCGCAGGACGATATGTACTTTTCCAAATCCCTTCTTATGTCGGGCCAGTCGTACTAGGTCCGGATCCGATGTAACGTACGCCTGATACCCTGATGCCCTCCTATGGGGGTGTCATGCTCTTATGATTTTCAGGCGGTCATCGAAGGAGGGAATGGTTACTCCACTGCGGCAGTCGCTGTGCTCTTTCATAATGCTGTCCTCTTCTGTGCTGCTGGAGGTTTGCGAGCTGCGGCCCCCGCTTTGCCTCGCTTCCTCAGCAGGCTTGTGCGGTGCTCGGCCCGCAGTTTCATCACTCGGCGTGCCCACCGGTAGCTCCGCCGTTGGGTCGCTCTCTGTCTCGAGCGGCCTTGCAACGTTTGCCTTTCGCGGCCTCCCGCGCCTCGCGGGTCCGCCATGCTGTGCCGGGCTCGCTCTGTCTTTGTCAGCGACGCTCGCAGTCTTACCAGTGGCTTGCAGTGCTAGCTTGCGTGGTCTGCCCTTTCCCCGATCGCACGGCTTCTCGACGGGGCTGTGGGGTTCAGTAGAGCGACCTGCATGCAGGCTGCGGATCTCTCTATCCTTCTCTGTTGCATGGACAGGCGCTGCTTCTCGCTCTGCCTCGTTGCTGGGCTGGCACGTGGTATTCTCGGCTCTCCGCTTTGTGCGGCTGTCCGTACCCGGACGCATGTTGTCCTTTTCTGTCTCGTGGGCAAGCTCAATCTCTCGCTCCGACGAGCTACCATGGCTATACGGGGTATCTTCGGCCCTCCGCTTTGTGCGGTCCTTCGTTGTGCTTACTTGCCCCATAGCGCTGTCTTCAGTTCTTTAAATGCGGCATCCCTTACTGCGGTCCACTCGAATTTAACCCCTTTCTGGGATAATTCTGTGAGTGGCCATTTTCGTACATTTTCGTAAGAAGTAAAGCGCTGCTCAGCAAGTGCGTGTTCCATCGATGCAAATAAGTAGCAATCGGACGGAGCCAAGTCTGGTGAGTAAGCCGCATGCGAAAGTATTTCCCAACTAAACGCCTCAATCGTTTGCTTGACCAGTTTTGCTGTGTGTGATGGTGCATTATCATGAAACAAAATCACCTTGTGTTGCCTTTTTTGATATTCTGGTCGTTTTTCACGCAAAGCTTGATTCAAATCGATCATTTGTTGTCGGTAGCGTTCAGTATTAACGGTTTCGCCAGGTTGTAGTAGCTCATACCAGGTGTATGCATAAGTTTTTTCCGGTTTAACTAAGAGATGGCGCTAGCGAAAAGTACGCAGCGTATTAATTTGACACATACGTCATTTTGTTCGTCTGACATTAACCTACAAACACACACAAGTTGAGTCCGTCAAAAACTAGCGTCTTTGTTTTATCGTTCAGTGATCATGTCGAGTTTTGTGCCTGAAAAAGAACATTTGTGGCACGCGTTGCTTTTCTTATTTAATCAAAAGAAAAAGGCTGCTGAAAGTCAACGTTCGCTGGTAGAAACATATGGTAAACACGCTCCATCGATTAGAACATGTGAGACATGGTTTCGACAATTTAAAAGTGGTGATTTCAATGTGAAAGACAGTGAGCGCTCTGGTAGACCACAAAAATGCAAAGACGAGCAATTGCAGGAGTTATTGGACGATGACCCAACTCAAACTCAACGGCAATTAGCAGAAGCATTACATGTGTAACAAGAAACAATCAGCAGACGTTTACGAGTAATAAGGAAGATCAATAAACTCGGTAAATGGGTCCCACACGATTTGAATGAACGTCAAATAGAAAATCGCAAAGTCACTTGTGAAGTGCTGCTTCAACGCCATGAAAGGAAATCATTTTTGCATCGAATTGTGACGTGTGACGAAAAATGGATTTATTTTGAAAACCCGAAGCGGAAAAAATCGTGGCTTTCACCTGGCGAAGCCGGTCCTTCAACACCAAGGCCAAATCGCGTCGGCAAGAAGACCATGCTCTGTGTCTGGTGGGACCAGAGCGGTATTGTGTATTATGAACTCTTGAAGCCCGGCGAAACCGTTAATACACAACGCTATCGCCAACAAATTATTAATTTAAACCACGCATCAATCGAAAGATGACCGGAATGGGCCAGAAGACATGGCAAAGTGATTTTGTTACATGACAATGCGCCGTCTCACACAGCAAAAGCAGTGAAAGACACCTTGAAATCGCTTGGATGGGACATCCTTCCGCACCCGCCGTATTTGCCAGACCTGGCGCCATCTGACTATCACCTCTTCGCATCAATGGGGCACGCGTTCCCAGAGCAGCACTTCAGCAATTTCGAGGAAGTTGGAAAATGGCTCGACGAATGGTTTGCCGCAAAAGACAAGCAGTTTTTCTGGCATGGTATTCGTAAGTTACCTGAAACATGGGCGAAATGTGTAGAAGCCGATGGCCAATATTTTGAATAAAACAAAAATTAATTTTCCTTGAAAATTACGTGTTTTTTTTTACCAAAAAACCGGAAAAAACTTATGCATACACCTGGTAATAGATCACACCCTTCTGATCCCACCAAACACAGAGCATTGTCTTCCGTCCATAGCGATTTGGCCTTGCAGCCGATGTCGATGGTTCGCCTAGAGTTACCCATGATCTTTTACGCTTAGGATTCTCAAAATATATCCATTTTTTATCGCCAGTCATAACTCGATGGAGAAATGACTTTCTTTTGTACCTGGCGAGCAGCATTTTGCAAGTGGTTTTTCGGTTTTCCTGCCATCTTGCATTCAGTTCATGTGGAACCCATTTTTCATCTTATTACAAACTATGCTGTTGTATGAAACTTGTATTGTTGTGAGTTAAAAATCTTTGTCAGAGATGTCAACAAGGAAATGGCGCCAATGACGCGGTTTGACGGTAACTACATTGACAGCTAGGGCCATCTATGGGCAAATTCCGGTTTCATATTTATAGACATGGTGTATATATGTATTTTTATTTTTCAAATATCTGTCCTAACTGGCTTTGGTTTATTTTGGCAATATGTATTAGTATAGTGTAACCGCCACTTACAGAAGGATGATCTTGTAGATGGTCCTCTCCATAGCGATGTCTCGGGTGCTGTCGACTCGGTGTCCTGCAGCTTCTCCCTGTAGTTGGTCCGGACGTCCTTCTTGGCGCCGTTGACCCGTTTCTTCACTGGTTCCTGGGCTCGTCCTTGGCGCGTCGCCAATTTTTGCAAGACGACTTCTTCTCAAGTAGATGCCTCGAGCACTTGGTTGCACAGTTTGTGCCTTTTTTCCGCGACTTGACGTAACACCGTCAATCGGGAGTCTAAACGGTTGACCGATGTCACACCACACCGACGTTCACTTCGCGTCTTCGCGTTAGATTAGTCGGGTTTTCACGAACTACACTGGCGTCCGTCGCACGAGTCGTGGTCGTCACTTCAGAGTCATTCTTATTTACTTTGTCCAAAACACTGTTAGTCCAAATAAATCACGTATCACTAAACTTCAGCATATCCCACCGCTGCCACTAAACGTTATGCTGGTACCGCGTAATTGGATTATTCGGTATTCGGTATAATATTAAAAAGTTATTATTTATTGGGAGCGTTTGCCGATTAAGAGATGGATCTCGTGTAATTAGTGAAAACGCGAATTTATATAAATGGAAGTATTTATTATAGGCAACGGTAACTTTCCGTTGTCTATTTAAAAGTCAATAAAAGTATGTACAATAATTCTGTTGTTCCGAATAATTGACGAGGAACCAACCCGTTCTCTTTGATTCTAGTTTTAGAACTGATTTTCGTAAAGCAGTTGCTAACTGTGTTTACGAAAATCCCTTAATTCGCAATTTTAGCGTTAGCCTATCGTCGATCGCCAAGCGAGTCGCCTCATGCTGCGTCGGCGTTCTTGGTGTCGATCGTACGATCGGGCATTGGACTTCGTTTCTTGTCTCGAACGAATTCCAATGTTTTTTTGCTATGGAATATTCCCGAATATACGAAATACGAAGTGGATAATTCCGCGGCACAACATGACTACCAACGAAATTACGATACTTCAAACGAAAAAAAAGCTACTACAGACAAAAGAACACTACTACTAACGAAACTAAGCTACTACAAACGAAATTAAGCTACTACGATCGTAAAAATCGGTACTACAAATAACTAAAAGGTAAAGGAAATTACTGCAAACGAAAGAAATTTTACTACAAATGACTAAAAAAAATTAAGTTACTACAAACGAAAAAAAAATCTACAACAAGTAAAGGAACGCTACTACAAAGAAAACTAAGTTACTACAAACAAAAATTGCTACTACAAACGAAAGAACGTTACTACAAACGAAACTAAGCTACTACAAACGTGAAAATTTTAATTACACACAACTACTAGGTTAACGAAGTTACTACAAACGAAAAAAAATGTAGTACAAAGGACTACAAACAAAGAAAATGCTACTAAAATAAACAAATGCTACGACAAACTAAACTAAGCTACTTCGAACAAAAAATTGTATTTCGAACGACGAGAAGGTTAACGTAATTACTACGAACCTAAATGCCTTACGCTCGAAACTATCGCCGATGGACCTAGAAGTAGATGCTAAAAAGGGACGCGCGGCCACAGAATGTGGGCTCATGCTTGAGTTTGAGGGATACCCTAAGGATCGCGCAGAGCTTGATCGAAGACTCATTGAGGCGGCTGAAGGTCAAATTAAACTGCGCCATCTCGTTCTAATGGCAACAATAATCGTGGACGATATGGACGCGGCGACTGCGGTGGAAGAGGTGGAGACTGCCTTGAGGGACCGCATCCCTGAGGCTGCGGAGGGATAAAAGGTGAAGATCACCAACTCCAACAAATGGGGATCGGTCCGTGACTTCGTGGAGGGGAGGCTTGAGGTTGCTCAAACCTTGGATGCTGCGGGGCGAATCCGAGTTAGATGGGTGTCTTGTTGAATCCAATGCTGGGAGCGACTCGAGCGATGTTGCCGCTGCCAAGGTTTTGGCTACACGGCCAGAACATGTAAAACGGAGGATCAGAGCGGCTGCTGTTGGCGATGTGGACAGAACGGGCACAAATCTGCCTCTTGCCCCAAACCACCTCGCTGCCATGTCTGTATGGCTATAAAGGACGGGCGATCCTCGGATCACATGGTCAGTTCGGGTCAGTGCATGTCTTATCGTGATGGCTGCCGAAGGAAGGGTTAAGGTGGTGCAGGTTAACCTCCGAAGAAGCGGGACCGTGCGGGATCTACTGTTCGCTTGGAATAGAGATCACCAGGCTGATATTTTTCTGATATCAGAACAATATGGCTCAGTACCGGGCCCAGATTGGCTGTCAGACCCTACGGGGACGGCAGCTACATAGATACCTGGTAGGAAAAACATTTCCATTGTGAGCAGAGGATCGGGCGACGGTGTTGTATGGGTGGTGACACCAGCAACAACTTACGTGTCGTGCTACTTTTCCCCGAATGAAGCTATTGTTGTTTTTCGGCAGAGGGTTGATGATCTCGAAAGAATCATTTGCCGACTGGAGGGGGAGATAGTTATAGGTGGAGACTTTAATACTAAGTCTACCGATTGGGGAATGGACTGGAGTGACACGCGCGGCTCTGAACTCCTAGACATGGTGGCGAGTCTTGATCTTGTTATCATGAATAGGGGAAACATCACTACCTTCCGAAGGGCTGGCACCCGAGGGTCAATTATTGATCTGACGTTTACTACATAACGGACAGCGGGGGTAATTTCGGGCTGCACCGTTTTGGAGGACTACACGGGGAGTGATCATCGATACATCTCTTACGAGGTGCACAGTTTCCAGGAAAACATTGCTACTGTGCCAGAACGTCGGACTAAGCGGGAGCGATGGAGGGCGGCTCGGATGGATGAGGGAGCCTTATCAAAGACGATCTCGGAAAATCTTACAGTACTATCCGGGACACTAGCTTAAACGCGTGAGGGTATTGAGGATTACGTTGGACGAGTGATGGATAGCATTGTCTGCGGCTGTGACGCTGCCATGCCTCGTTGTTCCGCGGTATCACGTAGAAAGCCAGTTTACTGTTGGACTGCTGAGATTGCACTATTCAGGACTGAGTGTCTACGCCTGCGTAGACGGGCACTATGGGCCCGGAATCGGAACCCTGGCCAGTGGCGGCGGAAGGAGGAGTATAAGGCGGCGAAAAAGCGACTGGTCATGGCGATCAAGGAAAGCAAGCGGAGATGCTGGAAAGCGATCTGCAAAGAAGTCGATGATGACCTATGGGGCAAAGGATACTGGATTGTCACTGGAAAATTTGTGGGTCGGGCCCCAGTAGCACCGACGGAACCTGATGCGATGCATGAAATAATTCGCACGCTATTCCCCGAACGACCAGAACGGGACTGCGTGCAGCACGTGGTAAGTGACGACGAGTGCCCACTTTTCTCAGTAGCTGAATTACGGGCTGGTGTGGGGAACCTTAAGGGGGGGAAGGCACCAGACCCGACGGCATCCCCGTCGAGGTCTTTCAAGTACTTGCAAAGAGCCATCCGCAAATACTCCTTGATACCTATAACGCTTGTTTATCGGCTGAGGTTTTTCCGGCGAGGTGGAAAGCACAGAGATTGATCTTGTTGGATAAGGGTAAGGGCCCACCGATGACCCCTTCATCCTACAGACCACCATGCATGCTCGACGTCACTGGAAAGATCTTCGAGGGTCTTATAAGAATCCGACTGAGACAGGCTGTGGACGATGCTGGAGGCCTGGCTAGAAATCAAAACGGTTTTCGGCTGGGTCACAGCACAATTGGTGCTATTTCCGAAACGCTTGAATTTGCAAGAGCCGTATGGCGAGGTAATCATAGGAGCTGTCCAGTATGCATCATGATGACTTTGATGTTAAAAACGCGTTCAACTCCATGCGCTGGACGGACATTATGCAGGCTCTACTGACATTGGGTTTACCTTGGCACCTATCATCAGAATTATCGACGATTACTTACGTAATCGTATTTTAATTTATGAGACTACTGAGGGGGAGTGTAAGAAGCGACTGAGCGGCGAGGCAGCCCAGGGTTCAGTCCTCGGACCTGAGCTTTAGATTGTGCTCTACGATGATTTTTTACGCCTAGACCTACCGGACGAGGCGGAGCTGGAGGGTTTCGAGGACGATGTGGCGGCGCTTATCCTTGCGTGGTCTCTCGAAGAAGCGTAAGGACTGGCAAAGCTTGTCTCTGCCAAAGTTAATGCTTGGCTGGATGATCACGGTCTGGCCCTAGCCAAAGCGAAGACGGAAATAGTGTTACTCACAGCCAAAAGATGATTTCCGAGTCCTTTCCGTGCTCTCGTTGTGGATGAACACTTCAAAGCCGGGGGGCCGTTAAATACCTGGGGGTGACGATCGACTCAAAATTAACATTCTCTGAGCAGATTGTCAGGGCATCCCAAAAGGCAGCAGCAGCGGTCGCGAGCCTCTTCCGGCTGATGCCAAACATCGGAGGACCAATGAGCAGTCGTGGACGAATTCTCATGAGTGTTTCCAACTCGATTATGCTCTACGGAGCGGAGGTCTGGGCGGATGCACTCAAAATAGAAAAATATCGGAAACGCCTAGCATCGATACAGCGCAGAGGGGCCCTCAGAGTTGCTTGTGCCTACCGAACGGTATCGGACGATGCCGTGTTGGTCATCGCAGGGGTGACTCCGATCGATCGCGGGGTACTGAAGCGCCGTTGGTGGGCATAAAGAGCGTGCAGTAACCTTCGATAGGTGGCAGGAGCGATGGTGCCCATCGAGGAGGGGTAGATGGACGAATAGTTTAATTGGAAGTGTCAAGGACTGGACACAGAGGAACCACGGTGAGGTGGATTATTATCTTATACAGTTTCTCTTCGGTCATAAGCAGTTCAATGTCTATGTAGATCGCATGGGGATTCAAAATGATCCTCACTGCGTGTACTGTCCTGGTGAAGTGGATACCGCTGAACACACCTTCTTCGGGTGCCGCCGCTGGACAGAGTTGCGGCGCCGACATCTGGAAGAGGGTGTGTTCGAGGCTGGACCGGAAAACGTGGTGCCTCGGATGTTGTTCGGAAAGAGAGAATAGGCGGCAGTCAGCGGGTTGGTACGGGAACTACTGCGGACGAAAAAGGCGGAGGAGATCCAAACCTGAAGCCGGGAGTAGGTAGCAGGGGTACTGGTGTCACGAAGTAATGCAAACGCGGTTCCGTGGCACCAGATACTATTGAGAGGAGGTTTTTTAGTGGGTAAAAATTCCACACTACCAACATCATCAATCTTTTCATTCTTCGTTGGTGTCTTATTGACGATTTTTCCTCCTCTCCTACAATAAAAATTAAAAAAAAAAAAACTACAAACGAAATTAAGCTACTACAGGCGAAAAAAATTGTACTACAAAGAATTAGACGGTAAAGAAAGTTACTACAGAGAAAAAAAACTACAAATTACTAATAACGAAACTAAGTTACTACAAACAAAAGAATGCTACTATAAAAAACGAAAAAAATTGTACTACAAACAAAAACAAATGTTACTACAAACGACTACACACGTATTTAAGTTACTACAAATAAAATAAGCTACTACAAACGAAAGAACTTTACTACAAACGAAACTAAGCTACTACAAACGACAAAAATCGTACTACAAACAACAACGAAACTGAGCTACTAAAATAAAAATAAAAGTACTACAAAAAACTAGAAAGTTACCGAAATTACTACAAACGAAAATAATTTTACTACAAACTACTACAAACGAAATTAAGTTGCTACAACCAACTAGAAGGCAATCGATATTACTACAAACACAAAAATGTTACTACAAACGAAAAAAATGCTAATACAAACAACTACAAACAAAATGAATGTATTACAAACGAAAAAAAAGCTACTACAAGTAAAAGAACGCTACTACAAACGAAAAAATGGTACTGCAACCAACTAGAAGGCAAACGAAGTTACTTTAAACGAAAACAATTTTACTACAAACGACTACAAATGAATTTAAGTTACCACAAACGAAAAAGATTCTACTCCAAACAAACGAACGCTACTAGAAAAATAACTAAGCAGCTACAAACTAAAAAAATAGTACTACAAACAACTAGGAGGTAACCGAAATGAATAAACCGACAGAAATTCCCAATCAATGGCAGTGGAAAAACCAACGGCTCTGTATGGATGCAAAGTGGAGGTACCACGTACTTAAGCGGTTTTCTGTCACCAAACGAGGGCATGGGAATATTTCGGCAGAAACTCGTAGACCTGGAAAATAAAATAAGCAATACCGAAGGCGAAGTCGTGGTAGTGGGCGACTACAATGCGACGGGCGACACCCGAGGAACAGAGATCGCTGAGATGGCAACCAGACTGGACTTGACAATCCTGAACACAGTAACTGCGGCGACGTTCAGGAGAAGTGGACAGTGTGGAACAACCATCGACGTAACTATGGCTACCTCGAACATCACGGCGAGGATCACTGGGTGGCAGGTGCTCGAGGGCTTCACAGCCAGCGACCACCAATTCATCGAATTCCAAGTTAGAAGCCCAGACACGCCTGACTACGCAAGATAAAATCGACACTTCACGATCACCCGGAACGTTGTAAGAATGGATAAGGCGGCCCTCCTGAGGGCAGTCTCAAAAGGTGGCAGATTGCTAGAAGAAACCGATCCACAAATGTCTTCCAGGGAAGAAGCTGAGCAGCTGATCGCCCGCACGATCAAGCTCATCACAAAAGGCTGCGATGAATGCATGCCGAGAAGATCGCAAAGAAACCACAGAAAACCAGCGTATTGGTGGACAGAAGACATTGCTGAACTCAGAAGAAGCTGCCTTAGGCTGAGACGCAAAGCACAAAGAGCACGGAGGAGTAGATCCGCCACCGCCCAACACAGTGAGGCTTACAAGGTAACAAAAAAGTAGTTTGAACAGGCCGTAAAAGACAGCAAATCTTGATATTGGAGGGACCTATGCGCGGAAGTAGATAATGACACCTGAGGACGCGGTCACTGGAGATAATCGACAGGGCATGGAGCGGAAACCATATGTCGAGAAGGGTCTGTGTCCTTGTCACACTTGACGTGCGAAATGCTTTTAATTCAGTGAAATGGACGGACATCCTCCGGGCGCTGGAGGAGCGGTTCTCGATGCCTTGGTACATCATTCAGGGAGCAGGTTCAGTCATTAGGTCAAAAAAAAAATTTTTCTAAAAAATTTTCATTTGAAAGTATAACATCTCAGAAATAACCTGAGAAAATTTCAAGTCGATCGGACTAAAACTCGCAGAGATACCGGTTATTTCGTAATCGTGTTCCAAGTGTAGTGGAATCATAGTGCCGGAAAATTCTGGAACTGCATATTGTTTTATAAACTTTATAACTGTTTTTTCGACTTTATCCACTCTAGTGAAGTCTTCTAAACAAGGCTGCAATGGAAAAATTAAATTTCAAGCATGTCAATCGCGTGGAATTGGATTTAAAATGAAAGTTAGAAGAACAAATCATTATTATACTTTTATTCACCCCTATAACTGTAATCGCGTTTTTCTTAGAACTACATTTTTCAAGTTCGTGCGTTGCATAACTCAAAAAGTGCTGCACCGATCTTAATGAAATTTTGCAGGCATCTTTTATATAATAAATACTCGTGGTTGAAAGATCACTTTTATTTATTTCTTCCTTTAAATCTTTTTTACAAGCAATAATAGGCTGATTTTTTAAGTAAAAATTGTACCTTTAAGTTCAAAATCATGCCAAAATTTGAAAATCGCATATTTTACTCAATAAATTCGTTCAACCGTGAAAGAAACTAATATTTTAACTAAATCTTTTCCATTTTTTAATTTCAGATAATCCTGTGAAGCCACATAATACGCACCACACGACATCTTTTTTTTGAAACGCCGACGAACCACTGCTACCAGTGGATATATAATGAATATTTTTTAGTTACAAAATTCTTGAAGACACTTAAAATATTACTCTTTTATATGTAAAGATTTTCAAGGAATTATATTTATTCAGAACTGAGAAAAAATTTTTCAAAAAAAGGCCTTTTTTCACCTGATGACTGATCCTGCCCCCTTGAGATCATTAGCGATTACCTGGAAAACCGGGAACTGATCTTCGGTAACGAAAAAAATGCTACTGCAAATGAAAGAACGCCACTACAAAAGAAACTAAGCTCCTACAAACGAGAATAATGGTACTACAAACAACTAGAAGGCAAACGAAATTAGTAGGAACCATGAAAATGTTACTACAAATATCTACAATCGAATATAAGTTACTACAAACAAAAAAAATGCTACTGCAACCGAAAGAACGCTACTACCAACGAAACTAAGCTACTACAAACAACTAGAAGGCAAACGAAATTACTAAGAATCAAAAAAATTTTACTACAAATATCTACAATCAAAGATAATTTACTACTGTTGGATAATCAGCTGGCGCACGGCGATCGATATTCGCCGTGTGTCGACCTGTTACTGTGCTCTAGCACGCTGCGTTCGGTTGGGCCGGAGATAGCCGAGGCAGGGCTTCGCGGAGCCGAGGCTGTGCCTCGCAGGCATACCGCATTGAGCGAGAGGATGTCTCTTTCGCTTGACTTCGGCTTCGCTCACCGGCTATCTCTCTCAATTGACTTCAGCGCCCAAGGACGCTTTCGTATCCCGCAGCCATATTGAATATTTCGGCACTTATGTAAAAACCCGCTCGAACAGCGCACACATTTGCAAAGCTCGAACAATTTTCGCTTCGCTACACCACATCATCTCAACTCTTTCTTGCTCACCAGGATTCAAATTAAGGTAAGAGTACACCGTCATAATTTAACATAATTCACTGATAGTGAGGAGATTTATATACATCAGCATAAAGGGCTCACCCATTGACGTGTGCTGCAGCACGGGCTGTACCACGTTTTCACTCAACCTGTAGCACACTCGATTAATATAATTGCGTGTGTTTTACCAATTCACTGCACTTTCCCCCAATTAAACTTGCTGGAAAAGTGTTCTAAATTCAGTCGAATCATTTTGTGCATCCTCAAGCTTACATTTCAGTGCTCTGCAGCGTAGACTGCATCACAGCCTGTCATAGTATAATTCCACTCAATTTTCAGAGTTGCATGTGCTAGCACTCACTCTCTTTAAATTCTATTTCTCCATCATATTGAGTATTTGCTGACAGTCATTAAATTCATCTACGCCCTCATATATTTCATTGCGTGGCATGCTCCGCAGCACTGGCTGCACCGCGTATACGCCACTTATTAGATAGAGCATACGTTTAATACAATTGTGTGCTACTCAAGTACTTCACAGGGACAGCACTCAATTAATATAATTGAGTGTTACTCAAAATTGCCTTCAAATCAAAATTCCAATTCTTTTATATTTTATTCTTGAATTTGGTCTATTTTCTAAATTGAGTAATTTGTACTGACATGCGGAAGGTGCAATAAACCACTTTCTCTAATTTAACATCTATGTGTCTGGTTTCTTTTTTTCCTGTCGTAAGTGAAGACTCATAATTTTCATTCACAGGTCGTTCCAACAACATCCAAGAACTTCTCAAACAACTACAAACAAAAAAATTGCTACTGCAACCGAAAGAATGCTACTACCAATGAAACTGAGCTACTACAAATAAAAAAAATGGTACTACAAACAACTAGAAGGCAAACGAAATTACTAAGAACCAAAAAAATGTTACTACAAATATCTACAATCGAAGATAAGTAACTACAAACAAAAAAAATGCTGCTGCAACCGAAAGAACGCTACTACAAACGAAACTAAGCCACTACAAACAAAAAAAATGCTACTGCAACCGAAAGAATGCCACCACCAATGAAACTAAGCTACTACAAACGAAATTAAGCTACTACAATCGTAAAAATCGGTACTACAAAAAGCTCCAGGAGGTTTTTGTAACCCCTACGTGGCGCGTCTTCAGGTGGCGGATCGGGGAACGCTCGCTCGCAAGAGAGGGTAAGACCGAAATAAAATAAGCTTCGCGGACCATAGAGACTAGGGGAAGATACCCCGAAAATAAATCAAACATGGCAGGTACGACAAAAGAGATACCGTTTACGGTACAGGAGCTCGAAACCCCAGTACCGGCGCCGACAGGGAGGGAGCAAGCGGGCTCCTCTGCGACGAGATAATGCGACCGCAGTGCTTCAAGGGTGGGTGCCTTGGCCCCTGGAGCATCAAATGCCATAAGCAGCAGTAGCAGCAGCAGCACCTGGATAACGGAGACTAGTACGACTTCTGATGTACAGCATCAGGAGCGGTACGAGGAGGCGCTGGCAATCGAGAATCAGAAGCTCGAAGACCTTACGAACCTTACGAACATTATTAGGAGCATAATGGCTTTCTGGAAGACCAAAAAGAACATGTTCCTGGAAATCGGAGACGGTCTGGAGAAGGCAGATCACGCTTTGGATGAACTAAAGCGAAATAGGAAAACGCTAAGCAATAAGAGACCGTCCACAACCATGAAAGACCACAAGAGGGCGACACCGCGGCAGATGACGGAGAGGCACAAAACTCTGAACAGAACGCACGTTTTTACGACACCAGAAGCGAGCCGACCCCTTTCGTGACCCTTGAGACGAAGCGGAAAAGGCAAGGAAATATTACCTCCAGCCCGCAGGCGGGTGAAAACCCAAAGCCGAGTGCCAAAAAGCTGGATGCAGATGGAGGCGTGTGGAAGCAAGTTCAAAGAGGCGCTCAAAAGGTGCGAAAGGGCCCAAAGGCACAAAACGCCTTCCCGAATCCACAGAGAAAGGTTCCAACCAAAAAAATCTAACAAGATCACCAGGAGGAAGCGCTCCGACGCAGTTTTAATCAGACCTGCTCAAGGCAAGAAATATGCGGATGTCCTCAAGGACTTTCGCAGAAAGGTCGAGCCTGAGGAGCTGGGTGTCAAAGTCAAGTCCATCATAGAAACCAGACAAGGCAATGTCCTTGTGGAACTTGAAGCGATGGCAGAAAGCCGAATCCAGTTTGGCAGTGCCATTCAAAACGCCATTGATGTGGCCGGCAGTGTGCGTCACTTAACACCTAGAGCCCAGATCGAGATTAGCGACATCGATGCAGCCACAGTCAATGAGGAGGTGATCGAGGCCATTCAAGACTTCCTCGGAAAGGAGAAAGGTAGCGACATCACCGTCTCGATGTGAAAGAGGGTCCTGAGGGGCAACACAATGGCATATGCGCAAATGAATGCTACGGCAGCTGCCATACTATCTAAGGCCGGCCACATCAAAATAGAATACGTGAGCTGCCGACTGCGATTAAAGATCAGGACAGTCTGATGCTATCACTGTCATAGATATAACCACATAGCAGCTGAATGCAAGTCCAATGACCGTTAAGCACTCCGCTAGAAATGTGAAGGGGAAGGACATAAGGCAGCACAATGTACAAAAAAAGCACCAAAGTGCTACCTCTGCGCAGAACGGATATATGGGAGTAGCGCTGACCACATCCCCGGCTCAGCGAGATGTGCAGCCAATGCTGAGGCAGGAAAGAAAAGCACGGCACGGCGATGGCGGTAATCCTGCAAGGAAACTTACAACGATGCATGCTGGCTCAAGACCTGCTAACTCAATGGGCGTTCGAAAAAAGTGCTGATTTTATGATCATTAGTGAGCAGTACTCCAACTCCAACTTGGCGTGGCGAGAATGGTTTTCTGATAACACCGGAACGGCAGCCATATGGGTAAAAAAACCCCAGGAAGTTCCAGATGAAAGACTGCGGAAAAGGTGACGGCTATGTGTGGATCCAAAGTGGAGGCGCCACCTATTTCAGCTGCTACCTGTCACCAAATGAGAGTATTGGAGTCTTCCGGCAGAAGCTCGAACTCTTGGAAGAAGAAATTCGCAGCACCAATGGAGAGGTTGTAGTGGCTGGTGATTTCAATGTTAAGTCCATCGAGTGGAGTATGACTTGCAACGATACGCGAGGGCCAGAGCTCGCGAAAATGGTGGCTGGACCCGACCATCCTGAACACAGGAACCGCAGCAACATTTAGGAGGAGTGGACAACGGGGATCGATCATCGATCTAACTATGGCTACCCCGAATATCGCAGAGCGGATCACTGGATGGCAGGTGTTCGAAGGCTTAACGGCCAGCGATCATCAGTTTATCGGGTTTCAAGTTGGCAACCCGGACGCATCAGGAGACGTGAGACGAAACCAAGATTTGTCGATTGGCTGGAAGGTAGCCAGATTGGACAAGGATGCTCTCCTGAGGGCATTAGAAGCAGAAAGCAGGATGCTCGAAGAAGCCGAAACTCCATTGGCCTCCAGGGAGGAAACTGAACAGCTTATTGTTCGCACTATGAGACTCATCGTAAAAAGCTGCGATGATTCCATGCCGAGAAGGTCACGAAGAGTTCATGGGAAGCCTGCGTACTGGTGGACGGAAGACATCGCCAAGCTCAGGCGGAGCTGTCTCAAGCTAAGGCGCAAAGCCCAAAGAGCACGGAGGAGCAGACGCGTCACTACTTTGCACAACGAGGCATACAAGATGGCCAAGATACAGCTTGGAAAGGCAGTGAAATACAGTAAAGTTAGGTGCTGGAGAGAATTGTGCTGGGAAGTTGACAATGACACCTAGGGACGCGGTTATCGGATTGTCACAAAAAGCTACGCCGATCGAGCCTGGTGGGACCGAAGGACCCTGAAGAGATGTACAATATAGTGGAAGGACATTTTCCAGAACATCCAGACAGAGAACCTAAGGAGTATTCATCTGGCGGCGAAGTGACAGCCTTCTCCGTTGCAGAAATGCATGAAGCCGCTGCATCCATTGGAAACCGCAAGGCGCCTAGCCCTGATGCTAGGAAGGTCATAAAGCTCATAGCAAGGGAATTTCCGTACCTTCTGCTGAACATGTACTACCTCTGCCTCCGCGCAGGGGTGTTCAGCTCAAGGTGGAAACTCCAACGGCTTCTGATACTCGATAAGGGGAAAGGGCCGCCAATCAGCCAATCTTAGTACAGGCCGCTTTGTATGCTCGATACGGCAGGAAAAGTCCTCTAAAAGATAATCCGTGGACGGCTGTGGGCAGCCATAGAGGCAGCTGGAGGCCTAGCTGATAACCAGCACGGCTTTTGACAAGGGAGATTGACCATCGGTGCCATCGCTGAGGCGTTGGCACCAACCGAGAGGGCTGTGGCAGGGAAACCACAGAAGGAGAAGTGCCTGTGTTTGGGTAACACTTGACGTCCGAAATGCATTTAACTCCGTGAGATGGCTGGACATTCTTCGCGCGCTCGAGAAGCGGTTCGCGGTGCCGTGTTACATCACTAATCATCAGTGATTATCTCGACAACCGGGAGCTGATCTTCGAGACTTCAAAGGGGTAGCGCAGAAAGCTACTAACGTCCGGGGTAGCACAGGGACATTGCGCTGGGCCCAGATTTGTGGAATGTCGTCTACGACAGCATTCTATTGCTGCAGATGCCTGAGGGGACGAAGCTCGTCGGATTCGCGGACGATATCGCCGCTATCATCACAGCTAGACACGAAGAGTAGGACAGAAGGCTAACCCGGCAGGTATCGCGGCGCGTTAGCGATTGGCTAACGAAGCATGGGCTCGAACTCTCAGCCAGTAAGACTGAGATAGTCATACTCACTCGGCAGAGAACGTTCCCAGAGCCATTCCAAGCTGAGGTGGACGGCGCACGCATCAATGCTGTGAAGGTGCTTCGATAACTGGAGTTAAAGCTGGATGCCAAACTGTCGTTTTTTGCACACATTCAGGAGGCTGCTGACAAGACGGCAAGCATGGCGGCTATGCTCTCGAGGATCATGCCAAACGTTGCGGGTCCAAGGCGCTCCAAGAGGCGGATCCTGATGAGCGTCGTCCACTCGATCATGCTGTACGGTGCAAAAATCTAGGCTGATGCGCTTGAGACTGAAAGGAACAGGAGGAAGATGGCCTCTGTGCAAAGGAGGAGTGCCCTGCGAATCGCCCGTGCGTACCGCACGGTATCGAAGGCTGTGGTGCTGGTGAGCGCCGGAGTAACCTATCGACCTATTGGCCAAAGAGCGACAGCGCGTTTACAAGAGAAAGCAGGAGGCACAAACCGAAAACATCAGGAAGGAGGGAAGGCAGCGCACTTTACGAGAATGGGAACAGCGATGGCATCTGGCAACGACTGGCAGGTAGACCGCCCAACTCGTAGGGGTCCTCACCTCGTGAATCAGCCCAGAATACGGGGAGAAACTTCCACTTTACCCACCTACTATCGGGGCATGTCATGTTCAACGCATACCTCTACAAGTGCAACCCGAAGAGAAACCCCTATTGCGACTACTGTCCAAGAGAGGACGACGCGCAGTACACATTTTCTATTTGCAAAAGATGGAGTGGTAAGAGGGAAGTACTGGTAGAGGCTTTTGACACACCTCCGGCCGTCGACAGCATTGCTGCGCTGATCCTGCGGTCTGAGGCAAATTGGGACGTCGTAGCGCACTACGCAGAAAGCATACTCCGCGCTAAGAAGAGGGATGAGTAGGAAAGGGAACGTGCACCGCAAAGCCCATAGAGAAGTTGCCATGGACCCGATGAGATGGAACGAAGCGAAAAATCGTAGACACTGTGAGAGACCACGAGAGTAAGGGAGATAAGCACCATAGATAGCGCATAAAACCTATGACCTTGAAGTAATACGAAAGCGGTTCCTGGGACATGGGGTAACGCGAGGGTGGGTGGTTTTAAGTAGGTATGGACAAGTATGGAGGAGTCCCACACTATCGGCGGGCCATGGTCCGTCGATGTGCGTAAATTGCATTGTTCCACCCGTTCCTAAAAAAAAAACTACAAATATCTAAAAGGTAAACGAAATTACTACAAACGAAAGAAATTTTACTACAAATGACTACAAACATGATTAAATTCCTACAAACAAAAAATGTGCTATTCCAAACGAAAGAACGCTAATATAAAAGAAACTAAGCCACTACAAACGAAAAAATGGTAGTATAAAGAACTACAAGGAAATAACGACGAATGAAAAAAATTTTACTACAAACGACTACAAACGAATTCAAGTTACTACAAACGAAAAATATGGTACTACAAACGAAAGAACGCTACTACAAAGGAAACAAAGTTACTACAAACAAGAAAATGTATTACAAATAACTAATAACGAAGCTAAGTTACTACAAACGAAAAAAATTTTACTACTAACGACTACAAATGAAATTAAGTTAGTAAAAATGAAAGAAATGCTACTGCAAACAAAAGAATGCTACTACAACCGATAAAAATGACACAAAAAACAACTGGAAGGTAAACGAAGTTACTACAAATGACAAAATTGCTACTATAAATGAAAGAATGCTACTACAATGGGAATAATTGATACTACAAACAACTAGAAGGTGAACGAAATTACTACACACGAAAATATTTTACTACAAACTGCTACAACCGAAATAAAGTTACTACAGACAACAAAAAAGTAACTAAGACAAAAGAACGGTACCACAAACGAAACTAAGCCACTACAAACGAAAAAAAACGGTACTACAAATAACCAGAATGTAAACGGAATGACTGCAAATAAAAAAAATACTACAAAGACATCAAACGAAAAAAATGCTTCCACAAACGAAAAAACGCTATTACAAAGGGAAAAAAATGGTACTACAAACAATTAGAAACTAAACGAAATTACTACTGTTACGTCCTGACGTAACCATGCTTTAACATCTTCCTTTCTTTTAAAGAAGATCATAAACCTGCACTGTGGTCGGGTCCTATAGTTACCAGAGATTATACAGGTGTAATGACGGCGGGAGGGGTGAGACCTGCAGCCACACCGAGGCATGGCAGTGGCAACAAACGGTGCGTGCCAGGAGGAGACGGCAAGGTTCACCACTGTATCTAATAACGTGGGCTGCAATCGGCAGATGCGGGGGTTACCGCTCTAAGGAAGTAGCCAGCCGGTGCAGCCGAACCACTAAGGCCGAACTACCTGGATATTTTCCGGGTGACCTGCTGGGACCGAGTAAAAGAACTGATGACTCCGCCTCCCCGTAGCCCCCGCTGATAACTGACCGAGGATGCGGAGGGGTCTCGACCCCCCCCCCCATCGCCGGTGCTGGCTAAGTGAGCCATCGCCCTCTAGGGGGCAGGTCCAACTTGTTCAATGATTCAGAAATTATGAGGGCAGGGTTTTTCCAAACCAACTGTGCAATAACATCTGGTCACGGTAGCTCCCTCGGCCGTGGTGTAGTCTGGATGGTGGGTCTAGTTTAAGTAATTATTCGTCGACCATCGGACGCGAGTTAATAGTGCTAGTTGGGAGAAACCCGAGGTACAGCCTTCCTGCAAAGGAATTAACGTAAAATCACACCTTGTTGTACCTAATAACGAAAAACTAAGACTGATAGGGCACTGCCCTATCTGATATCAAGAGTTTTCTCTCTATGACCTGTGGATATCACTAGCGGCGGGTGTCACCGAAGTCCTTAATTGATTCGTACCCGCGTGCTCTGCTGGCAACTGTCGGTAGACCAACTACCCAGGCAACGTCTTCATTGCTTTGAACGTTTTTATATGCTACGACGAATTTTGCAATGAACGAAAGATTGATATTTAATATTACACGGAGACATATGTCTTATTAATGGTATTGATGGGAAATTGAAATTTGTGTTTGACGTCAGAACACCAAAAGCTCAAAAGGCGCTCTTAAAAATTTCTGAATAGACAAACAACAATTGCAACACAATTGTAGCAGAGATATGGACTCTTTACGAAGTAAATATTCAGGTGACGGAACATATATCTAATAGATAAATCGATAATTTAAAGGGAATAAAACATCTAAACGCGAGTTCGATATAAGAATTGAGCAATAATATCATACAGATAGCCAGAGTTAAAATAGGATAAAATAAGAAAAGATGACTCATATTAGCCATTGGAGCGATGGCAAAGACGGCTCGAGGCTACGGTAGCAGTTGCCGGCGAAGGAACATGCCGCTCAACGCTTTCAGGTCGCACCCCAGCCGATACCGTCTTTCCCCTCTTTCTGTGTTAACACCATAGGACGAAGAGTGTTTCCTCAAAACAATACATGTTTATAAAACACATATTTTGCGATCCTCTGCAAATCTAAGCAGCCTTTTGATATATTATACAATCATTTGGACTTACTAACAATTTTAATCTAAAATTTGATAAGAATTCAGAAAAGAAATGCTTACCTAAAAGGATACAAGAAATAACTGCAATTATGAAAATAAAACATTAATAAAAATCGAAAAACCATTACAGTGTTTAACTAAACAGTTAGCATCGTGAAAGGATATAAAAACAATTAGCATTTAGTTACTATAGCAGTTATATATGCCTCTTCACGCTATACACTATTAAGAATTAAAATAAGTTTAACATTATCAAAAAACTACAATCTGTATTAGTCATAAAAGGGACAGCAGAAGCGACTCGGATTTACAGCGCAGCGTGACCCGAACCCCTCGACACCTCGCTTCCCGACCGAGGCGTTTTTCGCTCTCTCTCTCTCTCTCTCTCTCTCTCTCTCTCTCTCTATCTATCTATCTATTTATCTCGGCGCGTACCACCGAAGCAAAAAATAATCCTTCAACTACCTCGCGACACGTGGTATCGCATCGCATGCAACTCGGAAAGAGAATCGAACGACGTCACGGCTAGAAGAAAATTAGTCATCGCGATGAGCCCCAAAATCCGAGCTCTATTGTAATTCTAAGAATCACCCGCATAGAAAATTGGACCATCCAGGATCTATATAAGGACGGGAAAATTCCCGAAAAGTCTAAAGTAAAGTCGAGGGTTTCCTAGGACAGATCAGAGTCTTGAAGAATTAAGAAGGAATGTGAAGAAGGTTAGAGCCCGGTGAGTGTCCAGCGTTCGACGAGTCGCGATCAAAACTGGCCAGCTAAACAGGCTCCCACCGCGGAGGAACCCGACTGTGTAGAGTAAGCTAAAATTCAGAGTGAGTACTTAGAAGAAAAACGTTTGAACAGCCTAAATTCAGTTCAAATTTACTTTTTCACGGTTTTAATGTCAATCATACGGAATTTATCTCAAGTTTAAAGAAGGAATCTAGAAGAAATTGAATTCAATTGTTCTCTGCCGTTTCTGTACGAGTCCACAGTGTTCATTTCGTTTTACTGTTTTATCGAATCCTAAGTATCACGTTGAGAGTATTGCGTCCAAAAGTAACGATCGCTCGCGCACGGTAATAGCAAAGTTTGTGTATCATTTAATCGGTTATTTGAATAAATTTTAACAGTTTCACGAACCATTGAATTTAGCACTTTTATTTCAACAAGCGGTTACCATTTTTTCCCCTTCAACGCATCGGTTACCGGCGAAACAACTTCACCAGAAAACCAAACGTAAGTACAAACGCAATTCTTCTAATTTATATTATCTGATATCTCCATAAATATTCCCCAAGTTAAAGTAACCTGCCATTTCCCTTCCCTCTAAAACCCGTTCTTCCGCGGCTTAATTTATCGATCTAGTGTATCGAGTCGAGTGACGGTTAACGTGAACAATCAAAGAGCATTCTCAGCCCTGTCCCGAGTAATTTTCCGGAAGGTTAGACTCAAAAGGGGGCTTGCGTCTTCGATGTTTCTTGTCAGGTGTGGTAAAGGGAGAATTATTCTCCATGACCAGAGTACAGAAAACTCACGCCGAAACGCCTCACACGTCTTAAATTTATCGGTTTTTGGAAAAACACCGTGCGGGATTGACGTAACACTACAAACACACAAAATTTTACTACAAACGACTACAAACAAAAATAAGTGACTACAAACGAAAAAAATTGTACTAAAACGAAAGAACGCTACTACAAATTTAAAAAATGGTACTACAAACAACTAGAAGGTAAACGAAGTTACTACAAATGAAAAAATGCTACTACAAACGAAAGAACGCTACTACAACGGCATAAAATAGTACAATAAATACTGTAACGTAAATTTGTTCCTCAACGTACCACGTTACCTATAGCTGACCCAAGCTATTTTTCCTTCCTTTTATTTTCTCTTACGAGTTGGGCGCCAGGCGCTTACGCGCTGGAAGGAAAAATAACGAGATGTTAGGCCAGACTCAACTCAGGCTAGCTACAGCTGTTCGAGGCAGAGTGGGTGGTTCGGACTGTCAAGCCAAGAATTATCCTCGAATAAAAGGCGAATAAAATCCAGTAATACCGATGAAATGAGTCATTAACGTCGATGAATAAAATAAATCAATAAAATAGGGTCAATAAATACCCCTGACCAGAACAATAAACAAAGTCAAATTAATAAAACAACACCAATAAATAATTTACACAATGATAGCAGGTACGGGACTTGCAAAGGCCACTTGGGCAACTTCTCTATTTCTTAACAAACAATTACGAATTTTCAATAAACATTGATAATGAATTCAAACAGAATGTCCCGTAAACGTAACTCGTTAACAATTCATAAACTTAATTATTCTGGCAGCATATTTTATCCCGGCACTCGTCTCGGCTCTCACTCTCTCCTATACACGACCTATATTCAGACGGTTGCGATAAACGACAAAAACACGGCCAGGCAAAGTTGACAGGTCGCCTCGCAATTCGGCTCGCGATACGGCCTAGACCGAACTAATCCCACATACATCCAACAACTATAACTACGGGACGTCGGAAGGTCACGTACGCGAAGCCTTTACTGATTCGAACCTCCCAACTATCACATTGCAGGCCGCAAAATCGAGAAAGTATTGTGAACCAAAATAACAATATAAATCCCTAAATTATTTCAAATAACGGATTACAAAAGTCCAAGCGAGATACGTCTCGAGCCGTACCAATCCCTCGCGACCAAGTTCCAAATACGGGACGACGACCGAGCACGCACTGCATAAGTTCACAACATAAAATAAAGTAATGTCCGACATAAGAAAAATAAATAAAGTGATCCAAGTCCATATAAAATCAATTGTCCGGTAAAATCCGCGACGCGATCTATCCCGTTCAAATCCCTCACACATTCAAACAAACACGGGATAACGGCCTAACGCACGCACGGCTTTACAGTATACGACTACAGAACAGTAACAACGAATGAACTATTTATCATGGCCAGATACGCCTCGAACCGTACTAATCCCTCACGATCAAGTACCAACACGGGACGACGGCCGAGTACGCACTGCATGCGTTCGCAGAAATAAAACAATGTCCAACATAATAAGAAATAAAATAAAATAACGCGAATGCAATAGTATAAATCTATAAGTTTCAATTATTCCTGCAAGTCCGCGACACGGCCTATGACATTCCAATCCCTCCTATACAATCCGACCACGGGATGATGTATCAACACGCGCGCGCCCTTACAGCAAAATGACTACAGAACAGTAACTAAAAAAACAGAATGACGAACGAAGTGACTTCTTCCCGGCTCTAACCGCCAAACGATCTCGATATTACACTCTACTCGACGCAGTCTGTCCCGATACGAATCGTACTCTGTGCGTGGTATATCAGAATCGCAGGTACGACTAAGTTCGAATCGAACTTTCCAGAGAATTAAAAAAAAAAAATAATGAAATAATGGCGAAAGACCGTAGAAGGGAAGAGAGCTCACCGGTACGATGACGATGCGATGTTCCTTGCCAATCCTTCTTAACCCAAAATCGTCTCGAAATTCTCTCCTCTCTATACCATCCTCGATTTACTCCTCGTTGCTTCAAAAGATATGCCCCGGTACCCACGATAGGTGGTGATAGATCTTGACGAAATCAACGGTGGAGCGGGACGATATAATACTCGCTGCTACGTCCTGTTCGCTCTACGGTAACCGGGAAAAAGCCTCGAGGTCCGTTCGGCACGCGTGCCCGTGAACTATGACCCCCTCTTCGCGAGCCGAACTCGGTTAATTGGGGGAACCGGTGTCGCACGATGACCGCGTCTAGCGCCTCGGCTGGACGATGCAAATATTAATAGCAGATAATAACCATGTGTAGTCCAGTTCGGCAGGTGAGCCCCGTGAGATAGACTGGTTATTGCTAGTAGATCAGATGACCGAGAATAGATAATAGCATATTGGCCGTAGATGAACGTCGAGCGGGACGGCTGTTGATCCCGACCCCGAGAAATGGAAAATGTCTGTATCCTCTCTCTCTCCTACGAAAGGGTGACTCGATCCCGAAACCGCCAAGAGGTGTGGGCCGCCCTCTTTCTTCCTCTTCCTCTCCGCTCCTCGGTCGTACGATTTTAAGAAAAAGAAATACAAAAAAAAAAACAAAAAAAATTATTTAGAGTACGGCGATTACGCCTTACAGCCCTGCGAGATCGTGTTGACAGCCGTCGTGCGAGGAGGACGTAGCGCTTGAGGATTTTGCCACGTTACAATACCTAGAAGGTAAACGAAGTTAGTACAAACGAAAAAATTATACTAAAACGACTACAAACGAAATAAAGTTACTACAAACAAATAAATAATGCTACTACACAAAACATTACAAATGAACAAAAAATCTACTACAAACGAAAACAAACAAAATTAAGTTACTACAAACAAATAAAATGCTACTACAAATGAAAAGTTCCTACAAACAACTAGAATATGATCGAAGATACTACAAAGGAAAGAACGCCATTACAATGGAAAAAAATGGTCCTACCAGGTGTACAAGTATGAAATGCGAATTTCAGACAACAGATGGTAAACGAATGTAGTTTGTGCTATAAAGATTAGGCAATGCGCCGTTTTATTGTATCATCAACAAATGTCAGATGCGCACAAGTGATAAATTGGAAAAGTATGTGCATAGTGTTGTTGTGTTCAATATGTCGAAATTTAGACCGAACAAAGAGCATTCGCGGACGGCATTAATTTTTTGTTTTGGTTTGAAGAAAACTGCTACTCAATCATACCGATTACTTCCAGAAGCTTATGGTGAATATGCTCCATCGCAAGATACATGTGAACGATGGTTTCGGCGTTTCAAAAGTTGTGACTTCGCTTTCGCAGACGAGGAACGTGGAAAGCCGCCAAAAAATACGAAGTTGCGGAATTGCAAACATTTTTGGACAAAGATGATTCGCAAACACAAAAACAACTCGCCTAGCAATTGGGCATTAGTCAACAAGCTGTTTCCAATCGGCCACGAGAGATGGGCAAGATTCAGAAGGCCGGTAGATGGGTACAGCATGATTGAACGACAGGCAAATGGAAAAGCGCAAAAACACATGTGACCGTTTGCTCGTTCGGTACAAAAGGAAGTCGTTTTTGCATCGTATAGTTACAAGGGATGAAAAACGGATTTATTTTGAGAATCCCAAGCGTAAAAAATCATAGGTAGATCCAGGCGCAACATCCACATGGATTGCAAGACCGAATCGCTTTGGCAGAAAGACGATGCTCTGTGTTTGGTGCGACCAGAGAGGCGTGGTCTATTATGAGCTGTTAAATCCTGGGGAAACTGTTAATACTAAACGTTAGCAACAACAATTGACCAATTTGAAACGTTCACTGCTTAAAAAAAGACCAGAATACCGAAAGAGGCAACACAAAGTCATTTTTCTTCATGACAATGCTCCATCATATACGGCAAAACCTGTTCGCGACACATTACAAGCACTCAGCTGGGAAGTTCTATCCCATGCGGCTTACCCAACAGACTCGGCTCCTTCCGATTACCACTTGTTTGCATCGATGGGTCACGCACTTGCTGAGTAGCGCCTTGCTTCGTACGAAGACGTCACAAAATTGCTCGATGAATGGTTCGCAGCAAAACAACTATATTGTTACTGTCGTGGTATTCACAAATTGCCCGAAAGATGGGAAAAATGTGTAACAAGCGATGAAGCATACTTTGATTACAGCACGTTTTTCTTATTCTTCCGAATCAACATGTTTTTTTAGAAAAAAAATTCGCATTTAATACTTGCACACCCGGTACAAACAAAGAGAATGTAAACGATGAAACTACAAACGAAATTAAGTTACTACAAATGTAAAGAATGCTACTAAAATGACCACGCCACTACAAATAAAAAAAATGATACTACAAACAACTAGAAGGTAACCGATGTTACTACAAATGAAAAAAATGCTACTATAAACGAAAGAACTACTACAATGCAAAAAAATTCCACTACAAACAACTAGAAGGTAAACGCAGTTACTACAAACGAAACAAATTAGACTACGGACGACTAGAAACGAAATTTAGTTACTACAAACAAAAAAATGCGGGTAAAACGAAAGAACATTACCACAAACAAACCTAAGCTACTACAAACGTAAAAATCGGTACTACAAACAACTAGAAGGTAAACGAAATTACTACAAATGAAAAAAGTATACTACAAACGACAACAAACGAAATCAAGTTACTACAATCGAAAAAAATGCTACTACAAACAAAATAACGCTACCACAAAGGAAAAAAATGGTACTACAAACAACTCGAAGGTAAACGAAATGACTGCAAATGAAAAAAAAATGTACTACAAAGGACATTAAACGAAAAAAATTCTACCACATACGAAAGAACGCTACTAGAAACGAATAAAATGATATTGCAAACATTTAGAATGTAAACAAAGTTACTACGAATGAACAAAAAATGTACTACAAACGAAAACAAACAAAATTAAGTTACTACAAACAAAAAAAATGCTACCACAAACGAAAAAACGCTACTACAATGGAAAAAATTGTATTACCAACAACTATAAGGTTAACGCCGTTACGAAAAATGAAAAAAAATTGAGGCAAAACGACTACAAGCGAAATTAAGTTACTACATGAAAAAAAAAGCGACTAAAGCGAAAGAACGCTACCACAAACAAACCTAAGCTACTACAAACGTAAAAATCGGTACAGAAACAACAAGAAAAAAATGGTACTAAAACGAAAGAATGCTACTACAAATTTAAAAAATGTACTTCAAACAAAAACAAATAAAATTAAGTTACTGCAAACAAAAAAAATGCTACAACAAATGAAAGCACGCTACGAGAAATGAAAAAATGGTACTACAAACAATAAGAAAACAAAAGATGTTCTTACGAACGAAAAAAAATTTACTACGAGGGTCGATCAATAAATAGTCGGCCTTGCGACTTCTGCTGGTCTAGGAAAGAAATCAATAGCGACGTTTAGTAGTGCCATCCTTCACATGACGGTTGCCAAAGTTTCAGCTCGCTGCGATGTTTAGTTTGTGTTTGACAGCCATTGAAAGACAAACAACTTTTGTGTTTTTACAAAAATGGAAAAAAATGAGTATCATGCAGTGATTCGATTTTTGTTTTTGAAAAAGAAAACGAACAATGAAATCAAAGCGGAGCTAGACGAAGTTTATATGGACCTTGAATCTCCGTTATCAACCATTAAATATTGGACAGCTGAATTTAAACGTGGTCGTACGAGCATTGTTGACGATGAACGTCAAGGTCGTCCAAATGAGGTCGTCATACCAGAAACAATTGAAAAAGTCCACGATATGGTGTTAAATGATCGGAGCCTGAAAGTGCGTGAGATTGCTGAGGCCACAGGCATATCATATGGCTCAGTGATTTCAATCCTGAGTGATCAGTTGGGTATGAAAAAGTTATTCGCGAGTTGGGTGCCGCGTTCGCTCACTGTCGACCATAAAAGAGGACGTGTAGCTGACTCAAAGGCGTATTTGGCGATCTATAAGCGTGATCTTGTTGAGTTTTTGCGTCGTTACGTAACCGTAGACAAAACATGGATCCATAACTATACACCAGAGACAAAGCAACAATCGAAACAATGGACTTCACCGACCGAACGTGCTCCGAAGAAGGCGAAGACGGTGCCATCGGCCGGTAAGGTCATGGCCACAGTTTTTTGGGATGCACGCGGCATAATCTACATCGATTACCTTCCGCCGAAAAAACGATTAATGGCGAATACTACGCAGCCATACTGACTCAATTCGACGACGAATTAAGGAAAAAACTTCTACATTTGGCGAGGAAAAAAGTGCTCTTCCATCAAGACAATGCATGCATTCACACGTGCCCAGTTGCCATGGCCAAAATTCATGAATTTAAATACGAATTGCTTTCGCATCCACCGTATTCTCCAGATTTGGCCCCCTCCGACTACTTTCTGTTTCCAAACCTGAAAAAATGGCTTGGCGGAAAGAGATTTGGTTTCAGAGATGACCTCATCGCCGAAACAGAGACCTATTTTGAAATGCGATTTTCTTTACCAAGCCGACTATTTATTGATCGATCCTCGTACAAACGAAATTAAGTTGCAAGTGAAAAAAAAATGGTACTACAAATAACTTAAAGGTAAACAAAGTTACTACAAGTAAAAAGAATTTTACTACAAACGACTACAAACGAAATTAAGTTACTATAAATGAAATTAAGTTGCTATAAACGAATTTAAGTTACTATAAACGAAATTAAGTTACTATAAACGAAATTAAGTTACTATAAACGAAATTAAGTTACTATAAACGAAATTAAGTTACTATAAACGAAATTAAGTTACTATAAACAAAAAAAATTGTGCTACAAACAACTAGACGATGGAGACTTCAATGCGAAATCCCAGGAATGGGGGATGCCGTGGGCCGACACCAGAGGAAACAATGGAACGCATTGTGGACGCTCTCTTTCTACAACATCCACCAAGTGAAGAGAGGACGTTTCCGCAAGAAGAGGAGGTACTTGCTTTCAGCGTGGCGGAGCTATGCGATTCCGCAACATCCATCGCGAATCGCAAAGCACCCAGCCCTGACGGAATCCCCGCGGAGGTCATAAAGATCATAGCGAAGGAGTATCCCTACCTCCTGCTGAACATGTACAACCTCAGTCTTCGTGCCGCAGTGTTCAGCTGGAGGTGGAAAAGGCAGCGGTTGGTGTTACTCGACACGGGGAGCGGTCCGCCAATAACTGCAGCGTCGTACCGACCGCCGTGTATGCTAGACACCACGGAAAAGGTGTTCGAGAAGATGATCCGCGCACGGCTTCGGGCCGCGGTCGAGACATCGCGGGGACTCGCCGAAAACCAACACGGTTTCCGCGAAAAGAGATCGACCATTGGTGTCATTCAGGAAGTGTTGAAGCCGACCGAGACAGCGTGGCAGGGAAACCACAGATCGTGTAGCGTCTGTGTACTTGTAACGCTGGACGTGCGGAATGCTTTCAACTCGATCAGGTGGACCGATATCCTCCGGGCGCTAGGAGAGCGATTCGAGGTACCGCTGTACATCCTAAGGATAATCAGCGACTACCTCGACAACAGGGAGCTCGCCTTCAGTACAACTGGGAGACAGCGAACCAGGAGGAATACTTCTGGGGTGGGCCAGGGCTCGGCTCTGGGACCGGAACTGTAGAGCATCGTCTACAATGGCATTCTGGGTCTGGAGATGCTCGAGGAAAGCAGGGTGGTTGGTTTTGCGTATGACATCGCCACGGTGATCACTGCCAGAACCGATGCGCAGGCGAAAAGGAGAATCGAACATGTGACTTGTCTAGTCAGTGATTGGTTGGTGGAGCATGGCCTCGAGCTTGCTGCCAAGAAAACCGAGATGGTGACCAGACAAAGGGAGTTTTTGGACCACTTCACAGCCGAAGTCGACGGTGCTCGAATCAAAGCTGGAAAGGTAGTCCGATACCTGGGGCAATTACTGGATGCGAAGCTCACTTTTTGGACCACATCCAGGCTGCCGCTGACAGGGCTAACACCATGGATGGCATGCCCTCGAGGCTCATGCCCAACGTAGGCGGACCGAGAAGCAATAAGCGTCCTCATGAGTGTTGTCCACTCCATGCTTTTCTACGGGGCAGAGGTTTGGGCTGATGTCATGGACGTGGAGAAGTACAGGAAGGGGATGAGCTCAGTCTAAAGACGAGGGGCCCTTCGTATCGCAAGTGCCTACCGAACGGTGTCTGAGGCGGCAGTGTTGGTGGTGGCCGGTGTCGTCCCCATCGACCTGCTTGCCAAAGAACGAAAGCGAATATACGAACGGAGGGCCGAGGATGCGACGGTCAACACGGAGAGAGAAGCGGCAGCGACCCCTCCTAGACTGGGAATGGAGCTGGGCCAAAGTTACGACTGACCGATGAACAGCGCGGATGATAGGAGCGGTGACCACGTGGATCGACAGGAAGAGAGATAAACTTTTATCTCACCCAGCTCCTCACCTGCTACGGACACTTCAACTCATATCTACACAGGATGGGGAAGAAGCGTAGTCCCTACTGCGACTACTGTCCGAATAGCGTTGACGACGCAGAACATACGTTCTTCGCATGTGATCGGTAGGTGGCTGAGAGAGACGTCCTAGAGACAACCCTTGGGCAAACGAGAGCCTCTTAGTCCATCGTACTATCGATGCTGGAGTCCCAAAAGAAATGGGAAGCAGTGGGACGTACACGGAGACCGTACTGCGGAAGAGGAAGAAGGAGCGGCAGCAGCGAGATCAAGATCGTCAAAACCCCAAAGCCCACTCGCGGAAACAGGTAAGTAGGGCGATCGAGAAGATCGCCATAGAAGGCTCGCCGAGGACAACGATGGAAGGCCGGAAAGCGGCAGAGATAGCCTAATACTCTGAAGTAATGCGAAAGTGGTTCTCGGGTCATGGTGCTGGAGTCGGGTAAGTGGTTTTGGTGGGTAGGACCAATTAATTGGAGGAGTCCCACACTATCGGTGAGGTCAAACTCACCGGTGTGCGTAAGCGCATTTCCACCTTCCATAAAAAAAATAAAATAAAATAAAAACCGCAAACGACTGGAACGTAAACGAAATTACTACAAATGAAAAAAAAATAGTCGGCATCGGTCCCACGAATTTTAGGGAGGACCAAACACACAAAAACCAAAAAGACAACCAAAAAACCAACAAAAAAAGTGAACACGGAGGAGTCTAATGATCGTACCAACATGAACATCTCAAGTGACCCGATCGCATCACCGTCGGGCAGCGCAGCGGCTGATAGCCTCAGACACCGTTCGGTAGGCACTTGCGATACGAAGGGCCCCTCGTCTTTAGACTGAGCTCATCCCCTTCCTGTACTTCTCCACGTCCATGACATCAGCCCAAACCTCTGCCCCGTAAAAAAGCATGGAGTGGACAACACTCATGAGGACGCTTATTGCTTCTCGGTCCGCCTACGTTGGGCATGAGCCTCGAGGGCATGCCATCCATGGTGTTAGCCCTGTCAGCGGCAGCCTGGATGTGGTCCAAAAAGTGAGCTTCGCATCCAGTAATTGCCCCAGGTATCGGACTACCTTTCCAGCTTTGATTCGAGCACCGTCGACTTCGGCTGTGAAGTGGTCCAAAAACTCCCTTTGTCTGGTCACCATCTCGGTTTTCTTGTCAGCAAGCTCGAGGCCATGCTCCACCAACCAATCACTGACCCTAACCAACCGCTCATCCTGCATACGATCTCCCGAGACAACGCCATTGAGCTTGAGGATGTCTCTCTTGTCCGAGACCATCGGAACCATCAAGGCGAAACGAACTGTACCCACGGAGGTGACAAAGAATGTCAAGGAGGCCCCTGCTTTGATCACAAAGTCTCTAACTTACCGCAAATCCTGGAAGGGCGAACAACGCAAGCTCACCCTCGCGGAGGCTAAAGAGCGCGAGGCGCTACGGCGGGTCGCCTCACTGAACACCTCGAGGAACAAGCGACCAGCGGCCAGCCCGCCACTTGGCCCTGAAGAAAATGCCTATAATGGTAATAAGGACGGATTTAGCATGATCAATCGAGGAAAGAAATAGCGCACCAAAACGCCAACTGAGACGACAGCTACACGACAACCCGCGGCAAGGCAGTCATGCTCATGAGCCCCGGCCCCCGCGCACCGGAAAACAAAGAGGGAAAAAACAACGGCCCCGGGAACCTGCACCACCGCAGTCCCGATTAAGCCTGCGCAGGGAAAGTCCTACGCAGACCTGCTCAACGACCTTAAGGCAAAGGTTAACCCGGAACAACACCAGACGTCCATACGCTCTATCTGCGAAACCAAGGATGGAGGTATCTTGCTCGAATTCAACCGGAAATCGGAGAGCAACACATCTTTCACCACTGCGGTCGGGGACTGCGGGGCAGTCAAGAACCTGTACCCGATTTGTACCATCGAGGTCCGAGACATCGACTCCTCCACCGTGGTATCAGACATATGCAGCGCCCTAAAGCGAGACTTCGGCGACAAAAAGCATCACTCGACGACAGCGCACAGTCTTCGTAGACCTCGACTCGAAGAGCGCTCAAAAAATGTCAGCCAGCGGCCGCATAAAGATCGGATGGATAATCTGCCGAGTCAGACGGCACGAATGCATCCAGAGGTGCTACAAGTGCCTTGGATATGGACATCTATCGAGCAGGTGCACCGGCCCTGACCGCAGCAAGCTATGCTACAAATGCGGTGAGCTGCACAACGCTGCATACTATGCGTGGCAGCCGAAGGCCAAGGTTTCGAAAGTGAACACGCACCTGGATCAGGAAAATGCGCTATCTACCGGAATGCGCTGAAAGGAGCACCTACTAGCCAGCGAAGACGACCATTTTGCAATGCAATCTGGAAAGGGGGTGGACTGCACAGGCACTGCTGCATCAGTACATCTCCGAGAACGCAGTGGTTATATGCGTTATATCAGAGCAGCACTCGAACATATCGAAGGTCTCCTGGATCTTGGATACATCGGATACGGCAGCGACTGGGTAGTCAGGCCGAACCTGCACACTTCCAGCAGCGGATGCAGCGACGGCTTTGTCTGGATGCAGCTTCGCGACGTCACTCTGCTGAGCTGTTATTTCTCGACAAACCGAGGCACTTCAGCATACAGGCGCCAGCTCATCAACCTCGAGGACACTGTACGACAAATTAGCGGGGAAGTCATGGTGGCCAGAGACTTCAATGCCAAGTCGACAGAATGGGGCATGAGCTGGAGCGACACCCGAGAAAACAAGCTAGCGGACGTGGCTGCGCAACTCGACTTAGTCCGATACTCAACGAGGGCAATACAATGACTTTCAGAAGACCGAGCTGCCGCGAGACGACTCCCGACGTCACATTCGCTACGCCGAACACTGCGGCTGGCGTGCGGAATTGGGGAGTCCTGGAGGAGTATAATGCGAGCTACCACCAATATATCTAGTTCTCGGCCGGAACGCGACGACTTGCGACACGAGCCGGAAAGATATGCGACGTCGCTGGAACGACAGAAAGCTGGACGAGCCAAAACTCATTGGCTCCCTAAAGAATCAGATGCAGCTATATAACAGTGAACCAGCCGACACGAGACTGGGCACTGAAAACTTCGTGGAAAAAACGATGGCTGCCATCGTGGCCGCCTGCGACGCGTCCATGACTATCAGACGCACTCGAGAGGAAAGACGTTCGAACGAAGAGTTCAGAGAGCTACAGAAAAAGTGCTAGGCGCTGTGGCGCAAGTCCGTAAGGGCTAACCGCAGGCGACAGACTGGCCAACCGGACTCTCTCTTTGCTGAGTTCGATGGGGCAAAGAAAGCCCTGAAGCGAGCAATCAAAAAAGCAAAAGCCAGAGCTGGAAAAACCTATGCGCCGAACTGGACAAGGACCCATGGGGCAAGGCGTACCAGATTGCGGTCAAAGGGTTGGGCAAACGAGGTCACGTTCCTCCTATGGAATCGGCTATTATAGAGAGGATCATAGGCGACCTCTTTCCTCAATATCCACGGAGAGTGCCCAGAGAAAATCTAACGACCGCTCCACTACCGCCTTTCACTACAACGGAGCTCCAAGATGCCGCCAAGACTCTGAAGTCCGGCAGAGCCCCAGGACCGGACGGCGTCCCTGTCAGCGTCGTTCAGGCCATAGCTAGGGAGTACCCCGACGTTCTCCTTATTATGTACAACGCCTGTCTCGTAACAGGCACCTTCAGCCGACGATGAAAGCACCAACGCCTGGTGCTACTCGACAAGGGGAAGGGCCCACCAGTGTCGTCATCCTCATACAGGCTACTCTGCCTGCTAGACGTTGCGAGGAAACTGATGAAAAAACTGATCAAGGTGCGTCTAACTACCGCAATAGACAAGGCTGGAGGTCTCTCGGCTAACCAGCACGGTTTCCGGAAGAAGAAATCTACAATCACCGCGATCGACCAAGCCATCGCCATTGTCAAGCAGGCCTAGTCTGGTACCCACCAATCTCGCAAGGCGTGCATTCTCCTTACCTTCGATGTACGGAACGCGTTTAACTCCGTGGGCTGGGAAGACGTACTGGACGCGCTGAAGACAGATTTCAGTGTCAACCGGTATATCCTTGACATAGTGGACGACTAATTCCGTGGCCGTAAACTCGAATACGTCAAGACAGAGGGCGCCCGAGTGGTAGATGTCACGGCTGACGTTCCGCAAGGAGCAAACCTGGGCCCAGAGTTCTGGAACGCACGCTACGTCATTGCGGACAGCACCGAGGATGCTGTCTGGTGAGGAGGATAGGCGTTTGGCTAGACAACCACAGATTCAAACTGGCAGCCAACAAAACCTAGATAGTAGTCTTTACGAGACAGCGCTGGTTCGAGAAGCCTTTCACGATAAGCGTCGACGAAGCATTCGTCGAGGCCAAGAGATCGGTCCGATATCTCGGACTCCAACTCGACGAGACGCTTACTTTCTAGGACGACATTAAAAGAATAGCTGATAAAGCTAACAGCACTCTGGCTAAGCTCTCGATGATTATGCTGAACGTTATCGGCCCCCGTTATGCGAATCTCACTCACTCAATCGGCACTCGATCATGCTCTACGGCGCAGAAATCTGGGCAAAACAACTCGTTCACGAAAAATACCGACGCAAACTGACCTCAGTACAGAGACGTGCCGCTTTCCGAGACGCCTGTACGTATCGCACGATTCCGGAATCGACGATTCTAGTCGTCGCCAAGGCCCCCTCCCGATCGACCTCATGGCGAAAGAACGAAAAAGGCACCACCAACTGCGCGCAGCAAATGCCACGGACGATGGCGCAGAGGATCTGAGACGGAGAAAGACTGTCGAAGACTGGGAGCTCAGGTGACAAAACGGCGACACCGGAAGGTGTACAGCCAAACTCATACCCGGAATAAAAGAGTGCGTCAATTGCGAGCACGTGGAATCCAATTTCTATCTGTCGCAATTGCTCATGGGACATAGGTCCATCAAAGCATACCTGTACCGAATGGGCCTACTCGGCAGCTCATTGTGTAGCTACTACTCGAACGAGCTCAACGACGTCCAGCACATCTTCTTCCATTGCGGCAGACGGGCGGAGGAACAAAGAGCCGCAGCTGAGACCATCGGGGAAGCCATACATCCGGAGAACATGATCCTAAACATGATCAGCTCCAAGCTAAAGTGGGAGGCCATCATGAGGTTCGCGGAAGAAGTGCTGAAATCGAAGAGGCAGGGGCAGCAATAGACCAGGCACTTACAATTAGTAGCGCACCAAGGGTTGGTACTGAAGTAATGCGAAAGCGGTTTCCGGTCCAACCACCTTCACCATCGTAAAGGGAGACCGAGAATTGTTTTTAGTCAGTCAAAATCTGACACTACCGACATCACAACAACTTCCGTTGGTGTTTTTTCGAAGATTTTTCAAACTCTGATAAAAAAAAAAATTTTAACTATAAAGGAAAAATATTGTACTGCAAGCAACTACAAAGTAAACGAAGTTAATACCAATGAACAAAAATGTACTACAAATGGAAACAACCGAAATTAAGTTACTACAATCGAAAAAAATGCTACGACAAATGAAAGAACGCTACTACAATGGAAAAAAATGGTACTACAAACAACTGGAAGGTAAACGAAGAAACTACAAATGAAATTAAGTTACTACAAAAGAAAAGAATGTTACTAAAATGACAGAACGCCATTACAAATAAAAAAAATTATACTACAAACAACTAGAAGGTAAACGAAGTTACTACAAACGAAAAAATGCTACTACAAACGAAAGAACGCTACTAAAAACGGGACCAGGCAGCCAAGTGCAAAAACAGTCCCAGGTGCTATTTATGCGCCGAGCGCAAAGACGGAAGCCGTGACGACCACGTCCCGGGCTCATCCAGCTGCAAGGCCCACCGAGGGATAGGGCATAGGAGGGTAAACCGATGACGTTTGTCCTCCAAGTGAACCTGCAGCGAAGTAGACTGGCTCAGAACCTGCTACAACAACGGGTGCATGAACTAAATGTTGATCTGATAATCGTCAGCGAACAGTTCATCCAAGAAACAACCGGGCCCAAGTGGTATGTGGACTCGTCGAGTACAGCGGCAATATGGGCGAGGAACCTTAGCAAGGTTCTTGTGAGCTGTTACGGTGCAGGGGACGACTTTGTATAGATCACGAGCAATCATAGTACATACATGAACTGCTATCTGTCGCCCAGCGAGGGGATAGGGGCATTCCGCTATAAGATGGAAGGTCTGGAGGAAGAGTTTCGCAATATCGGTGGGGAAAGCCTTGTCGCGGGTGACTTTAACGCCAAATCTACCGAATGGGCGATGCAGTGGACTTACTTTGTATAGATCACGAGCAATCATAGTACATACATGAACTGCTATCTGTCGCCCAACGAGGGGATAGGGGCATTCCGCTATAAGATAGAAGGTCTGGAGGAAGAGTTTCGCAATATCGGTGGGGAAAGCCTTGTCGCGGGTGACTTCAACGCAAATCTACCGAATGGGCAATGCGGTGGACTTACCGCAGAGGTACCAAGGTCTCGGAAATGCCAGCTAGCAACCCCGAATACCGCAGTGGCGGTGAGTGGATGGAGGGTACTCGAGAATTACTCCAGTAGCGACCACCAGTACATTGAATTCAGAGTAGGAGGAGACACAAGTTTCCAGTGCGATGGGCAACCGTCGCAGCAGACAAGGCTGGAACGTTGCCAAGCTCAACCGAGCGGCGCTCGCCAAAACCATTGCGAAGGGGAGAAGATTACTCGTAGAGGCAATGCAGATAAGATACACTGAAGAACAAGTTAAAGGGCTGGTTAATCGCACGATGGACCTAATCACGAAGGTATGCGAGGCATCTTTGCCGGAGCGAACTCGCAAACTCCACAAAGAGTCTGTGTACTGGGTGAGTGAAGAAATCGCAGAACTCCGGAGCAAGTGCAATAAACTGAGATGCATAGCGCAGAAAGTGACCAGAAGGAATGAATCTGACCAGCAGAAGGACGACGACCACAAGGCGGCCAAAAAGGCCCTGGTTGCGACCATCAAGGAGAGTAAAACGCGAAGTTGGAGATCGGTATGCTATGAAGTCGATCGGGATATGTGGTCTCGTGGATATCAGATAGTTACCCGAAGAGTCGGCAGACAATATACCGAGGGAGCAAAGGAACCGGCGATGATGGAGGATATAGTGCGGACGCTCTTCGCAGAACATGCGGAAAGAGAGAACCCGGTAATACCCCAGCCGGAGGTGCTACCACCATTCACAGTCACAGAGCTCCAGGAGGCTGGACTTTCCCTCGCGAATAAGAAGGCACCAGGCCCCGACGGAATACCAGCGGAGATTATTAAAGTCATCGTGGAGGAGTAACCCTTTCTGCTGCTGAACATGTTCAATTCCTGCCTCCGTGCGGGAGTCTTCACTCGGAGATGGACGCTGCAGAGGTTGGACCTGTTGGACAAGGGTAAAGGTCCTCCTATTGTTCTGTCATCTTACAGGCCCCTCTGTATGCTTGACACAACGGGGAAAGTGCTTGCGAAGCTTATTCGGATCAGATGCATGCGGGGGTTGCATCTACCGGAGGGCTAGCTCAAAACCAGCATGGCTTCCGCGAGGGTAGATCTACGGTCGGGGCCATTGACGAAGTCTTAAAAGAGCTGTATAGGGCGAGGCAGGGTAACCATAGGACGAGGCGGGCATGTGTTCTGATCACGATTGACGTGAGGAACGCTTTCAACTCGGTGCGGTGGGTCGACATACTCGGGACAATGGTGACGCGCTTCGAAGTGACTAACTACATCGTGAGAATCATCAACGATTACCTAAATGATAGGGAGTTGATGTACGATACAACGGAGGGCCCACGATCGACGAGGATCACGACAGGGGTAGCGCAGGTTTCCGCCCTGGGACCCACGCTCTGGAACGTCGTCGACGATGCCATCCTGACGATGGATATACTCGAGGACACCAAGCTGGTGGAATTTGCTGACGATTTCGCGGCCGTCATAACAGCGCGAGACGCGGAGCAGACGTAAAGGCTCATAGGCCGAGTCTCGAGGCGTGTTAATGATTGGTTCGAGGATTATGGACTCCAATTTGCAGCCAAGAAGATGGAGATGGTTGTGCTCACCAGGAAACGAAGCTTCCCGGAACCCTTCACTGCAGAGATCGTCGGTGTCAGCATCGTGGCTACGAAAGTTGTCAGGTACATTCCCAGGTACCCGATAGACGCTAAGCTGACCTTTCGGCGTCAGATGCCAAAGGCATCGGATAAAGCAGCGACGATGGTGGCAATGCTCTCGAGGCTCATGTCCAACATCCCGGGACCCTGAAGTTCGAAGAAGCGGATAATGATGAGTGTGGTTCATTTTATCATGCTCTACAGAGCGGAAATTTAGGCGGACGTTCTTAACACTGAGAGGTACCGCAGGAGAATGGCCGCGGTACAAGGCAGAAGAGTCCTACGCGTCGCCTGCGCGTATCGCACGGTGTCTGAGACGGCATTTTTTCCACCTCAAATAATTTTTTTTTTTTTTTTTATCGAGGCTTGGTGGAAAATCTTCAAAAAGACAGAACGGAGGGACCGCACTCCTCAAAGTGTAGGATTTCTACCCACTAAAAACCACCAGCCCTTTTTCCAGATGTTGTGTAACGACCCCGGAACCGCTTCTGCATTTCGTCAGGGTCGTTCTGTTCCTTTGCCTTCCAGGCCTCTTTATTCTTTCCTGCTTGCTTATGGCCGCGGTCCGGCGCAAGCTGTGATTCTCTGCCCAATTCCATTCGCTGATACGCTAATGCCCTAACTGTTTTCACTGTGTCACTTCACTGTGGTTCACTGGACTCGGCACTATTTTCTCGCACCGCACTGTTCACTATGCTCACGATGTCCAACTAGTTGTTGTCTGCTCCGGCTATCACTCTGTTATTTTCTTCTTGTTTCTTCTGGCGTAGAACTATTTCGGCAAAATTTGTCACCGCATCCCACTTCTCCGCGCTGATCAGCATCGATGCCACTATGTTCTCTGGGGTGATAAGCCCCAGTGACTCCACCAACCTTTCCCTCTCGCCCCTCCACCGATTACACTCGAAGAAGGTGTGATGAGCGTTGTCGCGTTCAGAATCCCCGTAGATACATCGCGGATTTTCCACTTTCCCCATCTTGTGGAGGTATGCGCTGAAGTAGCCGTGCCCGCACAATAGTTGGGTCAGGTAGTAAGTCACTTCCCCATGTTTCCGTTCTGTCCATGGGGCCAGATGTTTGATGAGTCTGGCTGTCCATTTTCCTCTTGCGTCACTGTCCCACATGTCCTGCCAAAGCCCCATGGTGTGATTCCTCTCCTGTTTCTTCATCTGTTGCCAATCGTGTTCAGCTCGTCGTAGATAGACCCGTGTCTTCTCTCTCGCGAGGAGCTCGATGGGTACCACTCCTGCAATGACCAGGGCCGCCGTTTCTGATACCGTTCGGTATGCACAGGCCACTCTCAGGGCTCCTCTGCTTTGTACCGCGGCTATACGTTTCCTTCGGCTTTCCGCTTCCAGTGCGTCCGCCCAGATCTCTGCTCCGTACAGGAGAATCGAGTGCGTCACCGACATTAGCAGCCGGCGTTTGCTGGTCATTGGTCCTCTCACGTTCGCGATGAGACGGCTCAGCGCTGCTACCATGGTCGCTGCTTTGTCTGTCGCTTTCCTGATGTGTTCCCAGAAGGTTAGATTGGTGTCCAGGGTGATGCCAAGATACCTCACTGCGTCCTTCGTTTCCACCTCTTCGGTTCCGACCCGCAGGCGCAGTATGTTCGGGATCCTTTTCCGAGTGAGAACTACTATCTCCGTCTTCTGTGTGGCTGGGCTAAGGCCGTGATCCCCTATCCATTGGTGCGTCCGCCTCATTTCCTGGTTAAGCCGCCTTTGTGCCGCTTCGCGGTCTCTTGCTGTGATGACCGCGGCGACATCGTCGGCGTATCCTATCAGGTACGTGTCGTCTGGCATTTCCATCCATCGTACGTGATGTTCCAGAGATCTGGCCCGAGGATCGATCCCTGGTCTGCGCCTGAGGTGATGACTTTTGTTTGTTGTCTTTCTCGTGTGTGGTAGAGCAGTATTCGGTCCTTCAAGTAGTCGTCCACCATCGCGAGGCGGTAGGCTGGTACCTGGAAATGTACCTTTAGCGCCCGCATCATGTCGCACCATCTTGCTGAATTGAAGGCATTCTTCACGTCGAGCGTAGCCAATACCACGATCTCTCGGGAGTAATGGTTGCTTTCCCGCGTTGCCTCAACTGTCCTCATGACTTCTTGAACTGCGTCTACCGTGGATCGTCCTTTCCTGAAACCGAATTGTCTATCGGACAGGTCACCTGCTTCCCGTATCGCTGTATGTAGTCGCGGCTTGATCATCCTCTCCAGCAATTTCCCGGTCGTGTCCAACATGCACAGCGGCCTGTAGGCTGACGGGGAGTTAGGGTCTCATTTGCCTTTGCTGATTAACACCAGACGCTGCGTCTTCCAGAGTTGGGGAAAAACTCCGCTCTTCAGGCAGCAGCTGTACATGTCGAGAAGCAGTTACGGGCGGGCGTCTGCCACCGCCTTTAACACTTCTGCCGGTAAGCCGTCGGGACCTGGGGCCTTCCTGTTCTGCAGTGAGTTGACCGCGTCCATCAGCTCCTCCTCATTAAATAATGTAATGTCCTCAATCCTGAGGTCGTGGTCCTCCTCGGTCCTCGGTGGGTGAGTCGGGAATAGGGTATCTACGATGTTTTTCATCCTATTCAGGTCCATGCTCTCTCCTTTCGAGAAAGCTTCTAGTTTCCGCGTCACTATCCTGTAGCCCAATCCCCACGAGTCGTTATTCACGTCCTGTATAATGGAATTCCAGCGCTCCGTCTTGCTGCGACCAAGTTGACGCTGTAGGATCTTCTTGGCACCTTTGTATTGAGCCGCGATGACCACTGCCTCATCAGAATTCCTTCTTCGAACTCGGGTTGCTTTCCTTCGCAGTCGGAGGCATCGTTTTCGCTGACTGGTGATCTCGTCGGTCCACCAATACGCTGCCTGCTTGTTCGATGGTCACTGCCTTCCCGGCATCGACGCTTTTCACGCTTGCAGTACTAGCTGCATCGTTTCGTCCACCAATCCTTTTGCACTTGGGTTTTCAACGTGCGTCGAGATCCTCCGTCCGTTGAGTATCGCTATACCCAATTTCCTCTTGTCCATTTTGGCTACGTTCCATCTTGGTGGTAGGTCCCTGTTGATCCTTGGTGCGTTTCCTTCTTCAAATAATTCGAACGTGATGTATTGGTGGTCGCTGCTGGTGAAGTCATGTATCACCGTCCATTTTCTCATACATGGCACTGCGCGTTCCGATGCAAACGAAATGTCCGGTATCGTTCCCCCGTAGCCTGGTCGTCGGAACGTCGCAGTCGGACCGGTGTTGAGCACTGTGAGGCTTAGTCTTGAAACCATTTCCATTATTCGCCTGCCTCTGCCGTCCGAATGCGGCATGCCTCATTCGATCGCTCGCGCATTAAAATCTCACGCCACGATGATTTTTTTTTTTTTTTTTTTCTTCCATGTCCCGTAGTTCGTCTTCCAGGCTGTTGAGCTTCTCTTCAAATTGCCCGATGCCTTCATTGGGCGTGAAGTAGCAGCTCACGTAGTAAACGTCCCTCTGTTTAATTCAGACAAAGCCGTTTCCTCTTCCATGATCTTCTACTCGGCCTTTTCCGGGATTCGGGACCCAAATGGCTGCAGTGCCCAGGTTGTCCGCGTACCAGTTCGCATTCATTTTATCACGATAATAATAATAATAATAATAATAATAATAATAATAATAATAATAATAATAATAATAATAATAATAATAATAATAATAATAATAATAATAATAATAATAATAATAATAATAATAATAATAATAATAATAATAATAATAATAATAATAATAATAATAATAATAATAATAATAATAATAATAATAATAATAATGATAATGATAATAATAATAATAATAATAATAATAATAATAATAATAATAATAATAATAATAATAATAATAATAATAATAATAATAATAATAATAATAATAATAATAATAATAATAATAATAATAATAATAATAATAATAATAATAATAATAATAATAATAATAATAATAATAATAATAATAATAATAATAATAATAATAATAATAATAATCCCTCCAAAGTGTGTCGCCTTGCCGCGGCGGGGGGGCTTGCGTTTCTGCAATGAACTTTAGAGCTCGGCCGGCGGGGGCTCTGACCCCTGGCAGGTCTAACCTTGCCGGACAGGTCCAGGGGGAGCAGGCAGACTAAGAACACACAACATCAAAAGCTACGGTGGAAGGCATCGTGCCTACGGCTGCATGGCCGCAATGATGTAAACTAAAGCGGTCGCGAACGATCCCTGCAGGGCACCGGGTGGAACCCTGCAGTATTTACACCTTACCTGGACAAGGCGGCTCTGCCTAGGCGGACCTACATTCTGACCTACTCGTGGGATGAATATGGAGAAACTTTTAAAAGAAATTGAACCTAAACAGAAGAAGGAGTTGGTAAAAACATCGACCGAGGAGGAGCTCAGGACAATCGGAGAACTCGTCACGGACTATATCGGGGGAGAGTCGAACGATGATAGCTTGACGAACGTGACCGAAAATGTCAACCTAAGAAAGAGAAGTAGACTTAAGTCATGTTCGTCAACAGGCACCGAAAATCGATCCCTACATCAGAAGACAAAGAAATTAAGATTCAGAAAGAGAGAAACGACACCGCCACCCATGGAAGAGGGTAAAACGGTTCCACCTATCATCGGAAATATAAGGAGGCATCGAGAAGGACCTGAAACCTCCTCATTCGACGATGACAATAAGAACGAACCTGATTTGTTGATAGAGTTATTACAACTCATTCATGAGACCGCGACGAAAATGGACGAGGCAGCGGCAATGCAGAAAAATATGAATATGGCGGTAAAAACCGGCATAAAGACGATTCTTGAGGCTGCCGACGCTGCGCTAAGCATGCAAAGCAGGACAGCCTCGAAGGGACGAATGATGGCAGACGACCTGACAGAGACAGAAACGGAGACAACGGAACCGGCGACGCGATCGACGAAACGGAAACGGGAGGCGACGAAGACCCCACCAGAGGCCCGGCAGAAGCAACCCCCGAGAAGGGAGGCGGCTGAAATCTGGACAACCGTGAGGAAACAAAAAAAGAAAAATAACGACGAAACCGAAAAACAAAACGGACGAGACGAACGTACCGAACCAGGCTGAAAAGCGCAGACCGACCCCCAAACATAAAGGAACGGCTGTACTGGTCAAACCTGGGAAAGACAACACGTACTCGGACATCGTACGGAAGATAAGGACGACGGTCGACCCGACGAGCAGTCATGTACAGGTGACGGCTCTAAGGAAGACCAAAGACGGGCGGTGTCTCATCAAGATACAGACAGACACGGACGGACGAGAACAGTTTCAGCGCGCACTACAGGACGCGGTCGGGGACACGGGCAGCGTAAGGACCGTGACTTCCAGGGCGCAACTGGAGATCATGGACCTGGACTGCGTTACACCGCGGAAGACGTGATATGGGCGCTGAGACGAGAAACGGGACGAGACGGCGACTTTGGTGTCCACATCTTCGGCCCGAACCGGGCCGAGCAGTACATGGCAGTCTGCGACCTCGAGACGCGGGAAGCCAAGGTGATGCTGGGCCGGGGCCGGATCGGGATAGGATGGGTGCGATGACGACTACGACAGCGATTGACGGTGACCAAATGCGTCAAGTGCCTGGGCTACGGACACACAAAGACGAACTGCACGAACACGGATCGGACAAAAAGCTGCAGGAAATGCGGCGAGACGGGACATTACGCGACGGACTGTAAAAACAGACTGGCATGCCCTCTGTGCTCTGAGGCGGGGCACGGAGCCGCGGCGCACCTTGCGGGAACCGGGAGATGTGCGGTGTTCCGGGCTGCGCTGGAGGAGCGCAAAAGGGAGGCCGGAAAATGGAAACCGTAATTCAGGGAAACCTGAACCGGAGCAGGACAGCGGACATGCCTCTACCTCAGATAGCCGACGAAGACGACGCCGACATACTGATACTGTGCGAACCGTACAGGAAACGGACGACACAGACGTGGATCACAAACGAAAACGAGACAGCTGCTATCTGGGTGAGGGGTGCCGCCTAATCCCGGATAACTGACCGCGGCGCAGGCGAAGACTTTGCATGGGCTAAGGTCGGCGCTGTCACCTACGTCAGCGTCTACTTGACCCCGAACTGTGTCGCGGCGGAGTTTGAGAGAAGGGTAGCGCTCCTCGAAGACGAAATAAGGGATCTGCCTGGTGACATCGTGGTCGCGGGGGACCCCAACGCGAGGGCGGTCGAGAGGGCATGACTGTGACGAACAGACGGGGACGACTATTACTGGAGATGGCCGCAAGGCTAGACCTAGTGGTGGCAAATACGGGGAACACACTGACATACAGATGACCAGGATTTAAGAACTCCATACCAGACGTAACGATGACGTCAGACAGAATACTGCCACGGGTAGGGCGATGGAGGGTGGCTGAGGACTATACGGCCAGCGACCACCAGTACATCGTCTTCGAAGTGGGAGAACAGACAACGAGGACAGGGACGAGGATTTAGCGCCCCCCGCGGTGGAATACGAACAAACTTGACGTACGGAAGTTTTCGGAAGAGCTGGCGGCAGCGCCGGCGCCGATAACAAACGTCCCCCCAGAGCTGACAGGCCGGCTAAGGGCGGAAAGACTGGTAGACGAAACGGCCAAACTGACGGAACGGCTGTGCAATAGCACTATGCCAAAACGACATTACGGACAACGCAGATAACCACAATATTGGTGGACGGACGAGATCGCCGAACTCCGGAAGATCTGTCTGGCAAACCGAAGACGGGCCACGAGGGCTGGTGGGAGACCTGAAAAGGAAACCCTCCAGGCCGAATACAAGGCAGCACGGAAATGACTGACGAACGCTATCAGAGACAGCAAGACGCAGTGCTGGAGGAAGCTCTGCGAGGAGATGGACCGGGACCCGTGGGGCACTGGTTACAAGTACGTGACCGGTAAAGTAGGGGTCCGGGTCTCACCAGGACTCAAAGATGCTGAAACCACTCGACGAATTGTGGACGGACTTTTCCCGACACACCCCATACGGACGGACGCAACGGATGACAACGGGACACCGACAGCCCCCAAATTCACTGCGGAGGAACTCACCAGAGCATCCAACGCGATGAAAATGGGGAAGGCGCCAGGACCTGACGGGGTACCGGTGGAGATTATCCGGCTGATGGTCAACCTGAGGCCGGATATATTTCTCGACCTATACAACACGTGCTTGACAACGGGGACCTTCAGTGACCGATGGAAACGGCGAGGCTAGTTCTTATCCCCAAGGGTGGGCGACCCCAACATGCCGTCAGCTTATCGGCCGCTGACCCTACTGGACACGACAGGAAAACTTTACGAACAGCTGCTTAGACTAAGACTAACGGACGCGATACAGACCGGGGGAGGCCTATCCAACCAACAGTTTGGCTTCAGGAAGGGCCGGTCCATGATTGGAGCCATCCAGAAGGTGGTAGACTCTTTCCGAGACACAGACAGACATTACCACGCAGCGCGACCAATCGTGCTACTGGCGACACTCGACGTTAAGAACGCTTTCAACTCAGCCAGGTGGGAGGACATACTGGAGACGCTTAAAAACGGCTTCAGGGCTCCACCATACCTGACCCGAGTAGTGGAAGATTACCTACGAAACAGACGGATTACCTACGAGACAATCGAAGGACAGGCGACAAGACAGATCACCGCGGGGGTCGCCCAAGGATCCATACTGGGACCAGACTTCTGGAACGGGATTTACGACAGCCTGCTGAGACTGAAGCTCTCGCGAGATGTTCAACTCGTCGCATACGTTGATGACGTGGTGGCGGTGATCGTCGAGCGGTCTCCAGAATTAGCACAGTACAAACTGAACCAGACGATGAGACGTGTCGGACGATGGATGACTGACCATGGACTACAACTCGCAACGGAAAAGACGGAACTGGTGTTTCTCACAAGGAAACGCATACTGACGAGACAACCTATGAAGGTCGGGACAGACGAGATAGTGGCTGGAGGGGAAATCAAGTACCTGGGGGTGACCCTAGATACGAAGATGACCTTCTGGCCTTACGTACAGCGGACAGCCCGGAAGGCGGCCGAAAGGGTGACATCCTTAAGCCGCCTGATGGCAAACACGAACGGACCGAGACCGGGGAAACGGAGACTTTTAATGTCAACGACTCACTCGATGCTCCTCTACGGCGCGGAGATCTGGGCAGATGCCCTGAAGACAAAGAAGTACTGCCACGCAATGACGACGGTACAGAGACAGGGTGCGCTGAGGATCGCCTGCTCCTATCGGACTGTCTCTGCACAAGCAGTCTTGGTGGTAGCCGGCGTAATCCCCGTGGACCTCCTAGCTTTCGAGCGAAAGAGGATCTACGGGAGAAACGCGGACACGAGACGACATGACGTGGCAACGACAGAAAGAGACAGGACGATTCAGGTATGGCAACAACGATGGACAGAAGGAACGACAGGCAACTGGACGAGACGACTTGTAAGGGACCTGAGACCGTGGATCGGAATGAAGTTTGGAGACGTGAATTTTTACGTTACCCAGCTCCTGACCGGACACGGTTACTTCCGAAGGTACCTTTGCAACATGAACAGAGTACGGACGCCAGACTGTAAATACTGCGGACACGAACGAGACGATGCGGAACACACATTTTTTGTGTGTGACCGCTGGACAGGACCCCGACTTGAACTCGAGACGATTGTTGGCAGCATCACCCCGGACAACATTGTCCAGGTGATGCTCCACTCAACCGAATGGTGGCAATTAGTTGCCACCTATACAGACACGATACTGCGACGAAAAAACGTAGACGGCTGCCTCGCCTAACCGAGCAGACGGACTGACGTGACGCGACAGGTTACAGACAGCATGACGAACGGACGAACACATACAGAACCCCCAACCAGAAGTAATATCAAAATAGTTCCTGGTCTGGGGGAGGGCAACAAGGAGAGGGCGGTTTAGTGGGTAGGCCTACTTTGTTGGGAGTCCCACATACCCCCCCAGTTCGAAAGGCTGGGGGATATCCGTAAAAAGGAGTCCGCAACTCCTTGTATCAAAAAAAAAAAAATTTTTTTTTTTAATAATAACTACAAACGGAACTAAGCTACTACAAACAACAAAAAGTAATACAAACAACTAGACGATAAACGACGTTACTGCAAACGAAAAAAAATTATTTCAAACGAATACAAAGAAAATTAAGTTACTATAATGAACGTTACTACAATGAAAAAAAATGGTACTACAAACAACTAGAAGGTAAACGAAGTTACTACAAACGAAAAAATTGTACTACAAACGACTAAAAACGAAATAAAGTTGCAACAAACAAAAAAATGGTACTTAAACGAAAGAATGCTACTACAAATTTAAGAAATGGTACTAGAAACGAAAGAACGATACTACAATGGAGAAAAAATTGTACAACAAACAACTGGAAAGTAAACGAAATTACTACAAATGGACTAAATTTGTACTAAAGGGTGATTTTTTAAGAGCTTGAGAACTTTTTTTTAAAAAAAAACGCATAAAATTTGCAAAATCTCATCGGTTCTTTATTTGAAACGTTAGATTGGTCCATGACATTTACTTTTTGAAGATAATTTCATTTAAATGTTGACCGCGGCTGCGTCTTAGGTGGTCCATTCGGAAAGTCCAATTTTGGGCAACTTTTTCGAGCATTTCGGCCGGAATAGCCCGAATTTCTTCGGAAATGTTGTCTTCCAAAACTGGAATAGTTGCTGGCTTATTTCTGTAGACTTTAGACTTGACGTAGCCCCACAAAAAATAGTCTAAAGGCGTCAAATCGCATGATCTTGGTGGCCAACTTACCGGGCCATTTCTTGAGATGAATTGTTCTCCGAAGTTTTCGCTCAAAATGGCCATAGAATCGCGAGCTGTGTGGCATGTAGCGCCATCTTGTTGAAACCACATGTCAACTAAGTTCAGTTCTTCCATTTTTGGCAACAAAAAGTTTGTTAGCATCGAACGATAGCGATCGCCATTCACCGTAACGTTGCGTCCAACAGCATCTTTGAAAAAATACGGTCCAATGATTCCACCAGCGTACAAACCACACCAAACAGTGCATTTTTCGGGATGCATGGGCAGTTCTTGAACGGCTTCTGGTTGCTCTTCACTCCAAATGCGGCAATTTTGCCTATTTACGTAGCCATTCAACCAGAAATGAGCCTCATCGCTGAACAAAATTTGTCGATAAAAAAGCGGACTTTCCGAATGGACCACCTAAGACGCAGCCGCGGTCAACATTTAAATGAAATTATCTTCAAAAAGTAAATGTCATGGACCAATCTAACGTTTCAAATAAAGAACCGATGAGATTTTGCAAGTTTTATGCGTTTTTTTTTAAAAAAAAGTTCTCAAGCTCTTAAAAAATCACCCTTTACAAACGATAACACACGAAATTAAGTTACTACAAACGAAAAAAATGCTACTACAAATGAAAGAACGCTACTACAATTGAAAAAATAGTACTACAAACAACTAGAAGGTAGAACGCAGTTACGACAAACACAAAAAATTTGACTACAAACGACTACAAACGAACTTAAGTTACTACAAACAGAAAATGCGACTAAAACGGAAGAACGCTACCACAAACAAACCTAAGCAACTACAAACGTAAAAATCGGTACTACAAACAACTAGACGGTAAATGAAGTTATTACAAACCAAAAAAACGTACTACAATCGACTACAAACGAAATTATGTTACTACAAACAAACAAAATGCTACCACCAACGAAAAAACGCTATTATAAAGGAAAAAAATGTTACTAGTACTAGATACAACTAGAATAGAGACGAAGCTACTACAAACAAAATAATGCTACTACAACGGAAAAAAATGGTACTACAAACAACTAGAAGGTGAAGGAAGTTGCTATAAATGGAAAAAAATTTATGAATAACGACTACAAATGAAATTAAGTTACTAGAAACGAAAAAAAATGCTACTATAAACGAAAGAACGCTACTAAAACGGGATAAAATAGCATAAAATACTACAAACAACTAGAAGGCAAACGAAATAACGTCAAACGAAAAAATTTTACTACTAACGACTACAACGAACTTAAGTTACTACAAACGACAAAATTTGTACTATAAACGAAAGAATGCTACTACAAAGAAAAAAAATGGTACTACAGACAACTAGAAGGTAACCGAAGTTACTACAAACGAAAAAAATGTTACTACAAAGGACTGCAAACAGAATTAAGTTACTAAAGGGTGATTTTTTAAGAGCTTGAGAACTTTTTTTTAAAAAAAAACGCATAAAATTTGCAAAATCTCATCGGTTCTTTATTTGAAACGTTAGATTGGTCCATGACATTTACTTTTTGAAGATAATTTCATTTAAATGTTGACCGCGGCTGCGTCTTAGGTGGTCCATTCGGAAAGTCCAATTTTGGGCAACTTTTTCGAGCATTTCGGCCGGAATAGCCCGAATTTCTTCGGAAATGTTGTCTTCCAAAACTGGAATAGTTGCTGGCTTATTTCTGTAGACTTTAGACTTGACGTAGCCCCACAAAAAATAGTCTAAAGGCGTCAAATCGCATGATCTTGGTGGCCAACTTACCGGGCCATTTCTTGAGATGAATTGTTCTCCGAAGTTTTCGCTCAAAATGGCCATAGAATCGCGAGCTATGTGGCATGTAGCGCCATCTTGTTGAAACCACATGTCAACTAAGTTCAGTTCTTCCATTTTTGGCAACAAAAAGTTTGTTAGCATCGAACGATAGCGATCGCCATTCACCGTAACGTTGCGTCCAACAGCATCTTTGAAAAAATACGGTCCAATGATTCCACCAGCGTACAAACCACACCAAACAGTGCATTTTTCGGGATGCATGGGCAGTTCTTGAACGGCTTCTGGTTGCTCTTCACTCCAAATGCGGCAATTTTGCCTATTTACGTAGCCATTCAACCAGAAATGAGCCTCATCGCTGAACAAAATTTGTCGATAAAAAAGCGGACTTTCCGAATGGACCACCTAAGACGCAGCCGCGGTCAACATTTAAATGAAATTATCTTCAAAAAGTAAATGTCATGGACCAATCTAACGTTTCAAATAAAGAACCGATGAGATTTTGCAAATTTTATGCGTTTTTTTTTAAAAAAAAGTTCTCAAGCTCTTAAAAAATCACCCTTTACAAACGAAAAAAATACTAATACAATCAAAAGAACGCTACAAACGAAACTTCGTTACTACAAACAAAAAAATGGTACTACAAATAACTTAAAGGTAAACAAAGTTACTACAAAGAAAAAAAATTTTACTACAAACGACTCGACGGTAAACGAAGTTACTGCAAATGAAACAAATCTTACGACAAATGACTACAAACGAAATTAAGTTATTTCAAATGAAAAAAATTCTAATACAATCGAAAGAACGCTACTCGAAACGAAAAAAATGGTACTACAAACAACGAGAAAGGAAACGATGTTACTACAAATGAGAAGAAAATTATTACAAACGAAATTAAGTCACTCCAAACGAAAAAACCGCTACGACAAACGAAAGTCCGCTACTACAAAGGAAAAAAAAGGTACTTAAAAATACTAGATGGTCAACGAAATTACTAAAAACGAACAAAAGTTTGCTACCGTGACAGGAGGGCAAGCAATTCTCCTCCTTACCGTCGTTTGCTCGAACCCCCTTCGAGCGCTTCGGAAAATTTTAGAAAATAACTTAATATAAGGTCTCAACAAATGCAATCGTCAATAGTATCAGAAAGCGCACGCGCCGAAAATCAATTCTTGGTCGCTGGTGCGGAATCACTCCTGATGTTGTAGTTGAGCGACCTGCGAATATATTGAAAATTATGACGCTTCACTTCACAACTTTCCCAGCAATTTTTGTTGGGGCAAAATACAGTGAATAATCGGCACCCGCGCTATTATATTAATCGAGCAGACAAAGGTAATGAGGAAGAACGTGGTGCAGCACGCACTGCAGAGCACGGCACAGAGTGAGGCCTTCATGACGATGCGGGATTGAGAACTTTACTCCTCACCGTTATTGAATTAAATTTGATTATGACGGTGAACGCTTACCGTTGATTTGAGTCCTGGTGAGCACAAAATGTTGAGAAGGTCCGGTGAAAGCAGTGGAAAAGTCCGAGATGTGCAGATGAAGATGTGCGCTGTTCAGCGGGTTTTCACGAAAGTATCTAATCCTTCAATATGGCTGCGTGATACAAAAGCGTCGTTGAGCGCTGGAGTCAAATGAGCGAGATAGCCGGTGAAGGAAGCCGAAGTCAAGCGAGAGAGATAATCTCTCGCTTAACGCGGCATACCTGCGAGGCACAGCCTTGGCTCTGCGAGGCCCTGCCTCGGATATCTCCGGCGTAGCCGAGCGCAGCATACTACACAGCAGCAACAGATCGACGCACGGTGAATATCGATCGCCATGCGCCAGCTGATTATCCAACAGTCGCCAGCGCGAGCCGTAAAGAGAAGGTAGTAGGGATGTTCGATTCCGATTGGATTCTTTAAAAGATCGATTCTTTTGGTAAAAAAATCGATATTTTGAAACGATTTTCTGTTACTCGATTTTTTTGTAAATCGATTCTCTGTTTTATTCTGTGTTCTGTTCTGGTACCGTACTTTCCACAGATCGAGAAACTATAGTGGTGGGGGTGGTCTCCTGATTGGTTCGCCGGTTATATCGCCACGATAACCGTGGCGATAGGGTGATTCAGGCTATGGGAGTAAGAGTGCGCTTTGCGATGGAAACTTTCCACGTTTCCTGTTTCCTGTTTCCACTTACCAGAACTTACCAGTTTCCCTTTTCCATTGTACTTGGGGACTTGTGCAAAACTCACAACGGGACGACGTGCTAACGCGCGCGCGACATCAGAAATTACATACAAAGAAACATAAAACACGGCGTGACTTATTCCCGGCAATACCTAACAAGCGATCTCTTTCTTATATTCTACAAACGCAACCTGGCCCGATACAACTGTATACTCTGCGTGCGCGGTACAGAAACTGCAGGTATGAACAGGCTCGAACGGACTTGTCTGTCCTCAAATAATCGAATAAAATCAAAGACCGGGGAAAAAAAGCGAGCTCACCGAGACGATGTTGCAGCGTGATTCTCTGGCTTTCCGGAAAATCCTCGTAGGCTGGTATAATTTTGGCTACCCCCGTCCGGGAAATACAGTAGCGAATCGATGTTGATTTCAGACGAGTCGAAGTTGAATGTTATTTTGATTGCGTGGTAATCGCCTTCCTTCTCTCTTTATTCGGAATGTGGCGAGAGTAATGCGGAATCCAGGTCCTACTCGCTCAACGATATCCAGGAAAAAGCCCTGAGATCCGTCCAGCACCCGTACCCATGACTCTGATCCCCACTGAACGAGCCGAGCTCGGTTAATTGGGGGAACCGGTGTCGCACGATGACCGCGACTAGCGCCTCAGCTGGACGATGTATAAATCAGTGACAGACAATACCAACGGTGCGTAGTCCAGCAGATGACCCCCTGAGACATATAGATTTCAGTGGGTCGACGACGGCCGAGGATAGCATTTGGTACGTCGCGCGGGAAAACGGCATATCCCGACTGAGAAAGATGTAAAATATCGGTCCAGGTAAAAAGCTGAACCCCGAAGCCTCCAGTTGTTAGATGTGTTGCTCTCTTCTTTTTGTACTCCCTCTCCGTCCCTCGGTCGTATAAATCGCAATACATACATATAAAAAAAAAGAAAAAATATAATGATACAAAGTACGCCAACTACCATCTACAGCTCTGCGAGATCGCTTTGGTGACAACTTTTTAAATTAATATATTCGAAAATAAAAATGACTACAAAATCTTACGGCTTAATATTTTATTACGTATATTTTTATTATGTATATATAATTTTTAACAATTTTTGAATCGATTTTTGCAAGATCAATTTTTTCATTACGATTTTAGAGGAGAATCGATTCTCGTCCTTCAATTCAGAATCGATTCAAGAATCGATTTTTTTTAAAGAATCGAACATCCCTAGAAGGGAGGGCCTCGCGTAGAGGGTTTAATAGCGGAGAAGACTCGATCTAACACTCGCTCGTCGATATCGCTTGACACGAGTCAGCGTTCCATGGTCTCAACCGTATACATTTTATCAAAGTTCGAATATAATTGTGAATGACCATTGTCAATCATACTATATTATATTGTGAGAAATATTGGCAGTCAATTGTTGGAGGGGGACCAGGTGTGTGAACCATAAGACTCAAGAAAGAATAAAATTTACTATTTGCCATCATCCATCTCTCCAAATTACACTGTTTCTACCTTCTCAACCCTGGCCGTCCAATAAGCCCACCTCAAGGAGGGTCTCAAGATTCCAGATAGATTTATTAGTTAGAATAAACTAATTGGCGTCCAATAAAATTACTTAATTATTAATCAGAGCCCTGACAGCTTCTGGCCAAGGCTGCGTCAGGTGAAGGATTTTGCTTTGTATTAATTAGAATAAGAGAATCCTATCTCACTACAAGCGACTACAAACGAAATTAAGTTACTATAAACGAAAAAAATGGTACTACAAACGAAAGAACGCTGCTACAACTGAAACTAGGCTACTACAAACAAAAAAAATGGTACTACAAACAATTGGAAAGTAAATAAAGTTACTATAAATTAAAAAAATTGTACTACAAACAACTATAAACGAAATTAAGTAACTGTAACCGAAAAAAATGGTACTACAAACAACGAGAAAATAAACGAAATTACTACGAATGAAAAAAAATGTACTACAAACGAATTTAAGTTACTACAATAAAAAAAAATGCTCCTACTCGGCTTTCTTGCTCCTGTTGTAATAAGAGCCAGGATGCTTCTTCAGGAACTCTGACTCCACAAGCTCACGGGGATGATTCGTTACCGGCTTAACTCTCAGACAGATGGCTTAACATCAGGGAAGAACTCTCAAGCTCGGCCAAGCTTGAGTCTCAATACAACGGTGGTTCAACACGTGGAGTTTTTCTACTGTAGAAGTGCATGGCTCCTCTGATGCATCTCAACTCGCTAGAGCGGCAGTGATTTACATCAGGATTTACAGGATAACGTCACTCTCCTATTCTAAAACAACGGTAGCACCACTCAAGAAGCTCACCATCACGAGGATTGAATTCACGGCAGCGTTGCTACTCACTAAACTCATCGCACATGACCACTTTTCCATAAACCACTTTTCAGTTCAGCATTGTGGCAACTAATCTGTGCACAGACTTATTGGTGAAACTCACCAACAATGTTCATTGACGCAATGTGCCGGGCACTTCTAACCCAGCAAGCTGCACGTCGAGAAGCGTGATGACATCTCAGCTCAAGGAGCATCATCTGTGGTGGACGGGACCACCATGGCTCAATCTTCCAGAGGACTCATGGCCATGTCAACCAGCACTGTCTAAACATACAGTAGCGGACAAAAGTTTAAGACGGAGAGGAAAAAAAAAGTAATCGTTGATTTTTTTATGAAAAGAATTGACTCAGTGGATTTTTTTTGTATTAGCTAATTAATCATTAATTCATATATTTATTACATAAATTCAATTTTGCGCGTAACAACATTAGATACAATAAACAAAGAAAACATAAATTTGTTTGATATCTTCGAGGACAAAAGTTTAAGACTATACGTAAAAAAATATTTTTTGGTAGAAAATATACAGATATTTTCCTCCCTTCAGTACTTTGTCCACAGTCCATTATTTTGTATCACATCAGCACATCTTTGAGGCATTGAATCAATTAATTTTTTGCAGTCGTCCACAGTTGTTTCATTCCACGTTTTTTCAACCAAAGAGTACAAATCGTCAAAATTTTTTGGTTTATTTCTTTGAACCCTTCTTTTTATGGTACACCATAAGTTTTCAATTGGATTTAAATCCGGCGACTGCGACAGCCACGGTAATAAAGTGATTTTTTCATCTTGAAAAAAACTTTTCACTACCCGAGCCGTATGCTTTGGGTCATTATCTTGTTGATAAATAAAATTATCACCCATATTTTCGTAGGCATACGGTAACATAGTATTTTTCAATATATCCAAGTATTGAAAACGGTCCATGATTCCATTAATTCGGCGTATTGGTCCAGGACCATTGCGAGAAAAACATGCCCACACCATTACGTTTCCACCTCCATGCTTAACTGTCGGTAATACACATCGAGGATTTAAATCTTCGCCAATTCGACGTCTTACATACAGTATCCCGTCAGAACAAATTCGGTTGAATTTGGATTCGTCCGAAAATAGCACATTTTGCCAATCCTCACTTGTCCAATGCCGATGAGCCTTAGCAAATTGCAGTCGTAATTTTTTATTCTTTTTACTGAGCATCGGCTTCTTCCGTGGCTTTCGTGCTTTCAAATTGAATTCGTCTAATCGTCTTCGGACAGTTCTTACACTAATTTGTGCATTATTATTACTGGATATTTCAGCTCTGATATCGACTGCTGAACGAAAACGATCTCTCTCGCTTAATCGATGAATCCGACGATCCAGCGTTGGCGTGGTTTTCCGCGGTCTACCGTTTTTTGGTCGATCAAAATAGTCCCCAGTCTTCACAAACTTGTACCACGCTTACTTACAAGAAGTTTCTGATCGATTCATTTGAGTTGCAATTGAAGAAAATGTCTCATTTTGCTTCCGTAGAGACACGATTAGTTTTCGTTCAGTTGATGACAAATTACGGGCTTTACCCATACTCTTTTCGTACGTAATTAAACTTAAGACACTGGATGATACACCACAAACTATTTACAGTATTAATATATCAAATTATTGCGTGGATCGACTACGGGTATCTTTTTCGACAGATCGTCTTAAACTAATGTCCGCTGTTTACAGATGGTTGGAAGAAAAAAAAAATGTATAATCTAGATTGTTTACATTTGACGACCGAGACTTCTACATTATGAAGGTCAAACGTACACATGTATTGTAAAAAAACAACAAGACGAAAGAAACGTTAGTACTTGTATGACAGATCTATGAACCAAATTGTAATTCATCGTCTTAAACTTTTGTCCGCTACTGTATATGTGTAATAGAATCTCGTCCAGACATTGCACTTGTCGTCACGGCATCTCGGCCTGAGTATCACTGGTATCCCATTTATAGATATTCCTCTCTCAACAAAGTACTGCAGATTACTACTCTCGGCTTCATACTAGGTTTTCGGTTAAGGAGAATGCCTGATTTCTCGCTCAGCTCAGACATCTCTTCGAGTGAGATGTACTAGCGTACATTTTCTGGACGAAAGCAACTCAGGCAACATTTTTTCAACACGAGGTAAAAATGCTGAAATCCGACATCTTGCTGGGGTCAACTCACGCCTTCACTATACTCATGGCGTTCATCGACCAAAATGGGGTGATTCGTTCTGGACGCCTCCTGGATAACTCATCGCTCACCTACGAGGTAAAACACTCGGTCATCCTTCCTCGCGAGTCTCAGCATTCGTTTCTCATCATCGAGCAAGCGCATTGACAGAATTTCCATGGCGGTACGCAGCTCATTCGAGATCAAGTGCGACACACTCATTGGATTATCGGTGGAAGACCTTTTGTTAAGGTCCACATTCTACGTTGCGTTGTGTTTGTTCGGCAGAGGAAGTTCGTGCTCATCAACTGATGGGTTAACTACCTCTCTCTCGAGTTCTACCAATACAGCCATTCACACATGCAGGAATCGACTACGCTGGTCTACTCACACTCCAATCGTGGAAGGGACGAGAAGGCAGAATACACAAGGGTTGGATTTGCCTCTTTGTATGTTTCTCCACCTCAGTACTCCATCTAGAAGTAGTCAGCGACTACTCAACGGATTGATTCCTGTCAGCATTCAGGCGCTTCTCCGCTCGACGTGATATCCCCAACACCATGTACTCTAGCTGCGTCACCAACTTTGTCGGTGCTCTCACGTAACTACGTCAGCTATTCGTCGGGGGCTCTCAGGAACACCAGGTCATCTCATCAGCGCTCTCTAATCATCAAGTTGAGTGGAAATTCACCCCCCCCCCCCTAAGCTGCCCTACACATGGGTGGCAACTAAGAAGCAGCAGTGAAGTCGGTCAAATATCATCTCCGGGATACAGTGGGTGACACGGAACACACTTTTGAGGAGCTCACAAGAATGTTAACTCAAATCGAGGCAGTACTCAACTTTGGGTCCCTGGAACCACTCAGCGATGATCCTGGTGATGCATCAGCACTCACGCCTGGACATTTTTTCATCGGAAGAGCATTCACAACGATCTCTGAACCATCCTTCGAAGATCTTGCGATCTAACGATTATCAAGGTGGCAGCTACTACAACAGAAGGTGCAACAGTTTTGGAAGCATTAGTCGGCTCACTATCTCCTGCAGCAGCAGTCAATCCCAACGTGGCACCACCCCAACAACAATGTCCACGAAAGCTCTCTTGTTCGGCTCACGGGTGAGCACTCCCCAGTATAAGTGGTCACTTGCACGGGTTACGGCGTTGCAGTCAGGCAACGATGGACATACAAGGATGGTGACACTAAAGACTGCGACTACGACGCTCACCCAGCTAATCTCAAAAATAGCAATTTCGCCCGTCTCACCCGCCGTACAACATGAGGAGAATAATCAGCGACCCCATTGCTGATGGGGGCGGAAATGTTGAAAAATCAACTTATGTTATATTGCTGCGACAATGGTCGCTGCACTGTAGCACAGCTCTACTGCTGTCACGCTGCGTTCGGCCACATCATTCGTGCTGTGGACAACGATCATGCCCTCAAGCAGTACTAGCGTTCATCGGTAGCTTCGCGTAACGATACGTTTGACCGGGCAGACATCTTGAACTTTGCTTACGGGACGCTCAGCAATCACCTCGTGTGAAAACTCTCTTAAAAAACTCTCGAAACAACTCAACCACAACTAATCTCATCGGTTCACAAGTGACTATAGGTAATCCACTGCATTTGAATAAAAGGGTGCCTATGAGATCTCAACATTGTGCAACTCATGACCGGACTCTGAAAGTGCCCGTCTCGGTGTCAAGTACCGGGCGCTTCGTGGCTCAGTTTCGTGCCTCATGCTTCAAAATACCTGCACGTCAGCGCAGATTAATACAATCCTCCTCACAACTTATTCTCGAAACTCAGTAAATATTTGATTACTGTGAATTCGTTTACTCAAATACATGTGTCGTGGTGATTCATTTACTGCTTTGTTTTTTTTTGTGCGACCACCAGTCTCGATCCACGACTCATTCTGATTTATACTTCATGGTCCACACCACCAGCAGCGATGAAAACATTCCAAACTCGAACAATCACAATAATAATTATCAGGAGTCTATAGACTAGCATTTTGAACGTGAGTAGTGATTTATTTGACTGATTATTCGTTATAACAATTCAGCACGAACATACATACAGCAGCATTTTGATAGCGGTGTATATAACATATGTACAAATGTAGCTGTTATAGCACCACGATATGATCATTTTTTTAGTATCCGTTTATACTATGTTTGAGGCAACACTTAGCGGTAGATGTTGACGGCGCGGTAAATGTGGTGGCGCTGTCGGTAATGAAAAAGCCCCCGCGATCCCTACTGACATCGAAAGAGACGTCACTCGACGTCTCCGCATGTAGTGCATGACCTTGAGGAAGGTGGTACGCTCGAGTATTTAAATTATTTCAGCGTGATTCGGAAATCTGATGTAGATCAATTTTTACTTGAAAGTATGCAAATTTTTGAACAAATTCACCGCTTAGTTTCCCAAATATTCACCACGCCATTTGAACTATTCAACATTGTCTTTATGAAAAACCACTATGTTACGGCGTTTAAACTGTAGATGCACAGATTTGACAAAATATGCTCGTTCAAAAAACATATCAATGGAAAGAGGGTGCTGTAAGAAATTGTAATTCAAATTCCAATCCATCCATTCCAAATCAAAAAATTCGAAAGTATCTGCTTTTATCACGACAGGCTCTCGACTCTGCCTAGAGTACACTACTTGTCCCATGACATACCAGTTTCTCTCCGTGTATACCGTCAAAAAAATTATTAAATATAGTACTCATTCGCGTATTGTTTATTGGAGATTGAAAGTCAAAGAGACATCGATTCTATTTTGGATGAATTTGAACTTTTTTTTATCCAAGCTCGGCAAATATACAAAGGACAAGTTTGAGGTTTCAAACACAGTGTAACTATAGTTTCTTGTAAACCGTGATGTCTACGTTATTCAATTGTAGAGCATCGAAAACTAAAAGACAAGTATTTTTTTTAGCGGCAGAAAAACATTTCTAAGGGGTGAAATCGCCCTTAGAAATGTCACAGAACTCACATATTATGTTGTAAATTTGCCGTTGTTCTAATAAATAACAACCATTCTATAAGCCAATCTTCGAGTAACATTTGGTTAATATTAGACAGTAGTTAAACGCCAAACCTTAGCTCAGCAACGCTGTTCTGTCCCATCACCTCTTCTACGCTTAGAACAGGTAAGAATATCGAGGCTTATTGATTAACGGTGGTTTAAGGCTTCGACGGCTTTGCAAGATCGCCGTGCGATTAGCATTTTCACTTGGGAAGAGACTACTTATAAGAGACTATGTTTAGGCGTATATTCTGTTTCGGATGTTTTCCAATGAGAAATGGAAATAGTTCTTATGGATTAAGGAGCGTAAATTGTTGGTTCAATGACATCCTGATTTCTGTCTTAATGTGAGTAATTTATAACCAAAAATTGAGAGCGACTCTAGGATGGTTCAGAGAGTGCGGTTTAACGTCAAACATAGAGAAGCAGAAATACGGACTGGAGATCGCAGCATTTTTGGGTTTTAAACTCGTGTTGCTAAAGAAACAGTACAAGTGACCGTTGAGGCACCAGTAACTAATGACTTGACTCATTTGCAGGCTTTTCTAGGAATGTTAAATTATTGTAACTATTTATTTTTCGGGAGTGTTAAATTATTATAAATTATATAAACTAGTATTAAATGCTTATTAAGAACTATACCAGCATTGTCGGTACTCTTAGTAGATGATTGCATAAAAACGTGACTTTGCATTGAAATATTGCTGTCATGTGGGCATTTTGTGCAGCCAAGCTTAGTTCCGTCGAAGCGGACTTCTTGATATATTATAATCTGAGTTTTCATATGAAAGTGTCTAGTGACACTCTATGAGGTATCGGTGGTGTACGGTTATAGCCCAAGAGCCAGAGAACATTTTCCCCACTATATTTTGAACGAGCGTGTAACTTCTACGGAAAATCCCTCTAAATGTACCGATAGGAGAAGGGGATGGTACAAGTCCGGTAACCCTCCGGCGGTGGATTCACCACCGTTACAACCCCAAAGGATGAAAAATACGAAGAAAAAATACATTACAGAAACGAGTCAGGCGCTTTGATGATTGAATTAAATAGTGTTTTCTGTAAATATAGAAATTACCAGACGAAGTTTTGGGTGGAAAGTTAGTACCAGATTTGCATGAAGTTGCAAAATAAAGTGCATAATTCACGTTATAATAACGGGGCTTAAATAAAAATAGGTTTTCTATCATATTGCCAGTATACTACGTTTCAAAAGCCAGATCGATATCTCGGTGGAATCATCCTGACAGATCATTAAAAAGGTTGAAATGAGCAGCACGTGAGTGCAAGTGAAACAGCCTTATGTCGACGCGCGAGTGCAGTGAAACAGTCTTATCCAGGTGCCTAAGTACGCGAGTGCGTATGAGGAATTATCGTCTTAAAGGACTATTTATTTATTCTGGCGAATGTTTTAATAACTTTTGATAATTAGTAAGTATTTTTTTTTTAATATTACATTTTTTACTGGTACTCCATTCATGTAAAATAATTTCTTCTTCAAATATATTCTAAATACAGTTTTTTTCACAAATTCGTCATTTTTTGAACAAATTACGCTCCACTTATTAATTGAATCATAAATAATTAAGTTTTTGCAGACGTTGAAAATATCGGGAATAAAATCCAGGAAAACGGATACGGGCAGACGAGAGTTTTCTTATTTAAAAATAACATTTTCTTATGAAAAGAATAAAACATACGTATATATAGATGGAGTCACATTTTGTCGGATTATAATTTTATTTGATGTCCCAACCACATTTCGGTTCATCTTCTTCCCATTCTTCCTCAACTTCTTCATCACCTGCACATAAACAGTTAAGAAGTATTAGAATCATGTTGCGAATGTTTTAGCGAGTACGTTAATCAAATAAAATATATACCTGCGTCCTTTACATTTTCGGTAGGATCACACTCAATGGTATCACTGACGAACATCGATAGTTGATTTCCCTCAAACCGGACAAAATTATACTTAATATTCATTTCTGTGCAGCCATTTCCTTAAGGAGAAGCTTGATTTTTAAAATTAACATTTCTCCAGGCTGTCGTAATATGTGTGCTCGCAAGAAATGCTGGATTATCTCAGATTTGCATTGTGATAGATTAGTAGCGTCATAATTAAAAAATATTGTGTTGATTGATTCATTGACATCTTCAGCCTTGTAAGTCTTGCTATATACACCTAGCCTCGTCAACATCATTCAGTCGAGGGATATTATATCAGGGGTACAAATTGAAAATGCGGGTTTGATAACAGATGGCGTTACTAACGCTATACGCATCAGGCAGTACTGTGACTATGTTCATGTCAAAGCTACGTCTTATAGCTTTAATTTTCAGTATGTGTCAATTTGTCGCAGTGTCAAATTCATAGTTTTTTTGAGCTCTCAATATGTCGAGTTTCGTGCCAACAAAACAGCATTTGCGGGAAGTTTTAATTTACTTCTTTAATTTGAAGAAAAGTGCTGCTGAAGCACATCGATTGGTCTCCGAGGCTTATCCGAGTCATGTTCCATCGGTTTCAACGTGCGAGAGATGGTTTGTGCGGTTTAGAAGTGGTGATTTTGACGTTGAGGACAAAGAGCGGCCGGGCCAAGTGAAAAAGTTTGAGAATGCTGAATTGGAGGCAATACTCAATGAAGACTCGTGTCAAACTCAACAAGAGCTCGCAGATTCATTGGGAGTGACACAACAAGCCATTTCCCATCGTATAAAAGCCCTCGGAATGATCCAAAAGCAAGGACATTGGGTGCCGTATGAGCTGAAGCCGAGAGACGTCGAGCGCCGTTTTTTTGCATGCGAACTGCTGCTCGAACGGCAAAAACGGAAGGGTTTTTTGCATCGCATTGTCACTGGTGATGAAAAGTGGATCCATTACGATAACCCGAAGCGCAAAAAATCATATGGTTACCCCGGCCATGCATCATCATCGACGGCCAAACCAAATATTCACGGCGCCAAGCTCATGCTCTGTATTTGGTGGGACCAGCTGGGTGTGGTGTATTATGAGCTATTGAAATCGAACGAAACCATCACAGGAGCACTATACCGAACTCAATTGATGCGTTTGAGCCGCGCACTCAAAGAAAAACGGCCACAATACGAGCAAAGACACGACAAAGTAATTTTGCAACATGACAACGCTCGGCCACATGTTGCAGCGCCGGTCAAAACATACCTACAAACGCTGAAATGGGAAGTCTTACCTCACCCGCCGTATAGCCCAGATATTGCTCCTTCCGATTACCACCTTTTCCGATCGATGACACATGGCCTAGCTGACCAGCGCTTCCATTCTTACGAAGAAGCCCAAAAATGGGTCGATGACTGGATAGCAGCCAAGCCGGCCGAATTTTTTCGCGACGGTATCCGTAAATTGCCAGAAAGATGGGAAAAAGTTGTGGCTAGCGATGGACAATACTTTGAATAATTCATTTGTTACCATTTTTTCAGAATAAACGTTCAAAAATAGAAAAAAATCCCGCATTTTCAATTTGTACTCCTGATATATTTGTCAGAAGTCACAGACAAACTTCTCCAAAACACGAAAATGTTCGTCCACCAGTTAGATAAGTCCAAATTACCAATCCTAGTTAATGCTTCTTGGTATTGTGCCGATTTTTGTAGAAGTTTGAATGGCCTTTATATGGTATAGTATAGCCTATATGGTCTGTATATAATATAATTCCGGTAAGCATACCATTTCCGCTCTTCCTGGCACATCAGTTTTATCGCAAAGGTAAACAAAGGCCATTCAAACTTCTACAATACAACTCTACAAAATATAATAATAATATATAATTAATATTGGGTCTGGGAAAAAGTTCGTGGCGTTTTTCCCGATAGATGGCATCAATTGAAAATAAGTCAGGAAACACAGATTGCAGCGACACCACCAAACGTTCGTTGGAAAGGTGACACTTCGAGCGTTACTTTAAGTGTATAAACATCGAAATTGGTACAGTGGTTGGAAAGTTGTTTGCGTCTGAAAATGGCAAAAAGTAATGAAAAATTGCACTATACTTTGCAATATTATTACGACAAAGGGAAGAACGCTGCGTAGGCTTGTGAAAAAATTTGTTCTGTGTACGGTGAAGGTACTTTATCAAAATATGCTGCGCGGAAATGGTTCGCTCCCTTTCGTTCTAGTCATTTTGATATGAAAGATGAGTCACGCTCTGGTCATCCAATCATTAAAAAAGCTGATGAAATTCTTGAAAAAATCCAGCAAGATAAGCATATCAGCAGTGTCGATATTGGTATGGAGCTAGGCATTGACCACAAAACTGTTTTGAATCATTTACACAAAGCTGGCTTCAAAAAGAAGTTCGATGTATGGGTTCCTCATGAGTTGAGCGAGAAAAACATGATAGACCGAATTAACATCTGCGATGCGCTGCTGAAACGCAATGAAATCAAGCCATTTCTGAAACGTGTCATAATCGGTGATAAAAAATGGATCACGTACGACAATCGGAAGCGTTAAAGATCATAAACAAGGGGTGGTGAGCCGTCACAAGTGTTCGCGAAGCCAGGATTGACGGCGAAAAGGTGATGCTGTGTGTGTGGTGGGACTGGAAGGGAATCGTCCACCGTGAGCTACTTCCAGTTGGTCAGACGATTGATTCTTAACTCTACTGTGGACAACTAGAGAGATTACGCCAATCAATTGAATGAAAATGGCCCGAATTGATTAATAGGAAAGGTGTTGTCTTCCATCATGATAACGCCCGACCACACACTTCTTTGATGATCCGTCAAAAATTGCGAGAGCTTGGTTGGGAAGTTTTGATGCATCCACCGTATAATCCAGACATAGTACCCTCTGACTATCACTTATTTCGATCTCTGCAGAAATCTCTCAATGGAATTAAACTGCTTTCAAAAGAAGCCTGTAAAAACCACTTGATTCAGTTTTTCAACCAGAAACCACAGAAGTTCTTCACTGATGGCATCATGGTTCTGTTCGAAAAATGGCGAAACAGTGTCGATAATAATGGAGAATATTTGGTTTAAATAAATTCACTTTCACACTATAAGAAAACCAGTTGAATTTTACTAAAAAAACGATACGAACTTTTTCCCAGATCCAATATATATATATATATATATATATGTTGGAAAATCAGCTCGCGCACGGCGATCGATATTCACCGTGCGCCGACCAGTTGCTGCTGGGTAGCGTGCTGCGCTCGGCTATAGCGGAGATAGCCGAGGCAGTGCCTTGCAAGCATGCTGCTTGAAGCGAGAGGTTATCTCTCTCGCTTGACTTCGGCATCACCCACCATCTCTCTCTCTCTTGACTTCAGCGTCGCATAACGACGCTTTTGTAAAGCGCAGCCATATTGCTATTTTTGACATTTCTGTGAAAACTTGCCTGGACAGCGCACACATCTCTCGCACACTCTCGGATTTTTCACCAACTCACCGGATCTTCTCAGCATTTCAAGCTCAACAGGACTCAAATACACGGTAAGAGTACATCGTTATAATTCATCGTAATTCAATGACGGTGAGGAGTGGAAATCTCATCGGTGCATCCTCATAATTCTCTCACTTTGTGGCGTGCTCTGCAGCGCTGGCTGCGTCATATCCACTCTCAAGCGCACATAGCACATAATTAATATAATTGTGTGCTTGTCATCATTTAATTATTCTAAATTCATAAATTCACGGCGCAAGAATGGAGAAATCCAGTTGGAAGCAATCAACGACATCTTGCTGTAACAGAATTCTACAAAAATCCATGTCCATCTCTATCAAGACACGCAACTACACGGTGCGATTACAACCCAGCATTTTATCACTAAGGTAAATAAAGGTCATTCAATCTCCTACATATATAAATGAATATACATATATACTAGCTGACCCGGCAAACGTTGTTTTGCCATATAAATAATTTCCTAGTAATTTCTAGTGTAGACAAAAAATAGCTTACTTATTGTAAGTATGTATGTATGTAAGAATGTGTATATTGTATGTATGTAAGAATGTGGTATATGCGTGAAATAAGCATGGAGCGCTGTGAACGATGAGGGAATATAAAAATAACAAAAGGCAAACATTATTTTTAAGTTATTATAATTTATTCCTTAAAATTATATATCATTAATTAAACAATTACGACAGTAACACTATTAAACAATATCAATCTCTTAATGCTATAGCGTGAACAATATTTTTTGTTAGTCCATCTTTAGCTAACACAAACAAACTGGATGGTTTACCCACTCGAGAGCATGCCACGTATAATTGTCCGTGTGAAAAACATGGTGTTCTCAAATCTAATCCACAAACAGACATCGTTTGACCTTGGGATTTGTTGATAGTCATTGCAAATGCCAATCTAATCGGAAACTGAATACATTTGAATTGAATTGGCACATCTGTAGGTATAATAGGAATCCGTGGTATGAGTATATTTTCACCTCTGAACTTGCCATTTAAAATCCTGGCTTCGATCACGTTTTTCATTAATTTTTGAATGACTAATCGCGTACCGTTGCACAGCCGGGGCGGGTACAAATTACGAAGCAAGATGATTGGAGATCCAACCTTTAATTGTAAATTATGCGGTGGCATGCCTGGCAAATCCAGTGAGTTCAAAAACTCTGTGGGAAAATTTACTGCTTCGCTGTCGTCGCAAACTGTATCAATAGATTTATATGATACCAAGTTCCCTGGCAACAACATTTGTATCTTCAGATTTAAATTGTCAACGTCTACATTTTTTGCCGCTAAAATCGCTCTTTCTGCAAGCCACTCATGATTTATGTACTGTGTGTGTACATCGGGAAATATTTGTTCAATGAGAGTATCTTGCGAATCAGCGATTGTGCAGAAATCGGTCGGTAATTTTACGTATCCAGTTTCATCTATAGCAACTTTTCCATCACCGATATCTAAGAGTTGTTTTGAAAATGTTTCAGCGGATGGATCTTGAAGCATTTGAACGCGCATATTTATTTTTAGCTGTAATTTTTCAACATTACGCCACAATGGAGATGATTTTAAGCAAGCGTTGATCTCATCAGCGTATGTTGAACGTGGAATGACTGGAAGTGTTTGTCTGAAATCACCTGAAAGGACCAACAGAGTTCCGCCAAATAGTTTGTCACTGTTTTTAATATCTTTCAATGTCCTGTTCAACGCCTCAAGTGAATGTTTGTGTGCCATAGTACATTCATCCCAAATAATAATTTTACACCGTTTCAGCACAGTGGCCATGGACGATTGTTTCTTAATGTTGCATACTGCGTTAGGGTTATTCTGAATATTTAGTGGCAGCTTAAATACTGAATGAGCTGTTCTACCTCCATCCAATAAAGTTGCTGCAATGCCCGATGATGCAACGGCCAATGCGATGCCATTATTTGATCGTATTTCAGCAAGAATTAGCGAAATAACGAATGTTTTGCCAGTTCCACCCGGTGCATCCAAAAAGAAGAACCCACCTTGTCCAGCTGAAACTGCGAGCATAATGCGATCATAAATGGTTCTTTGTTCCTCATTCATTAGTGGGACATTGCGGGCAACAATCGCTGCCATTTCTACAGTACTGTACTGCAGTTCACGATTCATTTCAGTATTCATTAAATCAGATGCAGTTCGATTTGGCGAATTCATACCGAAATTACTAAGTGGTAAGTTGGCAATGACAATGCAAAGATCCTCAATAGCAATCAATGCTTCATTGTACATTTCGTCGCTGAATGTTATGGTTAGATCGTGGCACCGTATACGATGTTGATGCAATATATCATCAGTCATTGAATCTTTGTGATTTTCCCATAATATCTGTGCTCGGGCTGGGAAACATGTAGTCAACACTATAGCGAATAGTAGACGAATTTGTATTGCTGTACAGTTCAATGCAGCTTCAGCAAGCATGCATTCCCACTGGTTGTCGTCTTCCAGCAAGCCGAGTGCAAGGCATGCATCTTTATACGTTGGATATTGTTGCCCATTCACTTTACGTATATCTTGAAATGATAATGGGCCAGTAACATTAACCAACAACAGTCGAAGATAAAAGCACTCCGTGTGTCTTGGATTGACTGTAAATAATCGCCCCAAGGCGTTTGATTTAAATAAATTGAGACATGCAGCAACTGGTGAGCCTTGCTTGCGGGGCATCCATGTTTTTGTTTGAGTCCATGTGAAATAGCGTGGTACTTGTGAATAGAGTAATGTTCGTGCGAAGGCACCAAAATCATCCGCACGATTACACAATTCAAAAAATGCAGTGAGTGTAGTTTTAGGTGGATTTATTGCATGATCAATCGCTGTCTCGTTCGTGAAAAATACACGCTGACCGTTTTCAAGATGGATGGCTAACTGAACAACTGCTGGATCCCGTTCATGAATTGGAAAACCAAAGATACGCCAAGCAGCTTCATTGGAGCTGATGTACCGACCAATTTGGTAGAGCGTTATTTCATCGTTTTTATTCACTGGAGGAGCATTCACATTAGTATTTTCCACTCTAAACACAGCCATATCACTGCCTTTATGGACATACTTGCAAATGTATTTGATGCTCTTCACAGAACTGCAGAACTCAACATTAATATGAGCATTATATGTCTTGCTCAGCAGAGGCGAATATGGCACCACCCAACGATTGTCAATATCAATGTCTGTGTTGATGATATTTTTAATAAATGATTGTCCGCCATTTTCAGGATTTCTTCGACGATATATTGGGTATCCGTCGACATTTGTGACCGTATCATTGGTAAAATCTTTAGGGAAATTTTTAGTACATTTTCCATCAGCCATGCAAGGCGATGAACTATTAAGAGTACCACATGGACCATGAATCATGTTTGTTGTAACAATATCAAACAGCAGTTGGTCAGTGGATGGATCTGGAATTTCCGCAGAAATGATACTATCGATTTCTTCAGGACGGATTTTGTCGATGAACCAAACCAAAATGTGTGCATGAGGTAATCCTCGCTTTTGCCACTCAACCGAATACATCCAGCAACGTGTGGGACCAAATACATGTGATTTAGTAATGAAACTTATTAAAGACTTCAACTTTTGTCTGAACACACGTGCTGTAATGTCATGGCGATGTATTGCATTTTGGCCAGGCAGTAGGAAAGATGTAATCTCTGGCCATTTTGGATTACATGTGAACGTGATAAATAAACATGGTCGTCCATATTCGCGCACGAAAGTCAGAGCATCCTGTATATATTCTTGCATATGACGTGGACTGCCTACGTACGATGATGGTAAAATGACATGGTTACCAATTTCGGCGACGTCGGCGTTGTTGTTGATAGCGTCTCGCAAATGAATGTACTCTTCCGCGCGCAGCTTTTGTTGATTATATCGTAAGTATCGTAGTCGTTCGCTCTCAATCTTCGCGTACATGTCGACCATGAATTGTTGACAAAGCTCACGACATCGTAAAATGACGTTGTCCAGGCCACGTCTAATCATTAATCGGTACGCATAATAATCCTTTGAGCTAGCGTTCTTGTTTATTTCAGCTCCTGTAATATTTGTTCATAAAAATTAATTTAAATTTATTACGTTCAATAATTTAATTGTTTTGTTAAATGATTAATGATCAAATTAATAATCAATGAATTACCTGATACGGGATCTCGTTGTTTTATGTTTATGCAATATCCGTCTTGTCCCTTCCAGAATATTAGCGGATATTGGAGAGCGTCATATGAACGATGTGTGTCAGCAATGAACTGAAGATTATTATTTCTTCTACGAATCACAATTTCTCGTGCAGCTGTACAATCGCCAACCATGATTCCAGCAACATCATCAACAACGGGTGCATTGAATCTACGAATATGCTCTCCAGCTGGTGTTTTATCAGGATTAATGACGATAGCGTGATTATCGCTTTGTAATTGGTGCATATGTGATTTGAATATTTTCAACAACTCGTTGTGCTCGTTCAAAAGAGCATCTAGCTCGCTGACGATGCGCCTGGCATAAAGTGAATCAAGGTTATTATAATCACAACGTGCATTCACGCGATTGGCAAGTGCGCTTCCGGAATCCTCGCCGCCCATAAAGTAGATTTGTAAGAATTTATGTGGTTCGTTTGGCATTGGCAGCAGTGAGCCCATTTTATGATAAACTTGGCCTCTGATTTTGAATGTAGAATTGAATTGTTGACCATTTGCATTAGTATTTCGAACTATTTCTGTTGCTCCGAACGATGTCATTTGAAAGCATGAATTGAATCTTCGAATTGACTTCAGGAACACGTTAGAATCTGGATCCGTGCCGATAAGTAAGCCGTTCAATGGTTCAGGTGGTGTTTCAATTTCAGGTAGTTGCACTTTTCCTGACGCGCAACACATCCCAGCTGGCTCATTTTTGAATTTCAGAGCATGACAATGCGGACATTCCTTGTCCATAGCACCAATTACCACTTTTGAATGAGCATAATATTCAATATCGGGCTCATACTGGAATGCTAGACGCAGGAATGAATCAGATATAAATGCTCGATGTACCTGTTGTCGTTGTTGGTCATTTGTTCTTCGTCTATTGACTGTGGAACGGCGTGATTGTCGTTGTTCTAATCTTCTGACTTCATTGCGTTCAGCTCGTGTATCTTCTGGCTCTTCTTGATGCAATTGCGCCATTCTGACACGTGCATCAGTACTTTGTTGCTGGATTTGTTCTTCTGTTCTTTCGGATCTGCTATTTCGCAAGTTTCGAGCTTTACTTGTACTGCGGCTCAAATCAGCCCCTTTGCGTTTTCTTGGCATTGCTCACTGTACAAAACATACATAAATAGAATTAATGAAATTATTTAATGATGAAAAATGTTAAAAGTATAATTAGGGCCAGGATTTTTGCCGCAATTTTGAAATGATTAGTTTTAATTTATGAAATTATAACAAAAATATAAGTTTTATGGAAAAATTTTTCAAACAAAAGTAAAAAATTAAATTTTATGAAAACATTGTCTCTTATAATTTTTTCATACAACCAATATTTCCATTGACATTTCAAAATAAAGATTCATAATGATTGATTTTTTGGAAACTATGAAAATCTTAATTGTTCAATTGCATTTTTTAAATAAAATTAAATTAAAATTACATTTTTATAAGATCAACAACATTTTCGATATTAATAAAAAAAAGTATACTTACAACACAAAATCCGTTGTTATTGGAAGCTCGTGTCACGTGTTGAGTACTTTTGAGGTTATAAAATCACTTGATTAACTAATCGTGCAAAATACACTCAAAATTGATAATTTAATTATTATTGATAAAATAGGAATGATTAAAAGTTAATATGAGAGTTACACTGAGATAGCAAAATAATAATTGTCAACGTTACTACTACACTTGATGCATAAACAATAATGATGGCCGACAACTGTGTAGGGAGTGAGAAAGAAAGGAGACCGGCTTCGTTCTCATCCCTACTCCGTGCTGTTTACTGGGTCAGAAGTGACACCTGTAGACATCTGGCGGGGATAACTAATTAAATGACGATTGATCAGTTTTCGACCGGAGAGGAAAAATGATTAAATTACTAAAATGGCTATTAAAAAATAAGGGTTGATCGTAGAAGGGTGAAAATTGAGGATTGTATGTATTTTTGTATGTTGTATCATAAAAAAATAGAAATAAAAAATTTTGTCTAAAAAATAAAAAAATAAATTTAGGGGTGGACTACCCCTAACATTTAGGGGGATGAAAAATAGATGTTGGCCGATTCTCATAGATACCGGATAAGCACAAAAAATTTCATCAAAATCGGTCAAGCCGTTTCGGAGGAGTATGGCAACGAAAACTGTGACACGAGAATTTTATATATTAGATATACCAGGTGTACAAGTATGAAATAGGGATTTTTCTAAAAAAAGATGTTCAATTCGGAAGAATGATAAAAAAGGTGTTGGATAATCAGCTGGCGCACGGCGATCGATATTTACCGTGCGTCGACCTGTTGTTGTGCTCGAGCACGCAGCGTTCGGTTGTGCGGAGATAGCCGTGGCAGGGCTTCGCGGAGCCGAGGTTGTGCCTCGTAGGCATGCCGCGATGAGCGAGAGGATGTCTCTCTCGCTTGACTTCGGTTTCGCTCACCCGCTATCTCCCTTAATTGACTTCAGCGCCCAACGACGCTTTCATATTCCGCAGCCATGTTGGATATTTCGGCACTTACGTGAAAACCCGCACGGGACAGCACACGCATTTTGAAAGGGTTGGATTCTTTCACATCTCTCAACCGGATTATCTCAACCTTCGTTTGCTCACCAGGACTCAAAACTCAGGTAAGAGTACACCGTTACAATTTAATGTAATTCAATGATGGTGAGGAGTGAAATACACATCGGTACATCCTCATAAACGTCTCACACTGTGGCGTGCTCTGCAGCGCGGGCTGCACCACGTTTTCACTCAATTATTAGAATGCTCGATTAATATAATAGCGTGTGTTTTACCAATTCACTGCACTTTCCTCCAATTAAACTTGCTGGGAAAGTGTTGTGAATTCAGTCTAATCATTTGTGCATCCTCGAGCTCACACTTCAGTGTTCTGCAGCGTAGACAGCATCACAGCTTGTCATAATGAAATTCCAAGTAATTGTCAGAATTGCGTGTGCTAGCAGACACTCTCTTTAAATTCTATTTCACCATCACATTGAGTATTTGCTGACAGGCAGTAAATTCGTCTACGCACTCATCTATCTCATTGCGTGGCAGGCTCCGCATCGCTGGCTGCCCTGCGCACACCGCTCTCAGTACCTACAGCACACAATTAATATAATTGTGTGCTGGTTCTCAGTCCAAATAGTCAAATCAAATTCAGCCTATTTAATTAAATTCAGTTTTTTAATTCTCAAATTTTTGGTGCATTAATTTAATTATTTTGTATTTTTCTAAATTTAGTCTATTTTGTGTTTCTTTCTCATATTTAAATAATTGCATTATTACATTGTTTGTGTGGAAAGTATTATAAACCACTTTCTCCAAATTTCATCTATGAGTCTGGTTTTATTTTCACCCTGTCTTGAGTGAAGCTTCATTAGTTTCAATATATTCACAGATCTGTCAAACAACACCATCGGACGGAATTCTCAAACAAAAGGCTTCATTCAAAGTGTGCTCCATCGCTTGTTATACATTTTTTCCATCTTTCGAGCAAATTATGAATACCACGCCAGTAAAAATCTTCCCCTTTTGCTGCGAGCCATTCATCCACCCATTTTTTCACATCTTCGTACGAACCATAGCGCTGCTCAACAAGTGCGTGGCCCATCGATGCAAACAAGTGGTAATCGGAAGGAGCCAAGTCTGGCGAGTAAGCCGCATGGGATAGCACTTCCCAGTTGAGTGCTTCCAACGTTTCGCGAACCGGTTTTGCCTTATGTGATGGAGCATTGTCACGAATAAAAGTGACTTTGTGTTACCTCTTTCGGTATTCTGGCCTTTTTTCAAGCAGCGAACGGTTCAAATCGGTTAATTGTTGGTGGTAACGTTTAGTATTAACGGTTTCCCCAGGTTTTAACAGCTTATAATAGACCACGCCCCTCTAGTCCCACCAAACACAGAGCATCGTCTTTCTGCCAAAGCGATTCGGTCTTGCGGTCGATGTGGATGGTGCACCTGGTCTACCCATGATTTTTTACACTTGGGATTGTCAAAATAATATCCCGTGTACCTATAGGATACAAAAACCACAACCTTTTGTACCGAGCGAGCAAAATGTCACATGTGTTTTTGCGCTTTTTCATTTGCCTGTCGTTCAACTCATGTGGTACCCATCTACCGGTCTTCTGAATCTTTCCCATCTCTCGTAGCCAATTGGAAACAGCTTGTTGGCTGGCGCCCAATTGCTCGACGAGTTCTTTTTGTACTTGCGAATCTCGTTCGTCCAACAATGCTTGCAGTTCCACATCTTCGTATTTTAGCGGCTTTCCACGTTCCTTGTCTGCAACATCGAAGTCACCACTTTTGAAACGCCGACACCATCGTTCACACGTATCTTGCGATAGAGCACATTCACCATCAGATTCTCGTAGTAATCGGTATGATTCAGCAGCAGTTTTCTCCAAATGAAAACAAAAAATTAATGCTGTCCGCGAATTATCTTTGTTCGGTATAAATTTCGACATATTGAACACAACCATAAAACACTATGCCCACATTTTTCCAATTTATCATTCATGTGCGTCTGACACTTGTAGAAGACACAACAATATGGCGCAGTGTCAAATCTTCATGGCACATACTGCATTCGTGCGCCATCTGTTATCTGAAATCCGCATTTCATACTTGTACACCTGGTACACGGTCGTATATTTACGCTAGAGACGGTTCATAAGTCACTCATTTATATTTTGGCGCAAGGAAGGGCCTACCGCAAATATCAGGAAATCGAGTCCAAAGATGGGCAGCGTTATTATCCCCATATGATATCCAAATAGACTATATATTAAAGGAGCCGACAATTGCCGAGCCGATGGCTTAAGCAGGCTTCAGGAAGAGCGAAAAGAGTATTCTTACCTGAATTTTGATTGTGACGAAGTGAAATCTGTTGTCAAACTAATGATTAACGAGGAAATGAATAAGAATTGATTGTTAAGAGAAGTCAAGGAGTTTGTTGTAAACGGATAGCCTAGTGCATTTAAGGACGATCGCACAATATTAAAAATTCGTGAGCACGAGCTCATGATGCAAAGATATGTGATATAAGGATATAAATTAGTTACACCGACAAGTCTACGTGACGATATTTTATTAGAGGTACATAGTATATTTCCATGGGTGTAGTCTTGTGGCATAATATTGATCGAGATATCGAAAGGATAGTTAAATCGTGTGAGTTATGTCTTAAGAACGGAGACAATCCGCCGCGAGCTGAATTGCATTTTTGGAGACAACGAGATGGTCCGAACCATAAAGTATTTTCCGCGCATTTTCCGGTTCTCCTCGAAGGCAAGATGTTTTTGACAATTATCAATTGGTTTTCGAAGTGACTCAATATTACAGAACGTGAAAAAATGGCAACCAATATAACAGTTCGCTATTTTATTGAGTATTTCTATTCGTAGATACGCTACGAGCAGAACAGTTATACCGGTCTTAATTTTGCATGAGCCCAAACTTTAAAAGTGAGAAGTTTATTGAAAAGAAGTGCAAAGTGAAACGTATATCGCTCGCTTATCACTCCATAAATATTAATAAATGACAACATTGTAACAGCAGACATCATAAAAGTAATGAAATAAAGTTGAAATGTTAATAAAAGTGATCGTCTATCTACAGTAAATTAATCTACGAAGCACTCTGGACTGTGCGATTCATGTTACGCAGCCTGTTGTTACTACCGGCATTTGTATAACTGTAATATCAATTACTATACCAGAAATCATCGCTACCACAATTTAATTGCGGTAAACATCTCAATCTTAATTGAATCTCCACGAATTATTACTCTACCAGTTTATATCTCTACCATATTCTCTAAAACATCAAACTTTATATTTGGGTTCTCGGGTTAAACAGGGATCACGAAAAAAATAGCACTAATGGAGGTGCGGAGGGGGAGGGGGCAGCCTGTTTGACCCGGGGTGAGTTACCATCAATCTTAGAATTTTTTTCGTGCTAGAGATGGAAGCTGGTAGACTTGTAATATGTTCGAGTTGTATTGTGGTAGAGATATTTTCCAGGATTAAATCCTGGTGGAGATGTTTTTCTGCAAAGAACTTATTAGCAAAGGTATAAATGTGCCATTACTTTCAAGTTCACTGCGACCACTGTGCTTTCTTTGATATACTCAGTGTTTTGCAATTTGACATCTTTAAACATATACTTTGGAAATAAGATGAATTAAAATTGATTTTACATATTTGTTGTTATTACCAATCTAATGTGGCATTGGTGATAAAATTCACAAAGCATCTATAGCTAGCAACTTCTATTTATATAAATATAACATTTAAGCGACTCAGCAACAACGAATTAATTTCTATACTTGTGTATTGTGTACCATTATAATCGTATAATTCTTCTTCTCTACATAGTGGATCATGTCGTAAGCAAAAAATTTATTGATCAATATATGTTAAGAATTTAAACAATTCGGTTCTCTAATGTTCTCTAATTAATCTTCTTTGTATGTAATTTAACTAAGTAAATAGTTATGATGCTGCTAAGTGTACGGAAAGTACAATACTATGTAATCTGGTAAGATATTGAATATATGACGAGAAATCGGATTGCGTGTGGTAAGCGGTCAGGGGTAGCTCAGTTGCCAGAGCAGTCGACCCGCAATCGGAAGGTCCGGCGATTAAATGATGGCCTAGACGTCACGTATTTCTTGAATTGGTCCTTATATATATAATTTTTTCCAGGTTATAACGGATCTTACATTTGTCAGTAGAAAAAATTGTAACCTCGCCCTATCTGTTCAGTGGGGCAACGTAAGACTAATAAACTCTCACTGTACTAATGGTCTTCTTGCAGTTATCATATAATTTAGCTATTTCTGGAAGTTGTTGTTATATTGCATTGCTCAATCATAATCTTCATACCTTAGATGAAAGTTGGAAACTGAGCGGTTTTTGTTTTGAAACAACATATGGTAAATGGTAGAAAAATAAAATTGTTTATGTTAATAAACAATTTTATTACTGCCATCACTATGGTTGGAAGACGTCTCCGAAACATCGTAATCGTCTTTTACATACCGAGAGACGTGATGATGTTTACCATAGACACTATTTGAGAAGAAAAGATTTTAGCGTCTTAAACATTTACTAACGCGGAAGACGTTTCCTGATTGTTGTGAGGGCAAAAATATATTGGATAAAAATTTATCCTTTTCAGATTTATTTTTATAATTGATATCTTCTAAAAATCGAAGTCCTTTTTATTATTGTTTTGTGCGGGCGGAAGTTTGTTTAACTTTATTAAATTTATCTTCATTACTGTGTAATCTCTGGATGATATTGTATAAAATTAATGAAGTTGGTTTCTCAATTTTTTTTTTTAATATGAGACGCTAATGGGGGTGATAACAAGTGTCAGATGTCGAGTAAGAGCGAACTCACTGACGATATACAAAAGCGAACAGCTCAGGGTGTCTGCCTGCTGAGCGCAGTATTATTGCTACCCGACTGACGTTATGTGCCCTTGCCACTGTTAACTGATCCAGCACCCACTCTCTACTCTGTTCTGGTTCTGCCTATCGTTTTTGCGTCAATTACACATGTCTAGTATCGACTCTCAATACTCTATCCACATCGATTAAAGGTATTTACACTAACGACATAATAGAGGCAACTCAAAGCAATCGCATTAAGACGTCCAATCAAATTTAGTACTAATCGATCTTGTGATGCATACAAATTTTATTCATTAGAAATCGAAACTACAAGCTTTTATAGTTTCCACATAGAGGTATATACATGATTTTTTTTAAATTGTAACTTAACGACGCATGCGTATAAACGTCTTAATAATATCCAAGTTTGAACTAATTGATGTATAAATATAAAAATATTCAAATAAATGTTTTTATTCAATTAATGTTCTTTATATTTATATATAAATATTATATACAGGGTAGCCGATTTATCTGAAGACATTGAAATATTTCGAAAACTACCCCAGGGGGTGGGGATGGGGGGCAGGGTGGATCGAGTTTTGTATCGCTGAATAGCTTTTGAAAAATTAAACATGTTTTTTCTTTTTTCGATCCGATGTGTGATTTCTCGAGATATTCGAAAAAATCAGGTCCCTTGCGATAACAGCGCCATCTATCACGAATCGAAAAAAAATGTTTCAGATAAAAGTTACTTATTTTTTTATGGGGAATCCGAATCTGCAATAAAAAATAGGGGTTCCCATTTACGATTTCAAAGTTGCCCCCACCCCCACCTCAGGGGCTAGGGGTGAGGGGTCGACTTTGGTTTTATTGGATGACCCTCTTCCAGGCAAACAAATTTTATTGAGAACTTTTTTTGATCCGATGCGTAGTTTTCAAAATATTTCAATATCTTCAGATAAATCGGCCACCCGGTATATTAATCAATAAGTTGAATAGTAAGATAAAATATTAAATAAGTTATTTCGATAAGTTAATCTCGTTGGCATGAGATGCTCTATATATTAAAAATAATAATCCATACTACAAGTCTCCATATTGAATTGTTATTAAATTCACGCTCTACTTCTGCTTTAATTCTCACACATTAACTTTTCCAAACTATACATTTTCTTTTCCAATTACGTCGTACAAGTTGTGATTGTAATGTATAAATTCTCTCATATTCTTCAAAATTCTTCAAAATCTCACCTTGTCAAATTGGGTTCCGGTGAATATGATGGTCGTTCGAGCCGGTGTTTAGTTCTGACAAAGTGGATTAGAGCTTACGCTTGAGGGTTAAAGCAACTCTAGAATGTGGCTGTGGTCGAAGATGTCGGGATGTTTTATACCCTCGTTGGAGTGATTCCAGATAAATGGATGTTTGTTGTCATGCAGATAGCCCCTTCCCTTCTATTAATCCGCCTGTCCTTCTTGTCCATCTTGTCATAATTGTCGAGGGCTCGCCAGACTGACGTCGATTAATATGCTAATGTCTCACCCCGTGACGAAAAATCAAGAAAATACGTCAGACTCGTCGAATATATTATCCTCAATGATCGTTAGTCGAAGGGACGTTTGATGCCGCTCCGATCATATGTTAAACACACTATTCTACGCCTCTCGAACCGCTTCGAAAAATATATCTTAGTTTGAACGTATCGTACAAAATTGTATAACAACGGATAATGATGAGGACTCGTGTATTCGTTATGTCAAATACTACCAACCAGAGCTAACAGCTGTAAAATCTGGAAGAGTATGGTTTCACTTATGTTAGTATTGTTTCACGATTTTATACTGAAAAGAATTTTAAATATTAGTAGGAAATGGAATATTATTAGCCACCCTTCATTATACAAAGGTAACGGTCACGAAGAAGTAATTTTGGAAGATAATAGACTTAATTTTTATTCGCATCAAAGATTAGAAGTACAAGTAAATATGTCAAAGTTAGTGGATCAACCATATTCCAAAAAATTAAAATGTCATAACTTTTGATACCCGTTACCAATCCCAGAAAAAAGGGTGCGTGGAACGCCACGCGTTAGAAGTGAAACTTCTTAGGTTAGAAATGAAGTTCATTTTATGCATTGCTTGTTGCATTTGTTGTCGATTATTGTTTATTTTTAGGATTAGGATATGGTTTTGTGGGCTTCAATTAATGAAAATCGCTCTTGATTCTATTCAATTAAAAAAAATTTAATTACTCAATTTCCATTGAATCAGAATCTAATACAGAAATAACGGCTTTATGGTAGCTGAAATAAGATACAAATAATTTCGACTGTAAATTTTCTAAATAACGAGAGAATAGTGCGTCAATGGTAGTGCCTGATCTGGTCGTATACTGAGTTCTGTCAGTGTTCAATTGTAAGTTGAATTTGTCATCCAAAAATGTTATCAAAGGTTCAGCTTCGTCTGAGTTGAAGTTGATGTTGAAATCAGCACCCATAATCATTGGGATTTTGTCGTAATCTTCTTTCAACAGCGCTGCACCTTCAATAGTGTAGGCCAATAAAACTTTATGAATGAGTTTTATGGTGTTATGAACACATGATTTGGGTGATATGTAGACGGTCACCATCATAATCACCTTCCCATTTTCCAATCGACATTCCGCTGCACAAATGTCACCAACTTTCGCACTCGTTGCGTGTACTTCATTGGCTTGTAGTAGATTTATGTCTATGTTAGGAGTCACGACACTCATTCTATCATGGGCTTTTCTGTAGATAGTTACTCCTGCAGCTCTGACATTTGGATGTTTATATTGTACAACAAAATTGAAGTTGGGGATGTCCACTCTCTCCTCATTCTGTAACCAGAAAGAATCAGAAAATGAGCTTGCAGACTTTCACAATTAAAGGAAGAAAATGATGGTCCTGTTCTGCTCATCATAAAATCAATTACAACGTTGTCCAGTGTCTGTAATTGATTGAGATTCAATCTGCGAAACTCGTTTTGTAAATCACTGGCTGAAGCTACTCTGCGTCCATGATAGAATGTGGGTTTATTGTCTGATGATGGCTGGAAACGCACTACGTAGTAATTCCTCATGCTTAGGATCAACGGGTTTCACATCGTTCTCGAACCATATACGATCACATACGGAACACACTGTACCTAGCGGATTGTTGAAAAATTGTTTGTCAAATTCATCATGAGTAGTTCGAAATGTTTGAAATTTTGTGTTGGCACGGGTAGGTGTATTTCCAGATGTTGATGGCTCTACTGTATCAGGTTCATTTCGTTGATCTCTCATACCACGTGTATTTTCACTTATAGACGCTACTCCTGAGTCAGTGGCATTCAAATCCTCTATATCACTTACTGCATTGTCACCCATCGATGTATCCAGTATATTTGAAGTCGATGGGAGGTTATGTTGTCCACCGTTTTCTTTTAACGTCTCTGCCTGGCTCTTTACTCTCTGTCTCATTCTGCATGAGTTTTTGGCGCTTTTTTGAGTGGTTTATTTGCTTTTTGTCGTTGCCTAAATGCTCGCATTTTTCCGCACTTGTCTTTTTCTTCATTTCACTTATTCTTTATTACACTTATCTCAAAACGGAAATTATTAACTGATGAAAATTCATGCGTAATTACTCTAATACGTAAGCGTCTACTAGTTCCTTACGCTACGTACTGACACAGTACGCCAGGCACATGCGCATAGAGTGTGTCTGCCGTATGCAAAAAAGAGAGTAGAAATTATTCTCTCTCACTTCCTACGCGAGAGGGTGGAAGCGACGCTCCCACTCTTCCCTCTCAGCTGCCTATTAGAGGGGAAGGGCTTCCCCTCACGAGGTCACTCATTTTCGTCGTCCGTTGCGAACGAATTTACTGCCCCACCGCGCCTAAAGAAGTTTCACTTCAAAAACTCAAAACCAAACAATATCCGATGTAACTACAGCTGTAAACGAAATTTCGGTCGGATAACTAAACATTTATAAGAGCTACTGTACTTACGTTGTTAAACATTTTGAAACAAATAAATACTCGCGATAAAATTGCTGTGAAATTCGCCGATTTAAATATTGACCCCAGCTGATCGGATAGTAATTGCTCTTCAACCAGTTTTCCTGTTCTAAGAAATTAATTTTTCTTCGAAAAAGCAAGATGGACAATTATTGTAAATTTTGAACCATTTGATAGATTTTACCCAAATCTGATACTGACCACCCTTTATCTAGACTCTAGTTTTATATAGACTTTTAGTCTGAAGTATTCGCTTGAAAACGTTTCCAGTTATCGTATTCAATGACATTTTTTAAAGAATAAAAGAGCTTATAACATTTAAACTGCCTCAAGAAGGAAACCCTCTTAGTTGTCTTCTTAACTAAATTCCGTTCGGAGTTTTTTTTTTAGTTGTCGGTCGATTTTCTTTGTAACTTGTAAAGAAATGTATTTATTAATTTAGGAGAAGAAACATGCACGACCACTGAAAGATTATACCGACCTGAGGGGCACGATAACTGCTCGCCATTTTGGCTGAAACAAAAAAAAATGTATAAAGGGCACCTTTCCCCAGGGGATAAACCTCTGTAAAAAATTTAATCAGAAAATTGCGAAAGTTACGACTTGGCTTCCTTAAAATCCTGTTTTTTAATTTTTGTGTCCATGGCAGAAACGTCTCTTGCAAGCTCCCTTCAATTTTGAACCAGATGTTATGCCAGTAACGCCTGAATGGAATATTACCGTCGAAGGTACAATATTAAAAACATTCTTATTCTGATCGTTTGCCGATAAAGAGATAGAACTCGCGTGATTGCAATAAAAAAAATACGTGAGTTTACGATAAACGAGTAACTTAGAGCTTACTGTAAATAACGGGTAACTTTCCGTTATTTATTACAATACACGAAACATAAAATTAAGTGTTCAATATAAAGTTTCGATGTTCTCGAGTCTCCGACGAGGAACCAACCAATCTATCTTAAGGCTGCTTTTAGACTGAGTTACGTAAATGTAGTGTAACGTGGCAGAATATTCGGGCTACGTCCTCCTCGCTCGACGGCTGCCAATGCGATCTCGCAGGGCTGTAGATGATAGTTGGCGTACTTTATTTCATTATTTTTCTTCTTGTCTTTTTTTTTATATATATATTGCGATTTGTCCGACCGAGGGACGGATAGAGAGTACGAGGAAGAAGAGAGCAACACATCCAACAACTGAAGGCTTCGGGATTCGGCGCTTATACCTGGACCGATATTTCACATCTTTCTCTGTCAGGATATATCGTTGTCCCGCGCGACGTACCAAATGATACGCGGCCTTCTATCCTCAGCCGTCATCTACCTGCGGGAATCTATATATCTCATGTGGTTCATCTGCTGGACTGGGCTATGCACCGTTGGTATTATCTGTCGCTAATTTATACATTATCTAGCTGAGGCGCTAGTCGCGGTCATCTAGCGTCCAGTTCCCCCAATTAACCGAGTTAGGCTCGTTAAGAGGGGATCGTAGTTCACGGGCATGCGTGCCGGCAGGACCTCGTGACTTATTCCCGGCATTAACTGACAAGCGATCTCAATGTTACCTTCTACAAACGCAACCGGTCCCGATACAAATGTATACTCTGCGCGCGGGGTACAGAAATTGCAGGTATGACCATGCTCGAATAGACTTGTCTGTCCTCAAACAATAAAATTAAATCAAAAGAACGGGGAAAGAAGGAGAGCTCACCGGGACGATGCTGCAGCGACGTTCCTTGAATTCCGGCAAAATTCCAAGATCGTCTTGGTCAGATTAGCCTCTTGATTAAATGTTCGACTCGGTTAAATTCTCCTCTCGATTAAGTAGTTGCTAATTGCGTTTACCGAAAATCATTTGTTTGCGATTTTTTGCGTTAGCCTATCGTCGCTCACCAGACGAGTTCTCATGCTGTCAGCGTTCCTCAGTTTCTCGGTAGTGATCTAGCGATTGAGCATTGGAATTCGTTTCTTGTCTTGAATGAAGTCCAATGCAATGGAAAATTCCGTGGCTCAACATTCCTCCCCCCTTAAAAAAAATGTATCTTTGGTTGGTTTCTCATGTGTAGACTTTTTCTCTTTACACAGGATTGTTACATGCACATATAAATATTTGTATTGTATTCTATTGTATCTCGTCGTATACAGAGATCTAAATATATTTTGGAGAATTTTTAGCGTTGATCCGGGTTCGCTAATCTCACTCTGTTGAGCGAGCGCGCTGTACATGCACTGGCCAGCTCGGATTGCAGTCCCCTGCAGCATGCTGTTATTCAAGTGGTTCGAGGTCTATGGTATGTACACCTCGACTGCTGCCAAGGTCGGTGCCCCTCTCGACCTTGCTGGTGTCTGGTTACGCCGGTATCTGTAACATTTAAACAGAGCGAATCCATCTAGGGCTATTGGTGATATAGCACCCAGTGAGTAAATACTCAGTTTGTGGACATGCTGGTTCTTATTCCAATCGGTGTTGAAATTATTTTTTATTTGGTCCGCTCGAGCTTCGAGTTTTCGAAGCTCCTTTAGACCACGCAGCACGCTTAATAATTGGATTTTCTTCTCCACCTTTCGCGGCTAGAGTGCCTGGGCCTCTATCTCTGTTAATTTTATATCGGATCATTTTCTCGGATGATCTGCAATATTCGCCCAATGGTCTCGACGCTAAAATCTCGGGCGGTTGCTACACAAGGGTGGATCAATAACTCAGTTAATTTTGAATTTCCCGCGTTGTAACAAAAAGCAACACTGCTCCCGTCAACTGCCATCTGTCGATAGACTGCTGTAAATATTTGAGCATGCTGCGTCATTTAATTTGTGTTTAACAGCCATTGAAAGCAGACAACCGCATGAATTTTTGCGAAAATGGAAAAAAGTGAGTTTTATATTTTCATCAAGCATAATTTTTTGCGGAAATAAACCATCACTCAAACCAAGGATAAGCTTGATAAATACGACGGGGACTCTACACCATCAATCGTAAAGAAGTGGTTTACTGAATTTCGTTCTGGTCGCACAAGCATGAGTGACGGTGAATGTTCTAGACGTCAAAAACGATTTTTAAAATCCACGATATGTTGTCGGCCGATCGGAGATTAAAAGTGCGCGAGATTGTATAAACCCTAGGCATATCACATGGCTCAGTGATTTCGATTTTGACAAATCATTCGAGTATTGTGACGTAGTTACACTCTCTATCCAGCTTCATTATATTTAGATTCTACAATACGATAGATCAATTCCAACCGCGCTGCGGAATGCGGGTACTCGGTCGTTGAACCGGAGCAAAGTTCGGCGTAAACATCTGACGGCACGCCTCCGGAATACCCTTGTTGTCAAAAACAGCAGGTCAGCGACCAGCTGGCCTCGGTTGGTGGCGATGGGAAGACGGGTCGCGCGTCGTGACAATCTGAAAAATTATAAAATCGCATTATATTTAAAAATTAGGGAAGAAAATGAGAAGGAGGGGAATGAGGCGGAGGGGCAGGCTATAAAATACCCTGCGGAAGAGGAAATGCTCTCTTACGTGTGAAAGAAGCTGAGAAAACAACAGCCAGTGGATTCTAGCGAAGATAACGTCAGACAAGTTACATTTCTGCAAGTTATCGAATCCAGTAAGACACCAAGACAAGTGAAGGAGATAAGGCAGGTGAGTGAGTTTAATCGATTTGAAGGGTTTAAGCGATATCCGATTAGGCGTGTGGAACCTTCTAAATTATTAGTAAAAATAAGTGAGTTGAGAATTAGATTTGAATTAGGCATTATCTATTAAGTATAAGCAGGTAGGCGGATAATCTGCGAGTCGTCTGGAAAATCGAGAGGATAGAACGAATATAGGTAAAATAATTAGGAGATAAGGATGATTATAAGAATAACGAAGACACTGTAGGGCGGATAGTACAGAATAAGTATTCTCGACTGACTGTATAGAGACTGAAACGTTTCGCGATTTTATATCACTCTTAATTTTCGCTACGAGACGCGTTTGTTCGGCGGCGGCGTAAAATCGCGTAGTTTTATAATTTTATTTCGAGCGATATCATCCTAGATCGTTTGGAGAGTGGAGCTTGCTCGAAACCAGTTCGTGCTCTGGGCTGGATGGAATGAGAAGTGTCTGTGGTTTTATGGATTCGCAATCAATCTAGTAGGTTGTTATTAGTATTTTTATTGTTGTTGTTTGTGAGACCTCAGTTTAGGTTTTTGTTGCGTCGCATTTGTCCGTGAAGGACATGCGGTTTGTTACCCTTTCATCATTGGTCTTTTTATTGAGTGGGTAATTTCTTTCTTCTTTATGGTGCTGAAGGCACTTGATTGTTTGATAAGTCTGATTGATTGTTAGTTCAGACAGAGGTAGGAAGGACGTTCGTAGGACGATCTGGTCGTTCGTACGGGTTTTAACGTTCACCTGCGAGAGTTTTTCTTAAATCTACGTATGCGGAATTGCTTCCGGTGTTTCGGGTTTTGACGCTATAATTCGTAAAGTGATGAGATATCACTTGTACGGAGCTTAACACTCAATTTATCTGTTTAGGGGTTGTCGCGTTTGTTAATACGCGATTTTTTAATACTACGTAAGTGGAATAATAAATTTCCAGTTCTTTTTGAGTTTTGATTTTATTATTCGTAAAGTGATGAGGTATCACTTGTACGGAGCTTAACACTCAATTTATCTGTTTTACTCGTTTTTGTTATTGTTTGGGTCCCTAGCTATAGCTCGCTGTTCGCAAAAGACACCGGGTTCGCAGCTATGACCAACTAGCTCTTCCTGTACCCCGGATACTGAAGCCTTCAGTCGCACTTAATTAAGCCACCTTTTTGTGCCTTTAAGGGCTTTACAATTTGGTTTTTTAATTAGTGAGATTGGCCGAGGTATCCGTTCGTAGCAGGTGGTAGTTGGTGCTGGCCCTGACGTGGTCCCACCCACGCAGGTACACCCTACGAGTCGATTGCGCATGGTGCAACAAGTCGGGATGTCACTCCCTTAACCTGGAGACACACGTACTTCTTCACTCTGCAAAAGACATGTAGCCACGGCGCTATGCGTAGGGACACGTTAATGACAGAGTGCCCTAACGCTGCGATTGAGGGCGGCCAGGGCGCAATGCAGGGGAGCCCTTTCCTCGCAGAGTATCCTAATTAATTCGTTTACTCAATTGACGGTCAGGACGCAATGCCAGGGAATCAGTTTGAGTAAAAGAATACTGTGTACTACCATGATATTTCCCAAACGGTTAGTTCTTATTGGTATAGTTTCGTTCGGTCAAACGACGGCCAACCGCAATGCAGGGGAATCGATTGATCGAAAGAACACTGTTTTCGTTACATTCTGAATTTAAAATGAATTTATGATGGCTGTCAGGCAGCACTTCGTCTTGAAGAACAGCTTTTCAACAAGAGCCTCGAGGCTTGTCTGGTCGTGGTTTATATAGTTTAGTGGATAGACCCCGAGGAGGTGTTTTTGGGTATGTCACGTGATGTTTGTCGCCCTTCAATCACTAGGTGAAGGAGGTGCGGGGTGATGTATCGGTGTACCGTTATTTCTATATTTAGCCGGGCTTTGTCTTTTTCTGAGTTCGAACTGCGGTTCTAGCGAGGTTGAATTTTGTTGGTCTGTGTTAAATTTCCACCCGCAGGAGGTTCAAACTTTTCCTGAGAGTTTTTTTACCGTTTGATTAATGTTTTCACTAATTGTTGTTATGTGTGGTTTTACTTATTCTTTGTATGTTTTTTCCTGTCTAATTTCTGGTTCGAATTTTGCTAGGATTGCTTAATTATTGTGAATTTGGTGTTTGATAATGTGTTTTTTAGATGTTCTTCCTAGATTTTTATGTTGTTCTCCCTTTTGAGGGTTTGTCCTGGTAGGGCCTGCCCTAGTCTTAATTTGTTAATTGTTTTTTGTAGTATTTAGGTTTGTTTTATGTCTTTATTTCGTTATTAATATTTGATCCTTGAGTGGGGGTATGTGGTGAGGTTTCATGTGGACTCCCCTTGTCGTTCACTCTTGAAAATTTGTGGAATTTCAAGAGTTCTACTAATTCTTTTGTAATTTTGCCGTATCGTGGCGTTCTCTGCGCATCGCGTCGGTGTGGTATGGTTGGCTTAAAGGGTGAAGCTGACTATGCCTTCTTAGCATGGTAAGGCGTTTGTTGTTACGCGTTGTTCCGCCTGCTTCCTAGTGGGGCGGGGGGTACTACGCTGGGGTCCGGTCTGTAGTGTGTGGTTCTGCTGTTTTGGCCTGCCCCTCGTCTTACTCGTGCGAGCTTCTTGCGAGCTGTGTTTGTTTTGATAGTAGTCTTATTTTATTTAGGTGGGGCCTGTGTCTGACGCCATGCTGTTTTAGGGTGGGTACTTGCGGTTGACCGTGTGTACCTACTTTTGTGCTATGTTATCCTGGTTCAGCCGATGTTTTTCTGTTCGTGTACGCTGGATGTGTGGGTGGTATTAAGGTTTTATTGTAGTAGCGGATCGCCGTAATGGCGTTCCGTTACAAGACACTCGTGTGAGAAATTAGACAATTGGATACGACACCTAACCGGAGCTGAGAGATTCAGTAGCAGTATCTAGAGGAATCAACCCTTCCTGTAGGTCCTGAGATCTGACAGATCTAGGGGATAAATATGAGCAAGCTCTTGACCATCTAAACCGCTAAAGTCACTTCACTGCATAAAATAGAAAAGAAAAACGACAACTCGCGGCACAGAGATCCTGTCACAGTGTAAATACCCACAAACAGTACACGGGAACGGCACGAGCACTTGAGGGTGAAACTCGCATAGAAAACGGACATACACATTTTTTTTTTAAATTGAGGACACGTGCGCGTTCCAGCGTGCATGGTGACAGGCATGTTAGCGATAGGTCGCACTGTATAGCAGATGTTATGCCGGTACCGGGTAATTGGATTATTCGGTAATCGGTATAATAATTAAAAAGTTATTATTTTTCGGGACCGTTTGCCGATAAGGAGATGGATCTCTAGTTATCGATGAAAACGCAAATTTATATAAAAGGAAGTATTTATTATAGGCAACGGTAACATTCCGTTATTTAAAAGTCAATGTAAGAATGTACAATAATACGTTGTTTCGAGTATTTCACGAGGAACCAACCGTTCTCAGTTGAATCTAATTTAATTCTGCTTTTAGTAAAGCAACTGCGTTTGCTAAAATCCCTTAGTTGGCAGCTTTAGCTATAGCCAATCGTAGATCGCCTCGCGAGTCACCTCATGCTGCGTCGCACAGTAGACGCAGAGCCCGAAATCACGGCAGAAAAGTCAGAAAAAAATTTTTACAATCGGGATATTTGAGCAGGCAGTCAGGTAGAGGACTAATGGCTGCGTTAAATTGTAAAAGGGGAACCTTTTTCACCGTATACCTTCGTCGCTGCGTCAGTTGGAAGTTAGCCTTCGAGACGAGTGTTCGCATCGCGCGCTGAACGAGCGAAAACTACCGTGACTTATAAAATCGATAACTTTAAAGTGAAGTGTTTTAAATCAATCCGGAGACATGGATACGACTTCTGGAGGTATGTAGAAGATATTTTTACATTGGTTGAGTTTAAAATAAATATGTAAATTATTGAAGTGTAGTATAAACTACTGCATAAATAAAGTGAAAGAATTTTGTAAACTTATATTTTCAACTATCCGAAAAGTTATACTTTCTGCCATATTCTGCGACAGCCAATGTCTAGGCCTTTAGTTTATTATATAAGCTTGCGAAATTAACAGGAATTAGCTGCCTAGAGCTGCCTAACTTTGTCTGTTATGGTTTTTGGCAACTTAAAACAGGCGGTTGCCGACCGTGCGGGCGCGCGCGGCGCCATACGCCATGCCATGGGGCCATTGAACAGCTGCTACTTGAGCAATAGGACTATATCCATACATATACCATATATAATATATATATATATATATATATACAAAATACAAATTCAAGTAAATCATTTATATATCTATTTTTGTAGACATACAACAATACATATATATGTAAGTATATACTAAATTAATTAATTTGAATCGTCACATTTTATTTATATTTGATACATTTTTATTATATATATAGGTATATATGGGGCATTCCACGCCAAATCGGACAGTTCAATTTTTTTTCCCTTGATTTTGTCATATTTTCATGTACTCATCAAAAATCGGCTTCTGGTACATTTTGAGATGTTTTTGGTCATCCGTTCAAAAAATATTTGTTTATGTTTTTTTGCTCATAACTTCTTTCATAATAGTCTAAATTCAATTTTTTTTTCATAACTGTTGTTTTTTATGTACTTTTCAAAAAAAAATACGAATAATTATTGCGGCTACTTATTTGTTACAATAATTAAAATTCATAAAAATTTTGATCTGATCCTTCAACACAAATTCTATACAATTTTATGTCTTTATTACAGGGTCCCATTACGAAGGAGTACATTTGACGAGGAAAGAATTATATCTTATTATAAAGGATAATTTGAACGATAATTTTGCTACGTTATTGTTTGGCTTTCTGATTCGCAATCAGTCACTTTCACAACCCGCGTATATCAATTTTGTTCAATTCAATTATAATAATTAAAATTCAAATAACTAATGCAAGTTATATATCATTGTATACGAAAACGTCATACTAAATAAGTAAATTATTTCATCCTTTTTTGAGTGGTACGGCAGGAGGGAGTTTTTTTGAAAATTTTTAATTTTTTTTAACATACTTGTCCGCCATATTGGATCAGCCATTTTGTTTACAATAATTTGGCTTTCGGATTCGTAATGAGCGACCCTCAAAACCCACATATAGCAGTTTTTGTCAAGATCGGACACCTTTTTAACATTCATGTCCGCCATATTGGATCGGCCATTTTGTTTACAATAATTTGGCTTTCGGATTCGTAATAAGCGACCTTACAAACCCGCATATACCAATTTTTGTCAAGATCGGACACCTTTTTAACATCCATGTCCGCCATATTGGATCGGCCATTTTGTTTACAATAATTTAGCTTTCAGATTCGTAATCAGCGACCTTAAAAACCCCTGCATACCAATTTTCATTCCGATCGGAGGTTATTTGTATTTACTGCCACGATTTCGGGCTCTGCGTCCACTGTGCGTCGGCGTCTATCTCGCATCCTGTCTTGTATGACAGCTATCTTTCAGAATTCCATCTCTAGCTGTGTCCGCTAAGGAATATTCCTGAGAAAATATGAAGAGGAATATTCCGCGACACAACACAGACGACGTGATCCGGTAGGCCAAGGAACTACAACGCGTGACGAGAGAACACGTTTTCGCATATATGTGGTGTTCGCCACCGCTTAAAAGTGTATTGCAGTGGAGGAGCCTATTAAGGAGGACTATTATGTGAGATAAAGAAAAGCGAATGATCATTGTATAGAGTATTATAGTACATAATGATTGTACTGGTAAACGGCGCCAGAAAGCCGAAAGACGAAACATCCTTTTCCTTTCTCGAATAAACCTCACTTATACCTACTTCAGAAGTCTCAATTAATTATTCTTGTGTTCGAGCCTGAAATCTTCCCCTCAGAAGATAAAAAATGAATGTTAACGGGAAAATACTGATACAGACTTGACCACAAACGCAATCGTGTGACAACTTCGAAGGAGTATTTGGCGTTGTTCAACCGCACTCCAGACGAGTTTTTGCGAACTTACTGGAGACCAAGCAGCAATCGAAATAACGGGTTTCTCTGTGCAAATCGGCGCCGAAGAAAGCCAAGGTGGGTCTGTCGGCCGACAAGGTAATGGCGACAGTTTTTTGGGGTGCACACGGCATAATACACACCGATTGACTTCAAAGAGGAAAACCAATCAACGGCAAACATTATGCCAACTTATTGGACCCATCAACGTCGATTTGAAAAGAACACGACCGCATTTGACCGAAAAGAAAGTGCTCTTCTACTAAGACGGGTACACACGTGCGTAGTCGCCATGGCAAATTTTCATGAATTAGGATACTAATTGCTCTTTCATCCGCCATATTCTCTAGATTTAGCCCCCAGTGACTATTTACTGTTTCCAAACCTGTCGAAGTGGCTCGGCGGAAAGAGATTTGGCTCCAACGATAAAATCATCACTCAAACAACCGGCTATTTTGAGAACTTTGACAAATCTTATCACTTAGAAAGGATCAAAAAATTTGAGAAACGTTGAACGAAGTGCATTGAGCTCAAAAGAGACTATGTTGAGAAAAAAAACGTTTTTATTTGTCAAAAAAACTATCGTTTATTCAAAAAGTCACTGAGTTATTATCCAGCCTCGTACATACGCCTGCCAAAGCCAGTATGCCCGTATTGTTTAAAATCTCGTGCCATGTGGGATCTTTCGTAGCTTATTCCAATGGGTTTTGGGGTTGCTGCGACGTATATCCATCGTCCCGGTTGCTACATTGTGACGATGAGGATGTGCGTTAGGTGCATAATTCATTTTGCGCAGTGCCCGCCGTTACCCGTGTCGATTTTCGCGTATATTTGAACTTCACAGGGGGCCTCGTCCGTAAGAGAAATCGAAGAATGGCTAGGCGGGCAGATATATAATTTGTTTAATATCTTGCAATTTCCTAAATTATCGTTTGTGATCCTGAGGAAATGTCGATTTTCTACGTCGATTACCACGTGACTTTCTGTTACGTTCACGTAGTAATGTCCACGGTTGCGTGTTCGAGCTAGTATGGGGTAGATCTTCTGTACGCTGTACTGCTGTTGTCTGATCAGCAGTATGTTGTAACGGTATTTCTCGTTATCATTTCCCTTGAAGGGTTTTAGTTCGGACTCGAGCAGGGAGGAAATTAATACAGACTTCAGTATCGGGTAAAAGTAGGGTTTATTTGATAATTATTATTATTTATACAGATGAAATATTGATTATTATTAATATTTTTAAATAAAAATTCCTTTTCTTTGTTAATTCTAAGAATTATGTACTGTACAAAAACAAGACCCGGGCTCATGCACGCTTATATAATCGTGTCCGCAAAAATAGGAGTTTTTATATAAATTTTATTAAAATATTTCTCGAAATGGTAGTTTTTATATTTTATATGCAAGGCATGAGAGAGTGTTTAGCCTATAGGGCTTGCCAGCTATGTTGGCTATACTATTACTCCTTGCCTTTGGAGCGTGCCTATCCTATATCTATATCTATTGGTCCATGGTGGGAACGAAGCTCGCGCTTTAGCTCTCCTGGCTATACTACTTATTCGCAGCCCCTGTCACTGCTACGGTGGAGCCGTCAGTGAGATGCCTTTTAGGTGCATGGGTGCATTTAAATGATGACAGGAGCGTCCCTATCTAATTTTTAAGAGGGGTCCTATTGATTTAATATATCTTTTTATGAAACCATAATGTTCCTTTCTATTTTTGAGCTCTTGATGACTCTGATGTTGGAAGGCTTTAAGATGTATTTCTAGACGGCCTCAGTGATTGGATTCCGGAACGGTTCGTCTTCGTAAGCTTCAGAAGTATCTGGGCCTGGTCCTTGGAGTGCTGCTGTTGGTAGGCTCCTCCTTTGGTTGGTTCCGTGGTCCTTCTTTGGCTGGTTTGCAGGTCTTCCTTCTATTTGCTGGCTGGTCCTTGATGTCTGGTTGGAATCTGTGAAGAAAATGCTTCCTGATCGTCGCATTTCGCGTTCTTTTATACTGGCTTTTCCCACTCTTCTTCCTTGTTCTCAGTATTTCTATATTTGGTAGTCGTCCTGTAGCCCATCTCCTGTAGACCATTTCTTGTTAATCCATACTTCTGATGATCGTATTTAACGTATCCCTAGTGAATTTCTTTTTGTACATATTTTGATACTATAGGAGTACGTGTAATTGCTGTTGAATTTCCTGGAATTTCTATCTTTCGTAGTGTTGGTTGTATGTACTACAGGTCCCTCTGGGACAGCGCCATCTGAGACCAGTGAATACTAAAAACCAACGTTAAAGACCAACGACACTCATAATTTCACTCTAAAGCCAATCATATCACAAACATTTTTTTAATTCACCACCTCAGCGTACACGATTATAGAGGCATACAAGAGCCCGGAAATAAGCAATTATAAGGCGCGTGGTAGCCAGAATACCTGAAAAAGGGATCGAAGTTGTACAACTGGACTTTAAATTTATTTTTCACTCATGTATCGCACAATTAACATTATGTTTTTTTTAATAAACTCTACTTTTACCTACTACTGAAGCCTATATTACTGTCCTCCTTGCTCGAGTTCGAACTAAAACCCTTTCAGGCTAATGTTAATGATAAATACCGTTACAATATTATATATTTGCGCATATTTCGCCGTTTTGCGGGAATCGAATTACCAATAACCGTGTGTGTATCAATTGAATAGTGTCCACATTGATTTATTTTTTCTAAAATTGAGTATGTTTGGTTACTCTTACAATTAGAAGCTTTATTTCTTCAGTTTACTCTATACATCCTTCTCCGCACTCTATGCTGAATACCATTCCGCGTCTGCATTAATATTCCATGAAGTATTCGAGGTGGTTCTCGAGCATGGTCGTAGTATTCCGGCCCATCTGAATTGCATGATTAATGTGCAATTTCTGGTCAATTACTACGCGTAGACCGGTCCATTTCGGCGTTTATTTGAGCAACCTACGTCATCTTTTGTTAGTGACATTCAGCGATACGCGGTCTCTGAAGCGAAATTTTATTTTCCGCATTCTTGCCGAATTAAACCTAATTGAATGTTCTGTTGCAATGTTTGCCATAGACTCCAAGTCCCGTGTTGTTCCTCAATACCAAACTATTTTTTTCTTCTAATTACCACGCAATTCTTTCTGTTTGTTTTTTTTCTCTTCGACGTTCAATAAATTTCTTGAATTTTCATCGATCGTCTCCTTTCGCGCATTTAGCCGGACAATTTCTGAGAAAGGTAGATTTTTTAATATATCCCGGTAGGTGTCTGTCCACTTCGGGGTCAGTCCAGATAACCTTCCATACCATATAGCATCGTGGAGCAGTACTAAATCACTCACGTATTGCTTATGCCCGTGCATTCGTCGGACTGTCCTCTTCTATTCCGTATAGTATGTATAGGCCGTCGCTTTCCTCGCTCGAGGTTTACACAATCTCACTGTACTGTGAACTAGCAGGGGTTTCTTGCGTAACGTTACCCGGGGCCTCTTGTACTGCTGGGTTTGCTTCTCTGTTGCAGTTCAGCCGCTCTTGCTTTCTTTCTACGCCCATGCTTGATGCGACGCTTTGCCTCGTCCCTACGATGGCCATTCGGCTGGCCCGCGGAGTTACGCTGATCGTGTGGTGTGACGGTGTTGTCGCCGTCTCCTTCTGAAATACTCTCTGTTTTCTCGCAGCGATGCTTTATGCGAGTATCGTGCGTATTGTCGAACCCATGCCCCGATATTACGTTTTTCCTTGGGAAGGGTTGCAATCTTAGGTCCTTCGATCCGACCTTAAGGGGTGTACGATGCTGCAACATGTGCGTGCGCTGTTGCTTGTTCACTCGTAGGTGAAATACACCCTTGTATTCGCAGATTATTTCTGCCCGAGTTCCTCGCTTTTCACTGCTGGGGGGCACCAAGTCGATCGAGACTTCTGTTGCCGTTGCTTGAGACGTTTGGCGCTCCTACCCGTTCTCTCTGCGCTTATGCGCGGCATTTTGACATATCTGCTACATACGGCCTTCACTATATCGGACGGCTCGAGTATCACCGTCGGCTGAGTACACTTTTCTCTCGTGCTTAGAAACGTTTATACTCGCTACGCGGCTATGGTTCTTTGACGGTGTGATGCGGGATCCCTCTATGATGTCTCGGCTGATCTCGCTCCTCGCGAGTAGCTCGACGAATTTGTTCTCTTTTATGGTATCCGTGCAAAATCCGTTTCCAGGAGAAAGATTTATCTTCGTGCCTTCGGCACGTCGTCCGTCACTACGTGGAATTAATGTCTTGACGCGGCTGCTGGGATTTTGAGGATGAGCTCAGCCTTGCATAGGGGCATACTTTCACACCCCCGATGCCCTGTAGCTCGATGTCACTGTTCTTGAATACCGTGTTTGGCCGCAGGTAACCTTCCTTAATTATACTACACTGTGTACCCGGGTCTACTTTCAAGGTTAATACTCTGTTGACAGCGAGTGGCGAAACGATTTCCAAATTAATTCCAGTTCTGGTCGGTGCTGGCAGAGTTACTTGGATCTCTCGCTGCGTCGCTTTCCTAGAACCAGCGCTATCCGCTTCTGAAATTCGCTGTTTTCGATTATCGAGAGCGTGTGTAGCGCAGTGTACCCAGTGTTCGCCTTCCGTCATTGCCGTTACTTGACTCCAAGCCTGCGTCATCTGGGATATTCCGCTGTTTGTCGATGAACTGCCTACTGCTGTTAGACTGGTGCTGTCTCTGCATCTGTCCAGGGTCACTTTCTCCATTTCTCCGTAGCCTCTTCCTACACTCCTCCCAGAAGTGTCCCTTTTTTTACTATAGTTGCAAATAATGTCGATTTAGTTAACTGTTCGGTTTGCGTCCGGATTGTAACCGGATTCTTCGTTTATTACTTGAGCTGGTAGGGATTTCCTTGTACTGTCCATTGATTGCCCACCGGTTGCTCTTTTTGGCTGAACTATGTTGCTAAATTCGATGGCGCCTGCCACTCACTCGTAGATGGTGGCGTATGTTCGCAATCGCACTGGGATTTGGACCTATCCTACCAAATTCCATCAAAGTGACATGATGACAGCCTCCTCGTAATATCCATTGATGGATGCGGGCGCACCCCGGGCAGTGTATTGCGGAATGAACGGTAGCGGTAGCCAACTCCTGCGTAGTAGTGAAGCAGTATAGCAAATAGTCAATCGAAATTCTATGCAAATCAACTTTCCGAAGAGATTGGCCCTGTGCATTCTGCAGAGGGCCGGACATTGCATACAAAATATATCGAAACACTTCTGTTTCGAAGAAGCGCAGAATAGCAAGATCCCCGCCAAGAGGAAGCAGCAGAAGCAACTCGTTGGCTGACTTAACCGACAAGTGTCTGTCTGAACGAAATCCAAGAGAAGGAAAAACACCAACAACTCCAATTGAAAATATTTTTCAGTATGAGAAAGAAAATATTGAGTTATGCAAGCAACAAAAAGAATTGAATGAGATCACAGATAAACTGAGAAAAAAATTTACAACACTAAAGAAAGAAAATGAACAGCTCAAAAAAGCAATTCAAACCAAACAAATAATTGAGACACCTACAGCAGTAATTGAAGATGACATTGATCCATATCATACTGATGAGGAAGAATTAGAGAGAGAAACCGGATGGATTTTAAAAAAGAGTAAAAGACCAAGCCCGAAAAGGAAAGCTGAATACTCACCAGAAATGGCAGAATGTTCGCAATCGGGGTTGCGTTCGGGGTTGCTGGCAATAAACTAAATATCCAGAATCAACCAGTTCAAGAGCAACAAACAACTTAACCTAAGGAGAAAACAGCTCCACGGATTAATGTTATTGGCATACCAAACTATGCTACTCGTACTATTAGTACGATTATGAAATCGATTATAGAAAACGAGTACCGGCTCATATCCGTAAACAATGGAGTTTGAAAAATAAACGTTGCGGACTCAGAAACCTATAGAGCTTTAGCTACAAAGCTTAATTCTGGACAACACGAATGGTTTACTTACGAGGACAAAAATTATCGTCCAATGAATGTAATGGCCAGAGGACTTCATTCAACCTGCACCAAAGAGGACATAATTGATTACTTTAACGAAACGGGGCTGCAAATAAAAGACGCCGTGAACATCATGAAAAAAGAAAAAATCGCGAATGAGCAAGGACCCCAAATTAATAAAAAAGGGCTCCCTTTTTTATACTCACTTTTAAGAAAAAAAAAGTGGAAAATATCTTTACCGTAAAGGCAATTCTGAACATGAGAGTAAAAATAGAGCCACTTAGAAAAAATGCTGGCTTAATACCTCAATGCAAAAAATGCCAAGACTTTTACCATACGCAGAAATATTGCCAAAGAGAACCAAGGTGCGTGAAATGTGCTGGGAGGCACTACGCCCAATCATGCCCTATCAGCAAAAATGTTGTACCGAAATGTACAGGGTGCGCCATCTTTTATGTCGGTATGTAAACATTGAATAACTTAGACATTTATCAACCGATTGACTTGAGTAGACATGTTTTTGAAACGTCAATTCAGTACCATTTTAACCATGAATCGCTTCACACCGAAACAACTCGCCGAAATAGTGACGCTGTACATTGAAAATAGTCGTTCAGTTGTGTTAACGCAACGTGCATATCGTCGAAAATATCGTGGCTAACAAGCACCGTCTGACAACACTATTCGTTGTTTGGTTGAAGCAGTAAGAGAGAGTATTGCCGAGAACCCACATGTGTCGTATCGTCAACGCATTCAGCATTTTGGCGTCAATGGAACCACTTTGCGGCGCATTTTGAAGGATGATTTGCATTTGTTTCCTTATAAAGTGCAATTGACTCAAAGAATATTGCCGACGGACCGTCCACGACGCTTGGAATACGGCCAAACAATCGCTCGAATGGTTGACACTGAACCTGATTTTTAAAAGCAATTTTTGATGACCGACGAGGCCCATTTTACACTCTTTGGCGCCGTTAACAAGCAAAATTGCCGCATTTGGCGAACGGAGAATCCACACGAGATCCATGAAACACCATTGCATGACCAAAAAGTGACTGTTTGGGACGGCGTTTGCGCCAAATCCATCATTGGGACATTTTTCTTCAGGGAAGGCAAAACAGTCGATGGGAATCGATATCGGTGGATGTTGGCTCATTATGTTTGCCCACAAATGTGTGAAAATGGTCTGGACGTTTACTGCTTTCAACAAGACGGTGCGCCACGCCACACTACAAATCAAACAATGCAGTTTCTGCAACGAAAATTCCCTGGACGTATGATGTAAAAAAATGGCGACATTGACTAGCCACCCAGATCTCCAGATTTGACCCCTCCGGACTTCTTATTGTGGGGTTATTTGAAAAACAAAGTGTACGCCAACAAGTCTCAAACCATTGACGAGCTCAAGGCAAATATTCGTGCCGAAATAATCGCTATACCACCCGAGATTCTCGAAAAAGTGATGGAAAACGCAGCAAAGCACATTTTGCTTTGGCCAATAAAGGCGGCCACTTGATTGATGTTGTATTCAAAAACTAGTCCAAATAAATTGTAAAGGACCAAATTAAATAAAAATACCTCATATATAAAAATCGGTTGTTTTTTTAAATATCATTCAATGTTTACATACTGACATGAAAGATAGCACACCCTGCGTTAACTGGAAAAGACCTTATCACGCAAATTACAGGGATGTGAAGTAGCAAGAGAACTTCAAAAATGAAGGAACCGAACGCGAAAAGTCAATCAAAAACCTGCTACGCAGGAAGAAAAAAAAACAAACTTTAGCCAAAGTGGATTTAAAACCCGAAGTGAGTAGAACTGGAGAACAAAAACTATACTCGCAAGTAACAACGCAGAAATCAGTTAGTTTAAAAAGAACCAATGATACTCCTGATTTTGAAAAGATTCTATGAAGCATAGAAACAATCAACATTCGTCTAGCCAAACAAGAGAGATGTCTTAAAACTCTAAGCAGCCACCTAAGTAAGCAACATACAGTGAACGAAATGACGTCAATTCTCTACTAATGATATCGACTGAAACATTCGGAATTGTAACCTGGAATACAAATGAGCTAATGCAACATACTCCAGAATTAGAAATTTTTCTAAATACTGAAAAAATTGATATATGCCTAGTTTGAGAATCCGTCCAGATGTTGTTGAAACGACCTGAGAATGTATTGAAAATTATGAGTCTTCACTCGCGACAGGGAAAAAGAAGCCAGACAAATAGATGTTTAGAGAGAGAAAATAGTTTATTTCACCTTCCGCACTTCAATTACAAAAATGTGTTAAATTTACAAAAATATAAATGATATAAAAATAAATACAAAAATAAATTAAGTTGAATTTTGTGTGGTTGAGAGACCAGCACACAATTAGATTAATTGTGTGCTATCTTTTATTACTTGAGTAGCACACAATTATATTAATTGTGGGCTGTGTTTAATGTGAGTAGTATAGGTGCTGCAGCCAGTGCTGCGGAGCACGCCATGCAATGAGATATGTGAGTGCGCAGATTGATTTTATTAATTCCAGTAACTTCTCAATAAGATAGAAAATTTTAATGTACAGAGAGTGAGTGCTGGCACATGCAACTCTGATACTTGAGTGCTGGAATTCTATTATGACATACCGTGAAGCAGTCAACGCTGCACTGCACAGCAAAGTGAGCTTGAGGATGCACAAAATGAGTGGAATAAATCCACAGTACTTTCCCTGTAAACTTCATTGGGGGAAAGTACAGTGAACTGATATGAACACACGCAATTATATTAATTGGGTGAGCAACAAGTGGTGTGGAAAAACGTGGTGCAGCCCGCGCTGCAGAGCACGTCAACGGGTGAGACCTTTATGTTGATGTACCGATTTATTTTCTACTCCTCACCGACATTGAATTATACTGAATTGTGACGGTGTACTCTTGCCTGAATTTTGAGTTCTGGTGAGCACAGAAGGTTGAGAAAGTCCGGTGAATGCAGTGGAAAAGTCCGAGATGTCCAGGAGATGTGTGCGCTGTTCCCGTGGTTGTTCCGAAAAGTGTCAGATTTTTACAATATGGCTGCCTGATACAAAAGCGTCGTTGGGCGCTGGAGTCAAATGAGTGAGATAGCCGGTGAGCGAAGCCAAAGTCAAGCAAGAGAGACAACCTCTCGCTTAACGCGGCCTGCATGCGAGGCACAGTTTCGGCTCTGCGAGGCCCTGCCTCGGCTATCTCCGGCATAGCCGAACGCAGCGTGCTACACCGCATTAACAGGTCGACGTACGGCGTATATCGATCGCCGTGCGCCAGCTGATTATCCAACATGCCCAATATTAGAAAGCCCCTTTACTGAAACTTCATATGTAAAAATATATGGATACAGATGTTATCACGCCATCCATCCGGCAGGAAAGGCTAGACGAGGATCATCGATATTTCTAAAAGAAAACATACAACACTCCGAAAGAATAAAAAGTGAAGAAGAAAAAATGTAGGTAGTCACAATAAACCGACAACTGAATAACCATAAACAATATTGTATTTCCTCTCTCCGCGATATAAATTAAATAGAGAAGACGATACTACATTATTTAAATCACTTGGATCTAACTTCATCATCCGAGGTGATTATAATCCGAAAAACTCCTATTGGGGTTCAAGATTGACGACCACCAAAGGAAGGGAACTGTTTGCTGCAGCAAGATCTTACAATTGTGAGTTCCATTCTGCTGGTAAGCCAACATTTTGGCCTACTGATACAAACAAAATACCAGACCTTATAGATTTTTATACAACCAAAATATAGCTGATTACTGTATTGTAACGGTATTTTTACGTTATCATTAATTTTTGTCTTCCCCGGGGAAGAATTCGGGCTCGAACACGAAGATAATTAGTGATAGGCTTCGGTTTGAGGTATAAGTAGGGTTTATTCAACAATTAATGTAAGACTATGCAGTGTTCGGCTTTTTGGCGCCGTTGACCGTACAATTAATTTGCGACGAGAAATATATGTGAAGGTTCCTTGCTCTTCTTTATCCCCACGACGATATCGGATTTCAACTTATGCGCTCTCTGGATCAGCGGTGAACGTCTGAACTAGGCGCAACCGAGCTCGTACGTCTTGATCTTTGCCCTCCTGGCTGCTGCTGCGCGGTCTGCTGGGCTCGATGAGCTGTTGTTGGCGCGTCGGTCAGCTGATATGGACGCCGGGTCTGTGCCCGTGTCCACGTTATTTCTTAATTAATGGAAATATTTTGTTTTTAAGTCGTTTCGCGTCAGGGTTCTTTGTTTGTCGTGTCCGTGCTGTTCCCGTGAATCTTAAGTGTGGTTTTTCGTGGTCATATCGTTCTTAGGTCGCGAGTGATGTTTCTCCTATGGTGTAATATGACAGTTCCAAGATCTCTATTTTTCTGTATTTTTAATTATTAATGATTTCTTCAATGGATCGCTCGACAATCTTTGGTGCTAGTCTTGGACGTTCCCGTTATGCTTCTGTCTTGGTGAGTCGATCTTTCATTCTATCTTTTTCTTATCCTTTATGTCTTGTTGGGTGGTGTCGTTCCCATCCGACGCGCTTGACAAAGCTAGTAGATTTGTTTTCCTCCAAATTATTTTTCTATCGGTCCTAAAATTCTCAATCGACTTTTTCTGGGTCTGGTTTGCTGGTGGCCTCCAAATTTTACTTATTAATTAATTTTCTCTTTTTCACAATTCTACTCCAAAAGTCTCTCTCTTCTTGGTGCGGAGACTTATTACATATTTAAAGTCTACCGTACCCTGCCTTTGTGTTACAATTTCTTTAAATGTTATTTATTATTCTACCTTCTATTTCTGTGTTGTACTACTATTTTCTTTTACCAGGCTTTATTCATAAACCTCTTGGTGTCCAAAATAAGTTTTTCACTTTGATCGATGCGCTGCGCTAACAATTCTCTTACAAACTATTTCTACTTGCTGATTATTCAATTTAAACTTCCTTATGCTATTTTCTTAACTCTCCTAAGTTAAACCCTACTCGTATAGTTCAATGCCTCCAGCTTTCTGTTCTTAGTTTGTTTTTTAGAATATTTTCTTATTTTGCACGGTCCGATGCGGTTTTATTTCGTTATTAACCTTTTTATTGGTCCCTCCACTAACTTTCACTTCATTTTTTATTTGTCGATGTTCCAACAAGTATGATGGGCTAACTCACACCTTTATTTATTAATATCCTTGGATTTAATATGAATTTCTTTATATAGTGTTATGCCGGTACCGCGTTATTGGATAACTCGGTAATCGGTATAATATTAAAAAGTTATTATTTTGGGATCGTTTGCCGATTAGGAGTAGAAACTCGAGTAATTCGTGTAGACGTGAATTTATGTAAAAATGGAAATGTTTATTATAGGCAACGGCTACTTCCCGTTGTCTATTTAAAAGTAAAAAGAGTTTAATACAATAAAACTGTGGTTACGAGACCGTACGAGGAACCAACCTCTCGCGTGTGAATCTACCGTTCGAATTTATCATTCGCGATCAACCATTCAGGTTGATGCCCAACTGTAGACTGATTTCGGCAAAGCAGTTTGCCCCATTGACCGAAATCGAGTGTCGAATGGATTCGTAATAATTTCATAATAATCTTAGCTCGCAAATTCCAAGCTCGAGCTCATTGCAGTCATTGCGGGCAGCTCGATGCTTACGTTTGCACATTGTTCTACTTTGGTGAGCGGTCCTCACGAAAGGAGGACAATGGCGAAATAATGTGCAAAAAATTAGTTCGCGGTACAACAATAGCAATATTTTTACTATTGCGCACAAGCGTGTTCTTACATGGTCGATAGTTTGCACGGATAAGAGAGTTCTCTCTGTTCGCAGTTGCTTTATACATCCTCCACAAGCCTTTCCCACTCTCTTATTTTAACTTCTCTCATTATCATAGCTTATGTAATTTCTCCTATTTCAGATGCCCCGCCACCGTGCCCTGCCGTTCCTCTCGCCGCTCGAGCGAGGTCAGCTAGTCGCTGACCCGCTGTTTTTCGGCAGTGAGGGAACATTCAGGATCTGTCACGTTTCGCAGTGACTCACCACAGCTATACTTCTTTGAATTTATTATGTCTTTTACTCTATCGACTCTCGGTATTTGCTACTGCTTTGAAGAATAAATGATTCATTTGTATTTATTTGTGTTTTATCTAATTTTTATTTTTTAAATATATGATTTTTATTTGTATTTCTCTGTTCTTTTTATTCCTCTCTCCTTCTCAGGTCGTGAATACGTCACAGTATATACCTAGAAAGCAGCGAGGGGGTCATATCGGATCACACGCCGGTTATTTTGACAATAAGTGCAACAATAATTGTGAAAGAGAATTCACATTAGCTAACTAATAGCAAAACATGTTGGAAACTTTTCCAGAAACTAACTAAGGATAATATTAATCTTTAACTACCAATAAAAAATCCGACACAAATAAAGGACGAATTAGAAAAATTCAACATCACCATACAAGAACCAGCATGGGGAAGTACCCCCACAAGTTCAAATAAAACAGGTCGCAATAGTATTTATCCCGTGGAAGTTAAAGAACTGGTCACAGCAAAACGAAAAGCGCGTTAAGCTTGGCATAGAAGTCGAGTTCCACAGTACAAAACAACTCTTAATTATCTTTGCAACAAACTTAAGCTGCTTATCAAAGAAAGTAAGAACGAATCGCTTAACAAATACTTGAGAGGGCTTACTGGAGAGAAAGATACCGAGTACTCCCTTTGGAAAGCTACAACAGGACTAAAAAGGCCTAAACTCCAAATACCAGCAATCAAGAATGATGATGGAACGTGGGCTATAAGTGCCAAACAAAAAGCCTGTTTGTTTGCAGCACATCTTGAGAAGACGTTCCAACCACTTCCTAGGTAAACTGCAGATGAAAATATATCACACGTAAATAAAATTGATGATCACATAACAAGACTTGTTACAATAGAAGAATTAAAAGAAGAAATAAGTAAAACCTTAAGTGCAAAGAAATCCCCTGGTTACGATTTAATCACAGGAGAAATAATTAAAGCTTTATCTGAAAAGAGAGTAAGAAAACTTCTTCAATTGATTAATGCAGCTTTCAGACTGTAATATGTCCCAAGCCAATGGAAAGTCGCAGAAGTGATAACGATACTCAAACCAAATAAACCGCAAAACGAGAGAACTTCTTATAGGCCGATTTCTGTTCTTCCAACAATCTCAAAAATATTCGAGAAACTACTGCTTAAAAGACCCAAACCGATAATTGAAGAGAGAAATCTTATTCCTCCACATCAATTTGGCTTTGGAGAAAATCATTCTACAATTGACCAAGTACATGGAATTACAAACATAATTGAAGATGTGCTTGAAAATAAGAAAATATGCGCAAGTATTTTCTTGGACGTAGCTCAAGCCTTTGATAAAGTTTGGCATCAAGGTCTTGAACACAAATTACAAAGAGACTTGCGAAATCAGTTTCATCTGATACTAAAATCGTACATCCACAACCGCTACTTTGGAGTAAAATTTGAAAAGGAATACTCTGATTTAAAGAAAATATCGGAAGGAGTACCGCAAGGAAGCGTTTTGGGGCCAATGCTTTATACTCTATATATCTCAGATGTGCCAACTACAGAGGAAACCAATATAGCAACATTTGCAGATGACACGGCTATTTTAGCAGTAGGCAACAACATACAAGAAGCAACTGGCAAGCTGCAAAGAGTCACTAATAAAGTTGGTATTTAGACGAAGAGATGACGGATAAAGCTCAACGAAACCAAATCTGTACAAGTTAACTTTACTAACGAAAATGTTAACTGGATTCCAGTTGAACTGAACTCCAAGCAAATTCCCCATGCAAATACGGCTAAATATCTAGACGTGACTCTAGACGCTAAACTCAAATGGAAGGAGCATGTCAAAAAGAAAAAAAAACAAGAGTTAAATATCAAATATAGAAAAATGTATAAGCTCATAAGGAGAAATTCTGAGCTAACAGTACATAATAAATCGCTGCTATATCGGCAAGTTTTACAACCTGTGTGGACTTATGGTATTCAGCTTTGGGGCTGCACTAAGAGGACAAATGTCTAAATAATTCAGGCATTCCAAAGCAAATTCCTACGTGGCATAGTTAATGCAACATTGTACATAAGAAATGACAACCTCCATAGGGACCTAAAGATGGATTACGTCAGTGATGAAATAAACAAATTTGCTAAGAAGCATGTGCAACGTCTAAGTCAACACCAAAATGCCGATGTACGTTGTATGCTGGACAACGCAAACGAAGTAAGAAGGCTCAAAAGGAAGAAATCGCTGGACCTGCTAGATCCAATTTAGAACAATTAAACGGGGCTAACCAAAGGGTTACAACGATCATCAAGTGAAGTCAAATTATTAAAGAAAAATTACGAGATTATTTGTAGATCAGTTATAATAAATTGAGGAAAAAAAATCAAGGTGACATGGAAATTTATCACTTTGTGCATCCTTAAATATCTCACCTCGCGGCGTGCGTTGCAGCACGGGTTGCTTCAAGCTCTCTTACCTTGTATTAAACACGGCATACAATTAATACAATTGTACGTGCAGCTCACGCAGCAAATTCAGTGCTCAGTTTTTATTTATATTGTTAGGTGCGCAACTAAGTTCCCGCTGTTTTCCAAGAGATGGCTCCAGTAGTAAGTGCTGGTCGATTGGGATATAACCAAAATGTCATGAACCAAGCTTAGACATATGGTAAACAAACCGCTGTGACACATTAGTGATTTTGTTTTTGCGTCATATACTTTCGGTTGTGTGAAAATGTCTGATTTTGTGCCAAATAATCGTTATTTGCGGGAAGTGTTGCTTTTCTTCTTTCATTCGAAGAAAACGGCGGATGAAGCGCATCGAGAGCTCTAAAAAGTTTACGAAGATGCTGCTCTAAATGAAACAACATGCCGTGATTGGTTCCGTCGCTTCAAAGACGGTGATTTTGATGTTGACGACCGTTCGCGTGAAGGAAGGCCAAAAACCTTCGAAGACGCTGAATTGGAGGCATTGCTCGATGAGGATCCGTGCCAAACACAAAAAGAGCTTGCTTCAGCATTAGGAGTTACCCGCTAAGCCATTTCCAAGCGATTGTATGCGTTGGGAATGATTCAAAAACAAGGAACTTGGATTCCTCATGATTTGAAGCCAAGAGACGATGAGCGTCGTTTTTTCGCCTGTGAACAACTGCTCCTGCGGTAAAGAAAGAAGACGCTGAATTGGAGGCATTGCTCGATGAGGATTCGTGCCAAACGCAAAAAGAGCTTGATTCAGCATTAGGAGTTATCCGTTAAGCCATTTCCAAGCGATTGCATCCGTTGGGAATGATTCCAAAACAAGGAACTTGGGTTCCTTATAATTTGAAGCCAAGAGACGTTGAGCGTCGTTTTTTCGTCTGTGAACAACTGCTCCTGCGGCAAAAAAAGAAGGTTTTCTTCATCGCATCGTTACGGGTGATGAAAAATGGATTCATTACAGCAACGCAAAGAGAACAAAATTATAGGGACTGCCCGGTCATGCTTCTACGTCATCGGCTCGGTCGAATATTCACGCTGCGATGATTTTGCTGTGTATTTGGTGCGACCAGGGCGGTGTTATTTATTATGAGCTGTTGAAACCGAACAAAACCATCACTGGGGAACGGTATCGAACTCAATTGATGCAATTGAGCCAAGCACTGCGCGAAAAGCGGCCACAATACGAGCAGAGGCACGAAGAAGTGATTCTATAGCATGACAACGCTCGGCCTCACGTTGCCAAACCCGTTAAAACCTACTTAGAAACGCTCAAATAGGAAGTCCTACCCCACCGGCTATATTCCCCAGATATTGCGCCGTCCGATTATTACTTGTTCCGTTCGATGGCACATGGTCTGGCTAATCAGTAGTTCAGCTTATATGAAGACATCTCAAAATGGCTCGATTCGTGGATAGCCTCTAAAGACGAACACTTCTACCGTGACGGTATTCGAGCTCTGCCAGAAAGATGGGAAAAAGTTGTCGCTAGCAATGGGCAATATTTTGAGTGATTCATTTGTAAACATTTTTCCACAATAAAGTTGCATTTTCATTAAAAAAAAACAGCGGGAACTTAGTAGCGCACCTAATATTTTTGCAGTTTGTTATTTTGAGTGAATATAAACCATTTTCTCTTACAACATCTTTCGTCTGGTTATTTTTCCCTGTCACGAGTGAGAACTTATTCTTTTCCAATATATTGCAGCTCACACACATCAGAACATCAGGATTCTCAAACAGTTCGCAAAAAAAATAACTTTTAATATTATCCCGATTGCCGTAATAACCCAATTACGCGATACGGGCATAACATATGGTGGCAGCCGTGGGATCTGCTGGAGTGATAAGTAATACGTGATTTACTCGGACAAACAAAAAAGTGATTTTGGACAATGCTTAGAGTGACACTGAACCCGACAAAGCTAACGCAAAGTCACGAAGTGTACGGTCGGTACGGTGTGACACAACGGTCCACCGTTTAATGTCCCGTCTGACGGTGTCACGTCAAGTGGTGGATAATGCACAAAGTGTGCAAACAAGTGCTCACGAGAGTGAACTTGTGGCGAAGCCGTCGCGCAACAGTTGGCGACGCACCGAAGGACGAGCCCAGTAATCACCGAAGGAACGGGCCAACGTCGCCAGGAAGGACGCCAAAGATCATCTTCAGTGGGGAGCTACACGACGAAAGGTCAACAGCACCTGAGGAACACCGCCATGGAGAGGATCAAGATCATCTATCGGTAAGTGACGCTTATTTACGGATATACCAAAGCTAGTCGGACGAGGAATTTGAGGAAAATATTCCGCCTGATAAATATAAAGAGAGGAATATATGGTGAAAATATACGTTTCTTTTCGAGATTTTGAGGGAATATTTTGAAGTTGAGGCAACCGCGAACGTTGTCACATGCAGGGAGCTAAGGGCGCGAGACCAAAACGCAGGGGTAACTCACTAGAAACTACGTTACCTGGCGAGGTGGTATACTCCGCGGCAGGCTTAACTGCAGGTGTAGGGGAAATCGCATACAGGACGCGTAGTATCCTTTCGGAACTCTCGTCGTCAGGACGAATTCCCGCTTACAGGCGAGAGGCCCTCGCAGGCCGACTGTCAGCACAGTTCGGCGTAACTCCGCTTAGGGGTGCGTCGTTTGGAGACCACGGAAGTACTGATAGTGACAATATATTCAATATGGCTACTGGCGGGCAAACACCAGAACTTGTCACCGAAGATATGGTCGAGCGGGAGATCGAACACCTGCATACAATAGATCGCGTAGGTTTTCCGACAGATACCGGTACAACGACGCGGCCCCCATGCTGGAACGGGTAAGGCAGCGTTACGAAGCGGTCGACAGGAGTTACCGTGAATACGAGTAGGCTCAGCGAGAGCTCGAGCTGGAGCTCAGCGACACGCCGTCTGCAAGGAGGAACCTCGTTGACATGCCAAACGAAGTAGGGGCAGATGAATTTAAGCTCATCCAATCCTTAACAGAGCAAAACGCCGAGCTCATACGGAAGCTGGATAGGGCAAGGTTAGGAGAACCTCCGTTATTACCGCCAAGGCAGAGACAAATTCGATTCGAGGAGCCGGATTACAGTCCGACAGACCGCACGGTCCAAAGGGAATAGCCGTGGATACGAAACCCACATGGTCGAACGTTTGACCCCGGGCTGGCCCTAAAAAATATAAAATATTTTGAATGGAGCAACGCCGACGAGCGAGACGCCTTCCTACGATCCTTCGAGACTGTTTTCAAGTGAGATGCGGGTGGGGATCATGCGATCCTGCTGGAGTTGGTGCTCAGCAGCAAGCTCGAAGGTAGTGCAGACCGAGGGATGAAGCACAAAACCATCCTCTCGGTGGCACAGCTCAAGGCCGAGCTGGAGGCCTTGTACGGGCAGCGGAAATCGCTGCCTGCACTACAGGTAGAGTTCAACTTCCTCCAGCAGGGTCAAAGTGAGGATATCGTGGAATACGCTGTCAGGACAGAGCGTATCACCGTCAACATCATCGAGAAGCTTTGTGAGGAAGCCACCACGGAATCGGAGATGCGCATCATTGAGAAGATAACGCGGAAAAGCGGCCAGGCCAACTTTCAAAATAAACTGCACGGGCAGGTCGAAATTTTAGCAAGGTCACGCAACCACCACTCTCCACGAGTCCGTGACGGAGACCATCGAAATTATGAATATGGTGCAGTCCAAGATAAGCACGTCAGGCGCGCAAAGCCACACCAGGAAGTCTCTGGGCGTGCCGACACGACAAGGGGAAAATTGTTTCACGTGCGGGAAAGCTGGACCCTTGGCTCGAGACTACACCTGGGATTCGGGACGAGTAAGCCTACCGTACCCAGGGAAAACAAGTCAATCCACAACGTGGAAATAACCTGCAATTACTGTCAGAAGAAAGGCTACGTATGGAAGGACTGCCGAAAGAGACTGTCGCAGAATTAAAGCAAGCAGAATCAGTCGACGCAGTAGCCCCGACGGCCGTTAATGTAGGCTACAATGATGCAAGAAATACGGTAACCGCGAGACCAGATCTAGCCACAGCAGGCGTTAACACGATGGGCGCTCTGAGGCTGAATACGCTAAGTACCCAACAGAGACCGGCGAACAGAGAAAGGAACACCGCAACAAAAACAACGCTGTAGCTGCTACAGGTTACGCTGCCGGCGTCGAGCGCCACCGCAAGGGACTTCGATATCGCTGCGCCGTCAAGGGACGTGAAAGGAGTGTAATCCTTCCTTGGATTAGCTGGGTACTACCGGAAATTCATAAAAGATCTCTCCAAGACCGCAAAGCCACTCACCAAATTAACACAAAAAGGAGTTAAATTCAAGTGGATGGCATTGAGGAATGCCGCCTTCGAGGAATTAAAGACGGTACTCACCACGGCTCCCGTATTACAATATCCAGACTTCGAGAAGCCGTTCGTAGTTACAACAGATGCCTTGGACAAGGCGCTCGGCGCAATCCTATAGCAAGGCAAGATCGGGGACGATTTGCCCATATGCTACGCGAGTCGCACCATGTCAAAGGCTGCGATGAATTACACAACCACGGAGAAAGAGCTACTCGCCATAGTTTAGGCCCTTGCTTAGTTCCGACCCTATATTTATGGTACACGCTTCAAGGTCGTGACAGACCACCAACCACTCACCCGGCTTTTCGTTTTGAAGGACCCAGGTTCGAGATTGATGCGATGGAAAATAAAATTGGCGGAACATGAGTTTGACGTTGAATATAAGGCAGGAAAACGTAACACAATCGCTGATACGGTAAGCTATATATTCACTACTACGAGAGCCCAAGAGAGAGCCAAGATCGAAGTCGGTGGATCCGAAGAGGAAAGCACGACGGGGTAAAGCGGCACAGCGAGTGACTACACAAAGCAGTGGGCCGAGGATACCCCCAACAACCATAGCAACGTGCGGGAGCGAGAGACTAGGCTCGCCCTCAAGAACGAAAGAGACAGTATGCACCTGGGTACGAACAACCGCACAAAGCGGAAAGCCGAGGATACCCCGCGCATACCGAGCAACGCGGCAGAGCGGGAGTCAATGCCTGCACACGCGTCGCACAGTAGACGCAGAGCCCGAAATCGTGGCAGAAAAGTCAGAAAAAAATTTTTACAATCGGGATATTTGAGCAAGCAGTCAGGTAGAGGACTAATGGCTGCGTTAAATTGTAGAAGGGGAACCTTTTTCACCGTATACCTTCGTCGCTGCGTCAGTTGGAAGTTAGCCTTCGAGACGAGTGTTCGCATCGCGCGCTGAACGAGCGAAAACTACCGTGACTTATAAAATCGATAACTTTAAAGTGAAGTGTTTTAAATCAATCCGGAGACATGGATACGACTTCTGGAGGTATGTAGAAGATATTTTTACATTGGTTGAGTTTAAAATAAATATGTAAATTATTGAAGTGTAGTATAAACTACTGCATAAATAAAGTGAAAGAATTTTGTAAACTTATATTTTCAACTATCCGAAAAGTTATACTTTCTGCCATATTCTGCGACAGCCAATGTCTAGGCCTTTAGTTTATTATATAAGCTTGCGAAATTAACAGGAATTAGCTGCCTAGAGCTGCCTAACTCTGTCTGTTATGGTTTCTAGCAACGTAAAACAGGCGGTTGCCGACCGTGCACGCGCGCGCGGCGCCATACGCCATGCCATGGGGCCATTGAACAGCTGCTACTTGAGCAATAGGACTATATCCATACATATACCATATATAATATATATATATATACATATATATATACAAAATACAAATTCAAGTAAATCATTTATATATCTATTTTTGTAGACATACAACAATACATATATATGTAAGTATATACTAAAGTAATTAATTTGAATCGTCACATTTTATTTATATTTGATACATTTTTATTATATATATAGGTATATATGAGGCATTCCACGCCAAATCGGACAGTTCAATTTTTTTTCCCTTGATTTTGTCATATTTTCATGTACTCATCAAAAATCGGCTTCTGGTACATTTTGAGATGTTTTTGGTCACCCGTTCAAAAAATATTTATTATGTTTTTTTGCTCATAACTTCTTTCATAATAGTCTAAATTCAATTTTTTTTTCATAACTGTTGTTTTTTATGTACTTTTCAAAAAAAAAATACGAATAATTATTGCGGCTACTTATTTGTTACAATAATTAAAATTCATTAAAATTTTGATCTGATCCTTCAACACAAATTCTATACAATTTTATGTCTTTATTACAGGGTCCCATTACGAAGGAGTACATTTGACGAGGAAAGAATTATATCTTATTATAAAGGATAATTTGAACGATAATTTCGCTACGTTATTGTTTGGCTTTCTGATTCGCAATCAGTCACTTTCACAATCCGCGTATATCAATTTTGTTCAATTCAATTATAATAATTAAAATTCAAATAACTAATGCAAGTTATATATCATTGTATACGAAAACGTCATACTAAATAAGTAAATTATTTCATCCTTTTTTGAGTGGTACGGCAGGAGGGAGTTTTTTTGAAAATTTTTAATTTTTTTTAACATACTTGTCCGCCATATTGGATCAGCCATTTTGTTTACAATAATTTGGCTTTTGGATTCGTAATGAGCGACCCTCAAAACCCACATATAGCAGTTTTTGTCAAGATCGGACACCTTTTTAACATTCATGTCCGCCATATTGGATCGGCCATTTTGTTTACAATAATTTGGCTTTCGGATTCGTAATAAGCGACCCTAAAAACCCGCATATACCAATTTTTGTCAAGATCGGACACCTTTTTAACATCCATGTTCGCCATATTGGATCGGCCATTTTGTTTACAATAATTTAGCTTTCAGATTCGTAATCAGCGACCTTAAAAACCCCTGCATACCAATTTTCATTCCGATCGGAGGTTATTTGTATTTACTGCCACGATTTCGGGCTCTGCGTCCACTGTGCGTCGGAGGAGGGCAGTAACACTCGCATCGTGCATGCAAGTCGCTCTACTGATCCCCAAAGCCTCGCCGCGAAGACGTGCAAATGTGCGGTAAGACTACGAGCACTACAGAAAAGGATGGAGAGTGCATGGCCGACCTGCGAGGCGTGGAAGGCCACGAAAAGAGAACGCTGCAAGGCCGTCCGAAAGGGAGAGCGACGCAGCAGCGCAGCTACCGGTGAGCATCCCGAGGCCAGTGACACCGGACAGTATTTCACATAGGCGTGGTGAGGAAGCGAGGCACGGCGGGGACTGTAGCCCGCAACCCTCCAGCAGCGCAAACGATGACAATGATACGGAAGAGTATAGAGACTGCTGCAGTGGCGTAGTCTGCCCTGCTACTGAAGATAGATTAAAAATAATAAAAGAGGACCACGACCTACCACCCGGAGTCGAACGGCGCCCTAGAACGATCGCACCGCACCCTCGCTGAATACCTGAAGAACTTCATAAACGAAGATTAAGGTAATTGGGACGAGTGGTAGCCGTATGCGATGTTCACATACAACACCACTCCACATATGGAGACCAGACTGTCTCCCCACGTGCTGGTGTATAGATGCGAGGCTCGGCTGCCGACTGCCGTGAAACGGGAACCCCGCAGTACCTATGCCTATGACGATTACGTTCACGAGCTACGCGAACGATTATGAGTCGCATGGACAGTAGCACGTGACAATCTGGAAGGCGCGAAAAGAAGGTCGAGTACGCAAGGTGGGTACTACTACGTGGACCCGACTGGGAGTCACGTAGTAATTGATAGCGAGAATCGTAAATATCTGAAGATGACAATCGATGACCAAAAAAGTTGCAAAATACTAAGCAAATCATGCATTTGCCCGCCGACCCACCCTACAATTTCGGTTACAAACGACGTCTCCTGCGAAGTCCTAACATACCCGAAAATGGATACAAATAACGGCGAATAATGTGAAAATAGCGTTATCCAACTAACCCATCCCCTCATCATCCCCATGTAGCAACGAGGGCGATGGCTATACATCACGCCAACCCCAGAAGCTATTAGAACAAGCTGTGGAAAAAACCCCACTCTGCAGGAGACTTTAAACAATACGGGAATACTGGCTTTGGTAGGCGTATGTTTAGTAATCGCCTGAGATTGCAGCGTCAAAACCATCGGGCGAACATCGCAGGTCCTGCTTGAAAATTACTTCCCTTCATTCAAACTAAAATTAACAGAGATAGAGGTTCAGGCGCTCCCGACACAGACCGAGAGACCATTCCACTATTGAGTGTACTGTGAAACCCAGAGGAGCTTCGAAAGCTCAGAGCTCGGGCAAACCGAATAATGGAAAATCTCCACACCAACGGAGACGGGATTCAGCACATCCACAACCTGAGTTTCTACTCACTGAGTGCAATAGCACCAATAGCCTTGGTCGGCTACGTTCTGTTTAAATGTTTCCGGTATCAACGAAATAGAACATTGACAAGAACAAGCGAGGCAACGACCCCGGCAGCCGCCGAAGTCAACATCAACCTCGAGTCACTCGGACGACAACAGCCAGAGGAGCGACTGCAATCCGAGCTGGCCAGGGTATGCAACACTCGTCTCCTCGACAGACTGTGACTCGCTCACCCAGAACGACGATAAGAAGCGAAATGTAAAATTTTTAGTGTGCAAAATTTTTTTGGGAACAAAAATTTCCTCTTAAGGGGGGAGGGATGTTGTACCGCGGAATATTCCATAGCCGACACAGCTAACAAAACATTGGAATTCGTTCAACACAGGAAACGAAGTCCGATGCCCGATCGTGTGATCGACACCGAGAACGCCAACACAGCATGAAGCGACTCGCTTGGCGATCGACGATAGGCTGACGCTAAAACCGCTAACGAAGGAATTTTCATGAACGCAGTTAGCAACTGCTCTTACGAAAATCAATCTAAAGTTTAACATCAACCTGAACGGTTCGTCGTAGGTCGGACTCGCCCGAAATATTACAGTCTTGAGGTAGATTCGAAAAGAACAGGTTGGTTCCTCGTCAAGTACTCGAAAACACCTAATTATTTTATTATTCTTTTATTATCACTTGATAGATAACGGAAAGTTGCTGTTGTCTACAATAAATATTTAACTTTTATTTTTACCCTAAATTCTCGTGTTCATTATTTACTAGAAATCTATCTCCTTATCGGCAAACGATCCCAAAAATAATAACTTTTAATATTATGCCGATTACCGTAATAACCCAATTATGCGATCCCGGCATAGCATACGCATGCACTACATTCTCGAAATTTGCCTAAGCACTTTTTCTGTGATCCTCTCAATCGCTCCGACTTCTGCCTCCGTGGCAGCGTCTTCGCTAAGGTGTTCGATTATTTCAATAGTTATACGCTCCGTTCTTGCCGCGTTTGTTGCGATATTTTCACTCTAGCCCCGTCGGAGGGAGTTAAATTCTACCTGCAGCGCAACTAGTGACTTCAGTTTTCCCAATAGGGCCTCTAGCTCGGTCTTGAGCTGAGCCACCGAGAAGATAATTTTGTGCTTCTTTTTCTGTGCGGCTCTTCCACCAAGTTTGCTGCTGAACAGCTTTTCCAGTAAAACTTCGTCATCTTGGTCTGTGACTTTGACGAATACGGTCTCACAAGAACGTATGAATGCGTCTAGCTCGTTCGCGTCCCTACCATCGATGCTTTTCATGTTTTTACGCGCCAGACCCGAATCTAGTATCCTTGACTCCTCAAACCGGGTTCTCCTCTGCTGTTGCAGTGATATCGGATAGTCTTTTAGTTCCGCTCCGACGGACTGAAAGAGTTCATGTTCTCCCACACTCGCCTCGACTCTCGTGACGGCCAGATTCCTCCTGGCCGGTGGTACGTCGTCGCCTCGGTGCTGAGCTTTAGCTCGAGATCATGCTAGCCCCGCGCCTATTCGCGCCGAGCTCTCGTAATTTATAGCTCTTGCACCCGACCCCGCAGTGGGCGTGTTGTCGTACCAGTGGCCGTCGGGTACCCTACGCGGTCTATGGTTCGCAGGTTCTCTATTTCCTGCAATAGCCTTGGTGACGTTTAACGGTGTGTGCACTCCGGTGGCTATCGTGCTTAAATCATTGCTCACGGTACCGTCATGGTCGTCGAAAGATGGTCCCCTAATCGGTTTTGTGGTGGCGGCCTCGCGTTGCTATTTACGGGTATGTAGCGACTTACGCGGTAGGCTTTCTTTAAAAATGAATTTACTTTTTTTTTTCAAATTCCCAATTTCCCAACCAAGTGCGACCTGGCTTTGGAATTAACTAGGTTCGTCCTTCAGTACGTCGCTAACTGTGCGTGACGGTTTCTTCGCAAGCTCACTCACTCGAGCACTTGCCTACACACTTGTGCGGTACTGGCCGCGCTTTCACGTATTTCGTCAATCCAGACGTTCTACAGTTTGACAACTGTATCTAACTGCACCGGCTGTACACTGCACGATTTTGCGACAGATTAACCGGGTTTTCACGCACTAAACTGGTGACCTTCGTGCGAGTGGTAGTCGCACTTTATTCGTAAACCTTACGTTATCCAATGTCACTTATATGCATTTAAAGCGCGTGTCACGTTCATTTCGACAGACCCGACCGCTGCCACCAAAATATTATGCCTGTAACGCGTGAATGGAATATTACGGTCGACGGTAGAATACTTGAAAAGTTTTTATTGGGATCGTTTGCTTATAAGGACATGGAACTCGTGTGGATTATGTAAAAAAACACGTGAAATAACTTCCCGTTATTTATTACAATAAACGAATCATAAAATAAAGTGTTTAATATAAGGTTTCGATGTTCCCGAGTCTAAGACCAGGAACCAACCAATCTATCATGAATCTACTTTTAGACTAATTTTCGTAAATGCAGTTGCTAACTCCGTTTACCGAAAATAATTTGTTCGCAATTTTTTGCGTTAGTCTATCGTCGCTCTCCAGGTGAGTCCTTATGCTGTGTCAGCGTTCCTCGGTATTGAATGAAATCCATTCCTCGTTTCTGGTATTAAACGAAATCCAATGTAATGGAAAAGGCCGTGAATTAACCGAGTTAAGATGAGTAGGTATTGAGATTTACTGTCCACCGACTTCTAAAAAAGTAGTTTCGTAAAAAACGCACTGAAAGTTTGAAGAATTTTCTAAAGTGTCGGCGCAGAGCCGCCCGGGTCCGATGCTTATACTTGTTTTCAGCTTGCATATACACCCATCCCTGATACCCATTATGATAAATGTTTTTACAATTGCATTATAACCAACATCAAATATTGCCGCTGCCAGAAACGCCGTAATCATCTCAATATTTTCACCATAGCGTTGGCGTTTTGAATAAAGTTGCCAGAGAGTGGAGTTGAAGATCGCGTTACCATTTAGTGTACTCCCGCCAAGACGTCTCTTCAGTAAATCTTCATGGGCCAGCACTTATACTCGATCGTTATTGTAACGTGGCGACAATACCGGCCGATGAAATTGTTATGCCGGTACCGCGTAATTGGATTATTCGGTATTCGGTATAATATTAAACAGTTATTATTTTTTGGGATCGTTTGCCGATTAGGAGATGGATCTCGAGTAATTGGTGAAAACGCGAATTTATATAAATGGAAGTATTTATTATAGGCAACGGTAACTTTCCGTTGTCTATTTAAAAGTCAATAAAAGAATGTGCAATAATTCGTTGTTTCGAATATTTGACGAGGAACCGACCCGATCTCTGTTGAGTCTAGTTTATAATTGATTTTCGTAAAGCTTTCGTTGCTAACTGCGTTTCCAAAAATCCCTTTGTTAGCAGTTTTTGCTCTGGCCTACCATCGATCGCCGAGCGAGTCGCCTCATGCTGCGTCGACGTCTATCTCGTTTCCTGTCTTGAACGAATTCTTAGTCTTAGCTGTGTCAGCTAAGGAATATTCCAAAGAATACCGTAGAGTGGAATATTCCGCGGCACAACATCCCTCCTCCTTAAAAAGAAAAAAATTTTCTCTAAAAAATTTTTTCTTCAGTTGGTTTCTCGTACCTTTACAATTTTATATAATTTTACAGTTTGATGTTTGTCATGTAATAATTTTCATTTGTTAACGTTGTTCAGGCCGAGCGAGTCGTTCTCGGTTGGGGGAATGATTGCATACCCTCGCCAGCTCGGATCGCAGTCGATCCTCTGGCTGTCGTCGTCCGAGTGGCTCGAGGTTGATGTTTCCCTCAGCGGCTGCCGGGGTCCTTGCCTCTCTAGTCCTTGTTGGTGTTCGGTTTCTTTGGTACCTGTAACATTTAAACAGAACGTTGTCAACTAAGGCTATCGGTGCTATGGCACCCAGTGAGTAGAAGCTCAGATTGTGGATGTGCTGCATCCCGTCTCCGGCAGTATTGAGGGTTTCCATGATTTGGTCGGCTTGAGCTCCAAGCTTCCGAAGCTCGTCGGGGTCTCGCAGCACGCTCTGTAGTAGAATGGTCCGCTCGGTCTGCGTCGGGGGCGCCTGAGCTTCAATCTCCGTTAAATTTCAAATTAAACGATGGAAGGTAGCTTTCTCGGATGACCTGTGATGTTCGCCCTGTTGTTTTCACGCTGAAATCTGGGGCAGTTACAATACATACGCCTATCGAAGCCAGTATTCCGGTTATTTGTGTCCATTTTCGCGTATTTTAGGACTTCGCAGGGTGCGTTGTTTGTAACCAAAATTGTAGGGTGTGTCGGCGGGCAAATGTAAGATTTGCTCGGTACCTTGCAATTTTTAAAGTATTTTTGTCATCCTCATGCATTTACGATTCTCGGTGTCAATTACTACGTGACTCCCAGTCGTGTCCACGTAGTCGTACCCGCCGTTGCTTGCTCGCGTGTGTATAGGGTATACTGAACCGTTGCTGCCTGATCAGCGGTATGTCGAGTAGGAGTATAATTGCGTCACCTTCAGTATAGGCCTTTAGGATAGCCAGTCGCATAAGTGCAGACGCTTGGCTGTGCTCTATTTAGCTTTGGGACTAGATTGTTCACGCGTACCTTCTTCCTCATTCTGAGGCTTAACCAGTGTAATATATATATCTTTTTTTTGATTCATAAGTATTAATATTGTCTTGTAATATGGAAATGATTTGGCATATCTCACTGTCATTTGTGGAAATCGAATTACCAGTTAACCTGTGTATATAAATTTTATAGAGTGTGCACATTGACTTATTTTTTCCAAAATTAAGTATGCTCTTAGAGGCTTCATTTCTTCAATTTACTCTATATATTCTTTTCACACTCTACGCTGAACACTATCCTGCGTCAGCATGAATATTTTATACATTCATGTATTTTCATCTCGGTATGACCCTCTATTTTCTGTTGATAAAATTAGGTCTCCTAAGACCTCTTCAACTTTATTGGAGCTCCCTACCCTGCGTCCCGAGGGGTTCCTTCCCACATTTATTTCCTAGCTGATGTTTAGCTTTATCTAGCTATAATTATGCTAATTCTTCAATTCTTGAGCCATTAGTGCTCGATAAAGAGCTTCAGGCGGTTTGCGTGCACCGCCTGAGTTTTCCGTCCCTTCCGGACTACGTAATTGACGGGGGCCTCTTCTCTACTATTTCGTGAGGTCCCGTCCACTTCGGGGTCAGCTTGGCTAACCGTCCCCTGCGCAACGTCTCGTCACGGAGGAGTCCGCGTTCGCCGACGCGGTACTTCTGCACCTTTGCGCCGTGATCGCACGTATTCTTCGACCGTCTTTTCACGCCTTCCAGGTTGTCATGTGATACAGTCCAGGCGGCGCGTAATCGCTTGCGTAACTCGTAAACATAGTCGTCGTAGGCATAGGTGCTGCAAGGTTCCTGTTTTACGGCCGTCGGTAATTCAGCTTCGCTACCGTATACCAGCATGTGGGGAGATAGTCCGGTCCCCGTATGCGAAGTGGTGTTTTACGTAAACATTGCGTACGGCAGCCCCTCGTCCCAGTCTCCTTGTTCCTCACTTAAGAAAATTTTCAGGTTTTCTACGAGAGTGCGGTGCGACCTTTCCAGGCCGCCATTCGATTCCAGGTGGTATGCCGTTGTCTGTATTTTCTTAATTCGCAGCAGTCGACACACTTCTTTGAAGGTCGCACTGAGGAAGTTGGTGCCCTGGTCTGACAGTATCGGTTCCGGCGTTCCGACAGGATTCGCAAGACGATATGTACTTTTCCAAATCCCTTCTTATGCCGGGCCAGTCGTACTTGGTCCGGATCCGATGTAACGTACGCCTGATACCCTGATGCCCTCCTATGGGAGTGTCGTGATATTCTCTTATTATTTTCAGGCGGTCATCGATAGAGAATAGATTGGCTACGCCACTGCAGCAGTCGCTATAATTCTTTGTAACGCTGTCTTCGTTCGCACTGCTGAAAGATTGCGGGCTACGGGCCCTGCCGTGCCTCGCTTACTCAGCAGGCCTTTGCGGCGCTCTGTCCGCAGTTTCTCCACTCGGTGTGCTCAATGGTAGCTCTGCCGTTGAGGCGGACAGACTATAGAAAAAACATTTTCGAATATTAAAAATAAAAGCATCAAAAGATATTTAAAACTGTATGAGTTATCATGCAGACTGTGCCAGAAAATAGTGCTTCGGGAAACGTGATTTTTTATGTTGTAATTTTTGAAAAAAAAATGGAATACATTTTTTTACAAAGATTAAATACTAATAAACAATGTGTAAAAATTATTTTTATTAATTTCTATTGCTATCTCTTCTAAAAACATTTTTTTAGCGCGTTTTAGGCACTGCTGGACGTATAAAAGGCCTTAAACACGTCGTCGCTACCGATGCTATTATGATCCCGAAGCGACGCATCCCTGAGTGGGTTTACGCCGAACTCAGTTGTCAGATGGCCTGCGAGGGCCGCTTGCCTGTCTGCGGGGATGCGTCCAGGCGGCGGGAGCTCTGATAGTGCCCTGCGCGCTTCGCATACGATGTCCCCGACTGCTGCAGCTAAACCCGTTGCAGGGTCCACCTCCTCGCCGGGCATCGTAGTTTCTAACGAATTGCCCCTGCGTTTCGGTTTTACTCCCCTAAATCCCGGCATGTTGCTAACTTCGCGGTGAACAATACTCTAAAATATACCAACAAAATCTCGAAAGAAATATCTCTGATGGAATATATTTATTTTGAAATTTTTTAAATATCTGTCCTAACTGGCTTCGGTTTATTTTGGCAATATGTATTAGTATAACGTAACCGCCACTTACAGAAGGATGATCTGGTAGATGGTCCTCTCCATGGCGATGTTCTCGGGTGCTGTCAATTTGGTGTCCTGCAGCTCCTCTTTGTAGATGGTCCGGACGTCCTTTTTTGCGCCGTTGACCTGTTTCTTAGCTGGTTCCTGGTCTCGTCCTTAGCGCGTCGCCAATGGTTGTACGACAGCTTCTTCGCAAGTACCTGCTTCGAGTACTTGGTTGCACACTTTGTGCGTTTTTCCGCGACTTGACGTAACAGCGTCGGTCGGGAGTTTAAACGGTTGACCGATATGTCGCACTGCACCGACGTACACTTCACGCTTTCGCGTTAGCTTAGTCGGGTTTTCACGAACTACATTGGCGTCCTTTGCACAAGTCGTAGTCGTCACTTCAGAGTCACTCCTAATTAATTTGTCCAAAACACTTTTTGTCCAAATAAATCACGTATCACTTAACTTCAGCACATCCCACCGCTGCCCCCAAATGTCGCCTCATGCTGCTTCGACGTCAATCCTAACCTCCTGCCTTGAACGAATTCTTAGTCTTAGCTGTGTCAGCTAAGGAATATTCTAGAGAATACCGTGAAGTGGAATATTCCGCGGTACAACAAAATGCTACGTTCTTCTCACTCGACGGCTCCAAGGTGATCTCGCAAGACTGCACTGTACTTTGATAGAATTTTGTGTGATTATTTTCGATATCGTTTTTTAATTATTTATGTACGACCGACCGAGAGGGAGATAGATAGAGAAGACGCCGCATCGCACTCACCGGTTGTCGGGAAATTACATCGTCGGCATCGGGAGCTCGAGTCGCCCTATGTCACGAGCAGGTGCAATCGTCCTACAAGTCCTGCCCTCGAGATCTAGAGCAGTCGCGCTCAAAAACTATCTGTCACCGCTACTAAGGGAGACTTACCTGCTTGACCGGGCTACGCATCTTTATTTATCTATTATCTATATCGTGATTTATACGTCATCAAAGCAAGGCGCTAGTCGCAAGTCGCGAGACCTCAGGGCTTTTTCCTGGTGACCGTTGAGTGTGAATAGCGGGGGCTATAGTCGTTGCACTGTCCCGCTGCATAGAAAACATTAGTAACGCTGTTAACGGAATTATACCCAGTACACTGAAGCCACAAATATTCTAAAAGGAGAAATCCTAGACTGCTCTTCCTTCCCTCGGAGGTCGGATATTTGAGACAGAGGAGCACATCGACGCAGTTTCGTCCTGGTGAGCCATCTTTTCTCTCTGCGGTCTTTCATTGTTTTTTTGTTATAATTGAAGAAATGAATAATAAGTAGAGCTTGGTCACTATGGTATTGTAACATAGTTACACTCTTTAGCTTATTTTATTATTTCAAACGGCTATAAGAGCCGAGAGTATATGCGAAAACACCTGCGAAATTAGACTCGATACGAAAGCACCGAGGTTTGCGGGCAAGAGGCCATCGCACCTAGCATAAAAACTAGAGCTGTCGCCCCTCTGGAATTCTCTCGCTAACGTAAACAGCTGGTCAGCGACCAGCTGACCTTGCTCGGTGGCGAGAGGAAGGCGGCAGACCGCAAGAATCCAAAGATGCGTTAGATTTTTAAATTACGATGGAAAAATAGGCAGAGGGGAATGAGGCAAGAGGAAGCCTATAAAAGGCCGGTGCGGAGAGAGAGGAGGCTCTTAGCGCCTCTTAGCACGGAAATAACAAGTATCGCTGTACAAAAAAGATTAAACACAAATTTTTGAGATCAGAGATTAGTTATCAAAAGTCATTTTTCAAGTTCATCGTGTAAAATCTGTGTTTCTGGGAGAAAAGAGACCCCAAGTGCATGGAAAACAAGGACCAGACAAAGAGGAAAGACAGGCGAGAAATCTCTATATAATTAACAATAATCCGACGAACAGTGTAGAAATCGTCAAAAATCAAGATTTAGTTAGATTATAAGTAAATAGAGTAAGTGCATAGAACTAATTAAATACGATTAAGCGAATAGGTGTAAAGTGAATAGAATTAAGTAAATAGAGTTAAGTAGAGAAAATCGATAAAATAGAATTAGGTCAGCAATATTTAAAGGAAATAAAAGTAGCTAGCATTTAAACAGGAAGAATGATCGAGAAGAGTATAAGGAAGTGAGAGTGCGAAGGAGAACGCCTGACGGTGAATCGTATGTCAGATAGAGAGGAAAAGAGCAACGAGCGAAACATCGGTTTGACGAGCGAGGTAGGCGAGTCTGGTAGTGTGCGTGTGTGTGTGCATCGAGCGTACCGCTCCATACCAGCGTCCGAAATAATAACAGAATTGCAAGCCGAGAATACCGAGAATCTGTGTATACGAAACAAAATAAGAATTGTAAAATAATCATTGAAATTACGAAATTGAATGCAGTGTACGGGATATCGGTAACCAGAAATAAAATAGTCACATTTTATGAAATTGTTCCGTTGTGAATAAAGCCTCACTCTCAACCACTACGAAGTCTACATTAATTAGTCCTGTGATGGAGCCCGTATTCCCACGAAAAATAAAAATATTTGTTAACGATAAAAAAATTACCGTTACAGTATACTGTGCGCTGAGTGGTCGCCGTTCGAGGACGATTGTAGAGTAACATTATTTTCCTATCTTTTGCTAAAATACAGCATCGTGAGTGTGTTAGCGATTTCATGTCAACCGGTGCATTATTTCAAATTCGCGGTACAGTGTGAGCTTAAAGGAACGGGTAACATCAATGTCCTTTAGATCTAGAATCGGGGAAAAGCCATTTTATGTCTCGTAGTTCTCGTTTATCGTAGAGTCACGCTTGTGTTAGTCTGTCGTTCCGTGGTGTGATTATAGGTGTGGGATTAGTACGGTATAGATCACGTCGCGTATTGTCTTAATTATCGACAATTATTTATTTATTCGTGAATTTTATTTTTTATCGTGGAGTGTGTAATCGGCCCTCGTCTCGCGCTTTGTATGTTCGTGTCAGGGATTCGTACGGTCCGAGGCGTATGAAGTTGTAATTTTTTTAGTTACTGACATTATTTGAAGAACGTTTGGATGAGTGCGTGACCCACCGTCATCCCGGATTGTTAGGTTGTATGTGAGTGTGGGATTTGTATGGGTGAGCTGCTTTTCGCCATCTATCATTTATTATTTTACTTATCTATTTTCTATCACGGACGAATATTCGTTATTTTGTCTTTGATTCATATTATTTAATTTATTTAAACGTTTATGGATATCTAAGCCCTGTGTGCGTGGTCTTCCGTCGTTCCTTATTTGTTAAGTTATGTATCGCGACCTACTAATTTTTTAAGAGATCTTATTATATTTAAGTGATTTTATGTTGTTTTCAATTGGTACTGAATTTTGAAAGTCCTGGAAGTCAAAACCTCGAGAAGTTCAAATCACCCACTCTACCGTAAATAGCTGCAGTCGGCCTGGACTGAGTACCGTCATGACCATCGTTATTTTCATCCCGGCTCGTAAGCGCCTGGTATCCAGCTCGAGAGAGCGAATAAAAAGGAAGGAAAGTAACTGAGAAGGGCTATAGGTGACGTGTAGCAAATTAGAGGCTGAATTTACGTCATAATGTTAATGAAACAATTTTTGAACTTCTGGAAGTTTTAAAAATCCGAACGAAATATCCATCAAACCGCAACATAAATAGTGCCGTTCGTGGCCATCTCTCACAAGACGCATGACTAAAACTATTTATCGATTGATATCGTACGCTTGAATATTTACTCTTGGAATTGACTCAATATATCGACGTTCACATTCACATATTATCCCGAGCTTGATTCCTACTCCCTGTTTATGAATTTCGTTCAAAACCTCTCGTTTCATACACAATTCACAAATAACTGAACGAAGTCAATACGGAAATAAGTTGTAAAATTCGCATGCGTGGCATCTATTATTGTTTCGTCGTCATTAGATTTCTTCAATTTTTAAGCAGTGATTTGATTGCTAGAAACTTTTCTGTTAGTTCGATTGTCTTTCCATTTTCTTAGGCATTTTACGTCTATCCGTTACCAAAGTAGGAATAAAACTAATACGCTGTACAGCTTCTTGCTCCGAAAATTCCTTCTATAATTGACTATCTAAGAGTGGGGTTAGTGTACAGTTGTGCGAAAAGAATGTTAAGCTGTAAATGACACGTTCTGTCTATGCAATTCTGAAATAGCCGACGCGCTCACTACTTGCGGGCTAGACGGGATCGTTTTCTCGTAATACCATTAATTTTTAAAGTTCCATCATATTCATTTCATTGGGTATTCTTGCAATATGAGTTTTTAATGATAAAATCCACATTTTTACCAACTTGTAAGCCCCCCCTGTTACAAAAATCACGGCAAATAAGGGTAATAAAGAGCACTTGCGTGCAAAATTTTAGCACGATCCGTCAATACGTTGTACAATTGCAAGCACTATACGTTAAAAGCCCTTGCTGACGCGCGCACGACGATCATTTTTTTAAAACCACTTTTCTAAACGTTTCAGACGATTATCAGTATCCTGACATTAGAATATCATTATTTTGTCTGAGCACATATCTTCCTCCCAGAAGAAGCAAACCAGAAAAAAACGGGCCATCCTTAATGATAAAACGAATACTGTCGGCACATGAACATGTATAACTTGTTCTACTATTCTACCACCAATGATGCATTAATTAAGTAGATTACAGAGATTTTAAAAGGATTAGAAATAAAAATAGAAATGGATGCGGTCGCGATATTAACACATATTCTTCTATTTCACTATCAAGAAGAAGTATTGTAATTTTAAGGATTTACAGTATTTGGTACCAAATTTGGCACGAAATTTTCCTCAACTTTATTACGTATACCTCTGAAGTTTTAGCTAATGTTATGAAATGTTTTCAAAATAAGAAAAGTTGCAACTTCAAAAATTTAAATTCCTCTAAAATCTGATCGCTTTTTTCAATCTTCATAAGTAGTGTATGTGTACACCTTTGCTCCATCCCACTCCTATCGTCACTCCTTACCCCAACACGCGGCTACCCCCACCGCCCCACTTTTCCACCGCCGCGCTACTCACTCTGCTTAACCAGTGTCGGTAACGTGGAGATAGTGAAGTGAGGTGGTGTAGGTACTGTGGTGAACAAGGAAGAGTCATCGTCTGCATGGATTAGCTCACAGCGGCCCACACGTCCATGATGGTCCTCATGGTCCGATTCATAAAATGTACGATGGAAAATTTGCTCCATCTCCTCATATGCGTCCCACATGTCAGTCGTACATAGATAAACCTCCATATTCATATCAATATACAGCACGGTACACCAAAAGGCAACACTCAGAATGCTAGTATCGTAACGCGGATACATAGCGAGAAAATACGTTTTTAGACTGTACGATCACGAAGTTAAAGACAGACTAAATGCTCAGGATGCTACTGGCGGGTATCACCGGGCTTGAAAATAACTAACACGCTATGAATCATAACTAGGTATCCAGCGCTTTGAATACAACGACAGCGGCTTTGCATGTGTGGACCGCTTCGCGCTGCACTCCCCGCGAAGCTCTTGCTCTGCAGTAAAAGGCGCAGAATATGATACCGTACCGAGAGAGACCTCGATTATAATTATTGTAATAATTTATATATAATTATAAAATAAGAAACACAGTAAGGCGAGGTATTTGTTTTTAATTAATCAATATTTTATTTAAATCACTTTACACACATTTACCGTCGCATGGAACATCCGTGCAAACCCTGTAATCTTCGCTCGGAGATTCCTCACCGTTACTTTTTTTTTACGAGGGTCAATCAATAAATAGTCGGCCTTGCGCCATCTGTTGGTCGAGGGAAGAAATCAATAGCGACGTTTAGTAGTGCCATCCTTCACAGGACTGTTGTCAAAGTTTCAGCTCGCTGCGATGTTTAGTTTGCGTTTGATAGCCATCGAAAGACAAACATCTTTTGTATTTTTACAAAAATGGAAAAATTTGAGTATCATGCAGTGATTCGATTTTTGTTTTTGAAAAAGAAAACGAACAATGAAATCAAAGCGGAACTAGACGAAGTTTATATGGACCTTGCACCTTCGTTATCAACCATTAAATATTGGACAACTGAATTTAAACGCGGTCGTACGAGCATTGTTGACGATGAACGTCCAGGTCGTCCAAATGAGGTCGTCATACCAGAAACAATTGAAACAGTCCACGATATGGTGTTAAATGATTGGAGACTAAAAGTGCGTGAGATTGCTGAGGCCACAGGCATATCATATGGCTCGGTGATTTCATTCCTGAGTGATCAGTTGGGTATGAAAAAGTTATCCGCAAGATGGGTGCCGCGTTTGCTCACTGTCGACCATAATAGAGAACGTGTAGCTGATTCAAAGGCGTTTTTGACGATCTATCAGCGTGATCCTGTTGAGTTTTTGCGTCGTTACGTAACCGTGGACGAAACATGGATCCATCATTATACACCAGAGACAAAGGAACAATCGAAACAATGAACTTCACCGACCGAACGTGCTCCGAAGAAGGCGAAGATGGTGCCATCGGCCGGTAAGGTCATGGCCACAGTTTTATGGGATACACGCGGCATAATCTGCATCGATTACCTTCAGCCGAAAAAAACGATTAATGGCGAATACTATGCAGCCATACTGAACCGATTCAACGACGAATTGAGGAAAAAACATCCACATTTCTAAAGTCTATAAAGTAGATTCAAAGAGAACGGGTTGGTTCCCCGTCAAATACTCGACAAAGAGTTCATTATTGTAACACTGTCTTTATCGTCACAAATAGAACACGTAAAGTTGCCGTTGTCTATAATAAAATTCCAACTATTACTTTTCCGTAAATTCACGCAGTCATTATTTACTCGAGACCTATATCCTTATCGGCTAACGATTCTAAAAATAATAACTTTTAATGTTATACCGATTACCGAATAATCCAATTCTGCGGTACCGGCATAACATTTGGTGGAAGCGGTGGGATCTGCCGAAGTGAAAAGTGATAAGTGATTTATTTGGACAAAAAGTGTTTTGGACAACGTAAAAGAGTGACTCTGAAGTAACGACTACAACTCGTGCCAGGACACCGGTGTAGCTAGTAAAAACCCGACTAAGCTGACGCGAAGGTGCGAAGAGTACGTCGGTGCGGTATGACATATCGGTCAACCGTTTAAAGTTTCGATTGACGGTGTCACGTCAAGTCGCGGAAAACGCTCAACCTGTGCAACCAAGTACGCACGGGAGCTACTTGTGACGAAGATGTCGCGGACTATTGGCAACGCACTTAGGACGAGCCCAGGAACCGCTGAAAGAAAGGGTCAACGGCGCCAGGAAGGACGTCTGGACCATATTCAGAGGGGCGCTACACGAACAGGTCGACAGCACACGCGGCACCGTCATGGAGAGGATTGTCTGCAAGATCTTCTATCTGTAAGTGGCGGTTAAATATCATACTAGTACATATAGTAGTAATTAAGCTAAAGCCAGTTCAAAGCCGAAATTTAGGAAAAATATTCCACCTGATACATATATTTCTCTTGAGATTTTGTGGGAATATTTTAAAAAAGCGTTAACGGCGAAATTAGCAACATGCCGGGATCTAGAGGTGCAAGACCAAAACGTAGAGGTAACTCATTAGAAACTACGATTCCCGGTTAGGGGGTGGACTCCGCAGTCGGTTACGGAGCTCTCGCCGTCGGGACGAATCCCCGCCGACAGGCAAGAGGCCCTAGCAGGCCGCCTGACAGCCTAGTTCAGCGTGAATCCATTTGAGGGCGCGTCGTTTAAAGATTACTATAGTAACAATAGCGACGACATATTCAATATGGCTACTGGCGAACGAACGCTTGAACGCATCACCGACATGATCGATCGGGAGATCGAACAACTGCGTACGATAGATCGCGTAGGTACGCGACCGCTACCGGTACGACGACGCGGCCACTACTGCGGGAACGAGTAAGGCAAAAACATACGAAGCAGTTGACAGGAGTCACCGTCAGTGTGAGCGGGCTCAGCGATAGCCTGAGCTGGAGCTCAGGCTCTAAGGCCGCAACATGCCGTCGGCAAGGCGAAATTTCGTGGACACGCTCAACGAGGTAGGTGCAGATGAGTTCAAATTCATCCGGTCCCTACGGGAGCGAAATTCCGAACTGATGCGGAGGCTGAAAAGGGCAGGGTTGGGAGAACACCCGACACCACGGCTGCGGCCGAAGCAAACCCAATTCGAGGAGCCGGAATACCCTCCGGCGGATCCCATGTTCCAAAAAGAACAACAGTGGGTGCTAGAAACACAAGATCGAACGCTTGTCCTTGGACTAGCTCTAAAAAAAATCAAGCAATTCGACAGAAGCAAAGCTGACGAGCTAGACGTCTTCCTACGATTCTGCAAAACCCTTTTCAAGCGAGCTAGACCCAGGTATCACAAGATCCTGTTAGAATTGGTACTTAGCAGCAAGCTCGAGGGTAGGGCGGCCCGAGAGATGGAACATAAAACCATCCTCTCGGTAGCGCAGCTCAAGGCCGAGCTGGCGGCTTTGTACGGAAAACGGAAGTCGCTGCTTGCGTTACAGGTAGAGTTCAACTCCCTCCGGCGGGGCCAGGGCGAGCTTATTCAGATACCCGCCTACTGGGAACAATGAGACTGAAGACGCTAACCGCCCAGCAGAGACCGGCGAGCAGAGGAAAGAACACCGCAAGAAAAACAACGTTGCAGCTGCTACACGTAACGCTGCCGGCGTCGAGCACCACTATCAGTGACTTCGATATCGTCGCATTGTTGGCCGTGACCGGAGTAATCACCCTCAAGGCGGACACCGGGGCGTAGTGCAGCATAATCAAGGAAGGCGGTCTCAAACCAGAGACCATGGTAAAAGATTGCACCGTAGAGCTGCAGGGGATGGCAGGCGAAAAATTTACCCCCCTCGGAATAGCTAAAATTGTGCTCGAGACGCCTACCTTGAATGTAGATTATTGGTTCTATATCGTCCTGAACAATGTGCCGTTGAGGGTCAACGGACTGCTCGGTATGGACTTTATCAAGCAGCATAAAGCGGACATCCTACATAGCGAGATGCTCAAGTTGTATGGGTACTGCATGCCGCTACGGGTCAACGCGACGAGGATATATTCGTCACCAAGCAGTAGAACAGCAGCCACATGCAAATACATAGGCCTGCTAACATGGATACCGCCAAGAAGAATAAACTTGTCGGACTACCTATAAGGAGCGGAATTAGCCGAGGGATCATAGCGAAATCCCGTGTCACACCGTCAGGGACCAAAAGAGTGAGTTTAGAAGTTTTCAAACACGACGGAAAAGTGCAATAGCCGACGGCGACACTCGAGCCGCCGGGAATAGAAAAGGCCGTACGTAGCCGCCAAGTCGAGGCACTGCGCATAAGCTCAGAGAGCTCGGGGAGGAGACCTAACGTCTCGAGGAGCACCAACGGAAGCCCGACTCGGTGACCCCCAGCAGTGAAAAGCAAGCAGCTCACGCAGAAAAAATGTGCGAATACAAGAGTGTATTGCATCTCCGAGGGAACAAGCGACAGCGCACGCATGAGGTAAAACGTCGTGCACCCTTTAAGGTCGGATGCATGTCGGGGCATGTGTTCGGAAAATGCATAAAGCCGGAAAAAGAATTACAAATGCAGACGCTTAAGTCGCAAATACGCGAGATAAAAGGACAGAGAGATTCGCAGCGTGCATGCAGGTCGCTCTACTGATCCCTACAGCCCCGCCGCGAAGTCGTGCAGTCGGGGAAGGGGCAGATCATGCACGTGAGCAGCGCAAGGTGCAAGTAATACCGCGAGTATTACTGAAAAGGACAGAGTGAGCGCAGCACAGCATGGCCGACCCACGAGGCGAGGAAGGCCACGAAAGGAAAACGTTGCAAGGCCGCCCGAGAAGGTGAGCGACGCAACGACGCAGCTAACGGTGGACTCACCGAGCGCAGAAACTGCGGAAAAAGCACCGTACAGGCCTGCTGAGGAAGCGAGGCACGGCGGGGACCGTAGCCCGCAATCCTCTAGCAGCGCAAACGAGGACAGCGCTACAAAAGAGTATAGCGACTGTAACTGTGGCGTAGCCAGCCCTTCCACCTATGACCGCCTAAAAATAAGAAAGGAATACCACGACACCCCTTTAGGAGGACCAGGGTATACGGCATACCTTACATCGGATCCTGACCAAATACGACTGGCCCGGCATAAGAAGGGATCTGGAGGAATATATTTCGTCCTGCGAGTTCTGTCAAAAGAATAAAATCAAGAAAAAGGAACAAGTGCTGCTGGAGGTAACGGACACCCCATCAAGGTCATTTGAAAAAGTAGCGGTCGACATCGTAGAACCGCTACCTGAAAGCGCTTCTGAAAAAAAATACATACTCACCTACCAGGACGCTCTTACAAAATACAGTGCGGCGATACCACTTCCGAACCAAGAGGCTTCGACAGTCGCTAGACGACTCGTCGAGGAATTGATTGGTCGGCATGGAACGCCGGAAACAATATTGTCCGACCAGGGCACGAACTTCTTCAGCTCGACCTTCAAGGAGATGTGTCGATAACTGAGAATTAAAAAGATACAATTAACAGCCTACCATCCGGAATCGAATGGCGCCCTGGAAAGATCGCATCGCACCCTCGCCGAATACCTGAAAAATTTCATAAATGAGGATCAAGGAAATTGGGACGAGTGGTTGCCATATGCGATGTTTACATACAACACCACGCCACATACGGGGATCGGGGTGTCTCCCCATGTGCTGGTGTATGGACGCGAGGCTGAATTGCCGACATCCGTAAAGCAGAAGCCCCGCAGCATCTACGCTTACGACGACTACGTTCACGAGCTACGCGAGCGATTACGCGCCGCATGGACAGTAGCACACGACAATCTGAAAGGCGCGAGGAGGAGTCCGAAGCATGCGTACGACCACGGCGCATAGGTGCAGGAGTACCGCGTCGGCGAACACGTACTCCTACGTGATGAGACGTTGCGTAGGGGAAGGTCGGCCAAGCTGACCCCGAAGTGAACGGGACCTCACGAGATAATAGAGAAGAGGCCCCCCGTCAACTACGTAGTGCGGAAGGGATGAAACACTCAAGCGGTGCAGGTGAATCGCCTGTAGCTTGTTTTCAAGCACCAATAGTTCAGGAATTGAGGAATTTTAATACTTATTTTAGACAGCAACGTTTGCTGGGTGGACAGGCAAATACTCAGACGAAAGTCTAAACGCGAAATGTATCGCAGTCGAGGCATTGCTCAGCGACATAAAGGAGTTAGTGTGGCTGGTAAACGACATAGCTAGCGGCAAGTCCGGAGCAACGTCCCTGCCGCCACAAACACTCACAAGACACCTCGTCGACGCACTATCATGCCTACAGGCTGGGCAGTAGTTTCCCAGTTGCGATAGCGCACGACCGAGTGTCAACACTTATGCGACTGGCAGATATCAAGGCCTACAGCGAAGGCAACGCGGTAGTGCTCGTGCTGGATATACCGCTGATCGGGCAGTAACAGTACAGTATACAAAAAATATACACTATACCCATGACAGCAAGCAACGGCAGGTACTACTACGTGAACACGACTGGGAGTCACGTAATCATTGACACCGAGAACCATAAATACCGAAGGATGACAACCGATAATCTAAAAAATTGCACGGTACTGAGCAAACCATACATTTGCCCTCCGACGCACCCTACAATTTCGGTTACAAACAAAGCACCCTGCGAAGTCCTAATATACGCGAAAATGGACACAAATAATGGCGAAAAATGTGCGAAAAGGATTATCCAACTAACCCATCCCCTCATCGTCCTAATGCAGCAACAAGAGCGATGGCCATACGTCGCGCCAATCCCAGAACCAATAGGAATAAACTGTGGAAAAAAACCCCACTCAGCATGAAACTTTAAACAATACGGGAATACTGGCATTAGTAGGCGTATGTACTGCCCGAGATGTCAGCATCAAAACCATCGGGCGACCGTCGCAGGTCATCCGGGAATATTATCTTCCGTCATTTAACTTATAATTAACGGAGATAGAGGCTCAGAGCGAGAGGAACATTCCATTACTGAGCGTGCTGCGAGACGCAGAAGAGATTCAAAAGCTTGGAGCTCAAGCAGACCGAATCATGGAAACTCTCGACACCACCGGAGACGGGATGCACATCCACAACCTGAGTTTCTACTTACTGGGTGCAATAGCACCAATAGCCTTGGTCGGCTACGTTCTGTTTAAATTTTACAGGTATCAACGAAACCGAACACTGACAAGGACACGCGAGGCAACGATTCCGGCAGCCCCCGAGGTAAACATCAACTTCGAGCCACTCGGACGACAACAGCCAGAGGAGCGATTGCGATCAGAGCTGGCCAGGGTATGCACTCGTCCCCCCAACCGAGAGCGACTCGCCCACTCTGAACGCCGATAAGAAGCAAAAAGGATAAATTTATTGTATCATCGTTAACAAAATGAAAAGACAATTTATCAAATGTAGACGAGAAACCAACGAGAGAAAAATTTTTGGGTAAAAAATTTTCCTTGCAAGGGGGGAGGAATGTTGTGCCGCAGAATATTCCATTTCATGGTATTTTTTGGAATATTCCATAGCTGGTACAGCTAACGAAACATTGGAATTCATTCAAGATAGGAAACGAAGTCCAATACCCGATCGTACGATCGACACCAAGAACGCCGACGCAGCGTGAGGCGACTCGCTTGGCGATCGACGATAGGCTAATGCAGAAATTGATAACAAAGGAACTTTCATGAACACAGTTTGGAACTGCTTTTACAAAGGGCAGTCTATAAAGTAGATTCAAAGAGAACAGGTTGGTTCCTCGTCAAATACGCACCTCGACACCATATAATAGAAACCGCTCCTTATTGAATATATCACAATGCAGATGGCCGAGCAGGTATACAGTTTCTGCGGACATTTAAAAATTGTTTTCTCTTTACAAGACACGCATTTTCCGATGTTATATCATCCACGTTTCCATAGGTATCATTGTATCAAAGAGTGCTCGTTAGATGCAAATTTTTGGCAACTCGACCGTAATTTAAAAGTGTTTCTATGTACGCTTGATACACCTAGGTATTGTTTGGAGGTGAAACTATTTTTTTATTCAGGTATACGTGCATCTGATTAAACATAGAATGCAAGAGATTGTTTACAGGGCCAATACTAACTTTCGGCGCTGCACCCGAGGCAATTTCCGTAGAAGGATATGTTATTTTCACTCTCAGACTAAGCATAGTATGCGCGAGATCAATATACCCATCACGCTGTCCAGGAATAACAAATTCAATAGGCAAATCATCTGTTTGCGAAGAAATTGGCGAAAAATTGGAAAATTATAATACACCGAATTGGAGCCTTCTCTAGTAATTTGCGTCGGTGGGAGTGAAAAAATTTCAAGTTCCGATTTAAGGCACTTGCACGAGTGTGCATGTAGGAAAGCCATCTTGTTTTAGATATCTAAAAATATCTGGAACCGTTCGTTGACGAGTCGTCTTCTTCTTATTGTTTTTATTAGTCTTCTTCTTCTTCTTCTTCTTCTTCTTCTTCTTCTTCATTACTTTTCTCTCTATTACACTTTTCGTTTTACGGTAGATACGTCATTCATTCGATGACTGAGGAGTTCGCGAAATTTTGCGCTTTTTATAACTGGACCCCCCCCCATGAGAGAGTACATTTTTTCAGAGGCTTTGCGTTCGAGATTACTGCCGGATTCTCGCCCTCTCTCGCGAATGGCATCTTTCACAGCTATATTTCTATCGAGGATATTACACCAGCTTGCAATGCCTCTTTTCCAACTACTTTAGCACCCTTCTATGGAAGTAGTAACACTCGACGAAACAGGCTCCTGAGAAAGCTGCCGATACTGTGTCCTCGTTGATTATGCATTCCGATATAAACATGGCTAATACAGCCGTATCCGCGATGACCCCATCCGTGCAGCACACTCTCAATATCATCCATAGTGGCGTAATCAATCGTGAGACCTTTTGAAATGTAGTGTCACAGTCAACGTTCCCTGTTCGAATGGTATAGGAATTCCGACCGCGTCTTTTATATCGGTCTCGATAGTGTGTAAATTGTTGCGCAAGTGAGGTATATGTCGTGGCGACGAAAATGATTCAATATTTATCGAATCATACTGAAAGTCATCAGCATCAATGAGAACAACTCGAAAGAGGAGTGTTTGTACATCGCTTGTAATATCGGTGTGCAGAAACATGCTGCCTGGTATAGCAGCGGTGAGAGATGCAGGCCTCGACCCCGTGTATTACTCGTAGCAACAAAGTTCTATCATTGCACATCCATGGATCTCTTCCGAGAATTCGAGTTGCCTTGTGATAGCGGGCGATACGCGGAAGTCGTAGTATCGTCGATCGTCGCATATGCGCGCCACCTCGAGATGCCCGTTAGGAAGAGGTTTAAAGCGCAGATGACCGGCCACGTGAGATAACTTATTTATACTCTCCAAAAGAGCGCCTACAGAGCGATATACACCAGATGGAACTTGGTCTCTATCTACGCGTCTCCGTGTTAAAAGATTTATACCCGATAAATCATAATCACCATCCTTAAAAGATACGAGATTTCTTACAGTAGGAACATGTAAAAGAGTTATTCAATAAGCAATTTCCACAAGAGAAACAGACCATTCTCCGTGCAAACGTGTCTGACGCGGTAGTTTTACCGCTTCAGATACCGCGCTCACCTAGGGTCACCTAGCTCGGTGGAATACGCGTTCCGCTGTGTCCAGTGTGATTATAAGCATATAAAAAAATTTGTAAAACGTCAATGGAACGCTTATTTGGCGTGTATGTAAAGTAACGCCACATTCGCTCCTTTATTGTGCGATTAAAGCGTTCGGCAATCGAGGCTTTTATATCAGGGTTACGAGCAGCGGGAAATTCGATGTTCTTTTTCTTGAAAATTCGCCGAAATGGAGTGCCGATAAACTCTTTGCCACGATCAGTTTGCAATTGCTGCGGGCGACGATTGTTACTGCGTGCGAATATGCGTATGAGACCACGGGCCACGTTTGCGCTCGTTTTGTCACGCAAGGCCTCGACCCACGTGTATTTGCTCAACACATCGATAGCAACAAGCAGATATGCGTACCTATCGTTGTACGTAGCTATCGAGCGAAGATCAGCTAAATCAGCCTCCCATACATCGTCGATATTATTCACGTTGTACGTACGACAAGAAAATCGAGGTCCCACGAGATGATGCATGTTATATGAATTCTGTGTCTCGAGCCATGGTAAAACATTTTTTCGCACCACTCTCCAATCCACCTGGGCCAAATTTTTTGCTCGAGAATAGGATGCAGGATGAGCGGTGTCATAATAGATATTTTCAAGAATTTTCATAATTTTAACGATGACCGGTTGAATGGATTCCTTTTCGTTTTCTTTATTAATTGTGCGGGGGACTGATATTTGCTGGGCTGGCATTGGCTCTCTACTTGTGCGATGTTTTGCAATTGTTCGTCCTCTTCTTCCTCGCCCTTCTGCGCCTCGATGATATCGTTGTCCGCCGTGAGCATTAAATCTCTGTTTGAGTGTGCGGTGTCGGTCTCGTTGTTGTTGCTGCTGCTGCTGCTATCACTATCATGTGGTATAATGAGACGCCGCTGCGGTGTCGAGGATGATATGGGTGTAGGCTCGTGTAGCAACTCGGGTTGCTGATGAATTCCCCGTGGCATCTGTATCGTTTGCAGGAGTTTGGCAAAGTGAGACCGACTGTTACATCCTGGGTTTTGAAAAAGGGACGCAACGAATGAATAATATTTTATTTTCTCCATTTTGAGCCGGAATGTGCTGGCTCGAGATTGGAGCACGGCTGGTGAGGGGCGGGTTTAAATAAATGACCATTTGAACACAGAAAACAGTCAAATTATATATATACTCGACGAACTGCGCGAGATAAATGTGAAAATACGGGGAAAACTTGACTGTTACGAGGGCCGACCGGTATGGTCGACCCCCGGACATGGATTGACTAAACAAATGAAGAAAAGTAGTGCAGAAGGCGCACGCAAGAACAAATGCATAAGATGATTAGCCGGGCGCAGCGCATCACGCCGATGCGCTGCGTCTCGCTGGCCAGCGTGTAAACGCTGACCTAAGCAAAAGGTAACAAGTGATTAGCGAGGCGCAACGCGTCGACGAGAGAAAATTTTTTAATTTTCTTGCTACTATTAGTAAATATATTTACGCATATTTAACACACATATATATACTACTGTGTTCAAAAAGTAAGATGAATTTTGTTTTAAAATAAAATTTTTTTATTTATTCTTCCAAATCGATTTTGTCCCCCTCAAAATAATCTTCCCTAGCTACAATACACTTATGCCAACGTTTTTTCCAATCTTTGAAACATGCTAAAAAGTCGTCCTCAGGTATAGCCTTCAATGCGCGTAGCGATTCACGTTTGATCTCTTGAATCGACTCAAAACGATTTCCCCGGAGTGGTCTCTTGAGCTTTGGGAACAGCCAGAAGTCACACGGTGCTAAATCAGGCGAATACAGTGGCTGTGGAGCGACATGAGTGGAGTTTTTGGCGAAAAACTCACGAAGAACCAGTGCTGTGTGCGACGGTGCATTATCGTGGTGCAAAATCCAAGTGTTGTCTTTCCATAATTCTGGCCTTTTCTTGCGAATAGCTTCACGCAAACGACGCATAACACTCAAATAATATTCCTTGTTGACAGTTTGGCCAGTGGGGAGGAATTCGTAATGCACCACACCACGATAATCGAAGAAAACTGTCAACATGACCTTGATTTTTGAGCGACTTTGGCATGGATTTTTCGGTCTCAGTTCACCTTTGGCACGATATTCGCTCGATTGATCGGTTGTTTCCGGATCATAGGCATACATCCAAGTCTCATTGCCCGTAATAATTTGTTTGTAGACGTCCTGATAGTCAGAAATCATTGATTCACATGCTTGAACGCGACGCTCTTTTTCGAAAAAATTGAGAAATTTTGGCACCAAACGCGATTTGACTCTTCTGAGGCACAAATGATCCTTCAAAATTGATTGCACTGATCCAATTGATATTGCAAGCATGTCGGCTCGGTCTGGAATTGTTAATCGAAGATTTTCGAGCACCAATTCCTTGATTTTCTTGATGTATTGCTCATCAATTGACGTCGATCGTCGTCCAGACCGTTCCAAATCATCAACACGTTCTCTGCCTTCTTTGAAGTCTTTGTACCACTTGTAAACGTTTTTCTGTGACATAGTCTCGTCACCGAAGGCCTTTTGTAACATTCGATACGTTTCAGCGGCGGAAATTTCATTCTGCAAGCAAAATTTAATAGCACTTCTTTGCTCAACAAAATTCGACATCGTAAAAATCGCTAAATTCACTTTTCTTTGTTCACAAAACCAAGCGTAAACTAAAAACTAATGATAATATTAACATGTAATTTCTCACAGATGTCACTAACAGTCCTACCAATTTGAAAAAAAAATTCATTTGTCCGATTCGGTTAACGCGGGAAGTTTAAATTAAAAATTCACCGCACTTTTTGAACACAGTAATATATCTGATAAATATTTAACACGCATATTTATTACGTTAATTCTATACACATATTTCTTGCGCGACCCAGCAGCGCTTAACGCTGCGTTGTATGCGTTGTATGCAGCGTTAAGCGCTGCTGGGTCGCGCAAGAAATATGTGTATAGAATTAACGTAATAAATATGCGTGTTATCAGGGGTACAAATTGAAAATGCGGGTTTGATAACAGATGGCGTTACTAACGCTATACGCATCAGGCAGTACTGTGACTATGTTCATGTCAAAGCTACGTCTTATAGCTTTAATTTTCAGTATGTGTCAATTTGTCGCAGTGTCAAATTCATAGTTTTTTTGAGCTCTCAATATGTCGAGTTTCGTGCCAACAAAACAGCATTTGCGGGAAGTTTTAATTTACTTCTTTAATTTGAAGAAAAGTGCTGCTGAAGCACATCGATTGGTCTCCGAGGCTTATCCGAGTCATGTTCCATCGGTTTCAACGTGCGAGAGATGGTTTGTGCGGTTTAGAAGTGGTGATTTTGACGTTGAGGACAAAGAGCGGCCGGGCCAAGTGAAAAAGTTTGAGAATGCTGAATTGGAGGCAATACTCAATGAAGACTCGTGTCAAACTCAACAAGAGCTCGCAGATTCATTGGGAGTGACACAACAAGCCATTTCCAATCGTATAAAAGCCCTCGGAATGATCCAAAAGCAAGGACATTGGGTGCCGTATGAGCTGAAGCCGAGAGACGTCGAGCGCCGTTTTTTTGCATGCGAACTGCTGCTCGAACGGCTAAAACGGAAGGGTTTTTTGCATCGCATTGTCACTGGTGATGAAAAGTGGATCCATTACGATAACCCGAAGCGCAAAAAATCATATGGTTACCCCGGCCATGCATCATCATCGACGGCCAAACCAAATATTCACGGCGCCAAGCTCATGCTCTGTATTTGGTGGGACCAGCTGGGTGTGGTGTATTATGAGCTATTGAAATCGAACGAAACCATCACAGGAGCACTATACCGAACTCAATTGATGCGTTTGAGCCGCGCACTCAAAGAAAAACGGCCACAATACGAGCAAAGACACGACAAAGTAATTTTGCAACATGACAACGCTCGGCCACATGTTGCAGCGCCGGTCAAAACATACCTACAAACGCTGAAATGGGAAGTCTTACCCCACCCGCCGTATAGCCCAGATATTGCTCCTTCCGATTACCACCTTTTCCGATCGATGACACATGGCCTAGCTGACCAGCGCTTCCATTCTTACGAAGAAGCCCAAAAATGGGTCGATGACTGGATAGCAGCCAAGCCGGCCGAATTTTTTCGCGACGGTATCCGTAAATTGCCAGAAAGATGGGAAAAAGTTGTGGCTAGCGATGGACAATACTTTGAATAATTCATTTGTTACCATTTTTTCAGAATAAACGTTCAAAAATAGAAAAAAATCCCGCATTTTCAATTTGTACTCCTGATAAATATGTATCAGATATATATATATGTGTGTGAAATATGCGTAAATATATATATATTTAATAGCAGCAAGAAAATTTTTAAATTTTACATGGGAGGACCCGGGATGTAACACCGACCGACGGGTTTCTCGCGTTTTTTAGCTCGCATAGCATTATTAACAAAATCAATGATATTGGAATTTGAAATTATTCTACCGTCTATGGAAACAACACCGTTACGATCTCATATCATTTTTTTACCGACTGCACTTTGATGCAAATTGCGAAACAACGATATTGCGTTACATTTGAATTTTTTTGGTACGCTATCGATAATAAGTGTGTCATTGAGCCGAGATTTTACTTTGTTTATTAAATCGTCGTCGATTTTATTCTCGTGGCTATCGAGTATTGCTATTTTTCGCTTTGACGGACTATTCTGTACTGTATTATCATACTCGACTAAGTGAAGATAACGATGTAGAACCTGCTGGTACGCTTTCCATTTCTCTCTCTCTCGCCCCTGTACGAGTGAGAGTTTAGAATTTCACTCAGCTCAGAGTCGAGGCGTGATAATGTTGTGCCTGTGGTCTGTACGGAGGGCGACGGCTCTATATTAGTAGTAGTGGTAGCAGTAGTAGCGAGGCATGCGAGATGCTGTGTGTTATAATGACGAATAAGCACTTGAGAAATCCAACACAGTGCTCGACGATCATCTAACTCTTACCACTCCCATTTCCCCTTTTGGCGGCTAGTCGTCGAAGAATTGTCGCGTGCCTCCGAAAATGATTCTTTTGCACGTTGTTCAAACTCACGTTATCCTGTAAAACATTTAGAGCACACTCGAATATACACCGTACAAGCGCTACATCTGCTTGGCGCAAAATTGCACGTCGTTGCTCTTGCTTCAGATAGCACAGCGCTTGCAATATAATTATTTGCTTTTTTCGAGAAGTCCGTGCAACGCCATTACAAGCACATTACTGATACATTGCGCGTCGCATCGCGAACCATTGTTGCTTTTCGAGGTATGTAAACGTAATGGTATTTGTCATCGGGAAATATACAGGCGCGAAATCGACAATTATCAGGCGTCAATTGTTTCAAGTCGAATAATGGATAGCCGTGCGGTGCAGCTGTTGCATTGAAATATACCTCCTGCAAAAATCTCGGATTCTCGGGACATACCTGGCGTGCTAGATGTTGAATTTAGGCGCGATCTCGCGGATTTTTGAAGACAACGATATAATTATCGATTAAAGAGATATCGCGCTGCCCGTGACCCTAATGGAAGACATTTTGCGTGATCAAGATGACACTAAGATTTTTATGATGGCTACCTTTGGTGAAAAGATCGACCACGGTATTATTGGATGCCACGCGCATTAGATCGTCAATGACCTCAAGTTTAGGTCTTGTATCATTCGTGTAGTCTACTGCTTGCGGTAAACCCTCGCGAAATTTGATTTTATCACCGTACTCTGAATACCCGGACTGCTACTCTGAGTAATAAAAAAGTATACGCTCGAACGGGCCATCCGTCATTTCGCGCATGTATTTAAAGAATTTTTTGACAAAATATGTTTTACAACAGCCCGTAGGACCGCTTATCACGGCTGTCCATGGATGTTTCCAACGTGTATCCATATCGATGAGTGTCTATCAAAATCAATCAGCTGACTCTTAAATAAGCTAATACCGCGGCGGCGGCGACCCTGCAGCTTCAGCTGTTTTCGCGGCCTTGATGAGCAGATAAGGCGTGGCGCGCCTGTACTAGCTGATGAGGCGCGGGCCTGCGACTTAAGCTGATGCTTACACCGTATGTAAATTAAATAACGATAGTTTTTATATTTCTCACAAATAAAACAATATTTTTATATCACTATGCATACATCTCTATGTACAAAATTTACGAATTACGTAATTCTAAACAGCAATATTATATCCACGGAGGTAGCACGAGAAAGTCAGAACAAAAGGAAACACTCGATAAGAAAGACGGCACAAAATGAATCAACGATAAGAAAGTCAGAACAAAAGGGAATGGTAGAGAGATAGCAGCGACTGCTACGAATTACAGCACAAAAAGAACGAGCAACAACGGTTTTATACATAAAAAATTAATTTTTTATGGCGCACGAATGCAGTTTGTGCTATAAAGATTTGACACTGCGCCATTTTGTTGTGTCATAAACAAGTGTTGATGACACGCACGACGCGCAGACGCCGACGAGTGATGAATTGGAAAAGTGTGTGCATAGTGTTGTGTTTTTGTGTCCAGTATGTCGAAATATATACTGTAACGGAACGCTATGACAGCGATCCGCTACTAGAATAAAACCTTAATACCACCAACACATCCTACCGACACCAACAAACACAGATTACAACTAATGGAGAAAACAAAGAAATTTCTAGAAAGTGGTTATCTAATTAACAACACTCAATTAACAAATTGAAATAAGGACAAGCCCTACACGGATAAACTCACGAAAGCAAGAACCACATAAAAATCAAGGAGGAACATCTAAAAAAACACATCCTGAAACACCAAATTCGCAATAATTAAACAAGTCCAGCAAATTTCGAACCAGAAGTTAGACAGGAAAAAACATCCAAAATATAAGTAAAACTACACATGACAAAATTAGTAAAAAACATTAATCGAACTACAAAAAACCCTCAAAAAAAGTTTGAACCTCCTGCGGGTAGAAATTTAACATAGACCAACTAAAACTCAAACTCGCTAGAACCTCGGTTCAAACTCTGAAAAGACAAAGCCCGGCTAAATATAGAAAAATAAGATATAACGGTACACCGACACACCACCCCGCACCTCCCTCACCTAGTGATTGAAGTGCGACAAACATCACGTGACCTACCACAAAACACCCCCTCGGGGTCCATCCACTAACCTATATAAACCGCGACAGGACAAGACTCCAGGCTCTTGTCAAAATTCATAAGTCAAGACGAAGTGCTGCTCGACAGCCTACCTAGTAGTTAAGATCACTCGTAAAATCTACATGTAAAAGATACGCGTTCTTTCGATCAAACTGATTCCCCTGCACTGTGCTTGGCCGTCGTTTGGCCGAACGAACCGATAAATTACAATAACTAGCAGTTTGGGACACACCATGATAGAACCAGTGTTCTTTTTCTCAACTGAGTCCCCTGCATTGCACTTGGCCGTCAGTTAAGTAAACGAACTCATCAGGATACTCTGTGAGGAGTAAGGCTCCCCTGCACTGCGCTTAGCCGCCCCTACTCACAGCGTCAGGGCACACTCCACTAACGGGTCCCCACGCACGGCATCGTGGCTATCCGTCTCTTGGAGTGTGAAGAAGCACGAGTGACACAAGGTCAAGGGAGTGGCATCCCGACTAAGTGCACCGCGCACTAGATTCGTAGGGTGTACCTGCGTGGGTGGGACTACGTCAAGGCCAGCACCAGCTACCACCTGTAACTTACGAATACCTCGGCTGCACAATTATTAAGAAACCGAATCGGAAGCCTCTTAATGGCACGATAAGGTGGCTTAATTGGTCGTGAATAAAGGCTTCAGTATTCGGGGTACAGGAAGAGTTAGCTGGTCATAGCTGCGAACCCGGTGTCTTGTGCGAACAGCGAAGCTATAGCTAGGGACCCAAAAAATAACAAAGACGAGTCAGATAGGTAGGTAAATTCACACACACACTACCTCACAGTACGATCCCACTATAAGCTCACCGCGTAAACATCAGTAAGGCGGAGCCTCGAAGGCAAATCACACAAGGTTACTCCTATCTATGGAATGTCAAAATAATAAATCACCAGTTAAACGTCCGATGATTCAAAACAAAGGCCGACCGGTACGTCTTACGACGGTACCACGGAACGCCCCATATGAAGACAAGCACAACAATAAAGCAACTAACAATAAGCAGGCCCCACCCCTGTAAAATCAAATAGACACAGGCGGAAACGAATATACCAATGAAAGAAAACTCCGCATAGAATGTATCCTGAACTCCACATACGTAGTCTCAGAAAATCGCGTATTAGCACACGCGATGACCCAAAAATAGCCAAATTGAGTGTTAAGCTCTGTAAAGGATATCTAATCACTTCACGAATAATCGAGTCCGACCCAAAAATAACCTGGAATTATTCCACATACGTAGTTTTAGAAAATCGCGCATTAGCAAATGCGAAATCCTAAGTAGAAAGTTGAGTGTCAAGCTCCGTATGCACGAGATCTCATCGTCATACGAATATTAGAGTCAAAACCTAAACATACTGGAATTTATTCCACCTCTGGAATTACAGTTGAGACTAGTATAACGGTAGGACGCGATTTTAGTTTAGAATCGATACAAACAATACGAGATCGTCCTCCTAAACCATCAATCTCCATTCCAATCTCCTCACAAAATATTACAAATAATCAACGCCTTAAGCACAACCAAATAGAGAATTACCCTACAAATATAAAAAGACCAATGATGAAAGGGTAACGAACAGCATGTCCACCACGGACCAATGCAACTCAACAAATCCAAACTGAGGTCTCTTAACAAACAATAAAAAGACAAAACAATAATAGAATCGATCACACACACACTTATTAATCAATAAAACACAACTCCTCCCATCCAGCCCAGAGCACGAACCGGTTTCGAACAACCAATCCTTTCCCTACGATCTCGGAAGGATCTCGCTCGAAATAAAATAAAAACTACGCGATTTCACTCATCCGCTTAAAAGACGCGCATCGTAGCGAAAAATTAAAGTGAATAAAATCGCGAAACGTTTCAATACCGAACAAAGAGCATTCACGGGCAGCATTAATTTTTCGTTTTCATGTGAAGAAAACTGCTGCTGAATCATACCGATTACTTCGAGAAGCTTATGGTGAATATACTCCATCGCAAGATACATGTGAACGATGGTTTCAGCGTTTCAAAAATAGAGACTTTGAGGTTGCAGACGAAGAACGTGGAAAGCCGCCAAAAAATACGAAGATGTAGAATTGCAAGCATTGTTGGACGATGATGATTCGCAAACACAAAAACTACTCGCCGGGCAATTGGGCGTTAGTCAACAAGCTGTTTCCAATGGGCCACGAGAGCTGGGAAAGATTCAGTAGATGGGTACCACATGAGTTGAACGACAGGCAAATGGAAAAGCGCAAAAACACATGTGACATTTTGCTTGTTCGGTACAAAGGGAAGTCGTTTTTGCATCGTATAGTTACAGAGTTTTGTGCCGCGGAATATTCCACTCCGTATTTAGTATTTTCGGGAATATTCCATAGTAAAGAAACATTTGAATTCGTTCAAGACAAGAAACGAAGTCCAATGCCCGATCGTATGAACGACCCCAAGAACGCCGACGCAGCATGAGCGACTCGCTTGGCGTTCGACGATAGGCTGACGCTAAAATTGCAAACTAAAGGATTTTCGTGAAGACAGTTAGCAACTGCTTTACGAAAAGACAGAATTAATTTAGACTCAACAGAGAACGGTTGGTTCCTCGTGAAATTCTCGAAACAACGCATTATTGTACTTTCTTACTTTGACTTTTAAATAGACAACGGAAAGTTACCGTTGCCTACAATAAATACTTCCTTTTACATAAATTCGTGTTTTCATCGATAACTCGAGATCCATCTCCTTATCGGCAAACGATCCCAAAAAATAATAACTTTTTAATATTACACCGAATACCGAATAATCTAATTACCCGGTACCGGCATAACAAGAGGATGAAAAGTGGATTTATTTTGAGAATCCCAAGCGTACAAAATCATGGGTAGACCCAGGCGCACCATCCACATCGACCGCAAGACCGAAGCGCTTTGGCAGAAAGGCGATGCTCTGTGTTTGGTGGGACCAGAGAGGCGTGGTCTATTATGAACTGTTAAAACCTGGGGGAACGGTTAATACTAAACGTTACCAACAACAATTGACCGATTTGAACTGTTCGCTGCTTGAAAAAAGACCAAAATACCGAAAGAGGCAACGCAAAGTCATTTTTCTTCATGACTATGCTCCATCACATACGGCAAAACCGGTTAGCGACACGTTGGAAGCACATAGCAGAGAAGTTCTACCCCATGCCGCTTACTCACCAGTCTTGGCTCCTTCCGATTACCACTTGCTTGCATCGATGGGTCACGCACTTGCTGAGCAGCGCTTTGGTTCATACGAAGATGTGAAAAAATGGCTTGATAAATGGTTCGCAGCAAAAGGGGAAGATTTTTACTGGCGTGGTATTCACAAATTGTCCAAAAGATGGAAAAAATGTATAACAAGCGATTAAGCATACTTTAAATAAAGCACTTTTGATTATTCTTTCGAATTTAACATGTTTTTATAGAAAAAAAATCCGCATTTCATACTTGCACACCTGGTACACCAAGTACACAGTAAGCGTATTACCCAGCCGGGCGGCTGCAGCGGTGGCGGTGGCGGTGGCGCGTACCCACTCGTCGTTATTAGCCTATTAGACGTGGCGCGTGCGCCATTCAACCTATACATGATCGCCAGCTCATAAGCTTACGAACGAGCGTGTGTCGCCGCGGCATATGCGAACAATTTAGCGTTTAAAGCGCATGTGTATAAAGAAGATTGTGATTTTTTTTTTTCACTATTTGACGTCTATTTTCAATACATTTTTCAAAGCATTTATCAATGATGATGCTGAGTAAAAAACACGTTGAAATAGCATACATGTTTTTATTGTAGATAGTATTATACATAAAAATATTATTAATTCCAATTTATACGGAGATGCGACATGGGGTTATCGACGAGACACCACAACGGGTATTTAAAAAAGTAACGCAATAATTATCTTAACATCTACAAGTAGTAAAATTAATTATTATCATCATAATCATGTGTTACCGTGTGAATTATGAAAAATTAATTGTTGAGTAACCTTCTGCAATCGTTCTCCGATCATTCTTCAAACCGTTTTGAAGCCACCAAAGAAATGTATTGTAACGGTAATTTCTTATCGTTAACAATAGTTTTTATTTTTCGTGGGAAATTCGAGCTCGATCACAGGATTAATTAATATTAGACTTCGAGGTAGGTGAGAATAGGGTTTATTAATAAAAGCAATTTCAATAAAAATGTCAGTATTCGGTTTCTTGCCACCGATAACCCGTACAATGCATTGAATTCGGTAATTCCGACGATTATTTTCACAATTCTTATCGTATATTTCATTTACATAGATTTTCGTTACATCCGGATTGAAGATCTGTTATTGTTTTGTACGCTGGTATTGAGCTGTACGCTCGATGCACGCACGCACCGCTAGACACGTCTGACTTGCTCCTCGAGCCGATATCTCGCTTATATCACTATCCGTCTCTATCTCTCACACAATTTACTTCCTTTCATTCTCTTTCCTTCTCACATGCTTATACACTTCTCGATTATCCTACCTATTTAAATGCTATGTGACCTAATTCTATTTTCTTAAACACTGCTGACCTAATTCTATTCAATTCATTCTCTACACTTAACTATATTAACTTTATTCTATTCTCTCAACACTATTCCATTAATTCTATCTAAATCTAGATCAATGTCTGTTGGATAATTAGCTGGCGCACGACGATCGATATTCGCCGTACGTCAACCTGTTGCTGCGGTATAGCATGCTGCGTTCGTCTACACCGGAGATAGCCGAGGCAGGCTTCGCAGAGCCGAGGCTGTAGCTCGCATGCATGCCGCGTTAAGCGAGAGGTTATCTCTCTCGCTTGACTTCGGCTTCGCTCACCGGCTATCTCACTCATTTCACTCCAGCGCTCAACGTCGATTTCGTATCTCGCAGCCATGTTGGAATGTTAGCCATTTTTTCGTGACAACCATTGGACAGCGCACGCATCCTCGGGACTCCCGCAACTTTCATCTCTCTTCACCGGACCTTCTGAACATCTGTGCTCACCAGGACTCAAAATTAACGGTGAGCGTTTGCTGGCATAATTTAGCATAATTCACTGCCGGTGAGGAGTAAGAATATAACCGGTGCATCCTCATAAAGGTCTCACCCTGTGGCGTGCTCTGCAGCATGGGCTGCATCACGTTTTCACATCACTTGTTGCCCACTCAATTAATATAATTGCGTGTGTTCTTACTAATTCACTATATTTTCCCCCAACTGAGCTTGATGGGAAAGCACTGTGAATTTATTCCTGTCATTTTTGTGCATCCTCAATCTATTTCTGTAACGTGCTACGCAGTGCTGACTGCGTCACGCTTCTCATATCTCACTCACAGGACATAAGCTATCAAATTGCAAGTGCTCTCACTTATTCACTGTAACTTCTCTCAGATGAACCTGCTCAGAGCAGTGATGCCAGAAGCGGGATTTTTGCCCCTATCTCGCTGCCTTCACCACGCTGCGCGTGCTAGGCGCGTCAGGGGACCGCTTGCGCCGCTCGTAACAAATCTCGTCTCGATTGCGCTTTACGTTGTCTCGCCCCACTTCACAACAGCCACTGCGCGGGCTTTTATAAAATGAGTTATGGAAGATTTCTTAATGAATATATATAAATATTTTGTATATAAATAAATAAATGATGAAAGTGAAGAAATATGTAAAACGCTCACTAATTTTGCAGCCGTCAGCAAATGAATAGTGCATTACAATATCCAACACCAAATTGTAGTCCTTTACACGAAAGGTTCATTACAATTTATTGAATAAAAAGGAATTGTAATGCTCTACTCACGTCCCAGGTCCTACCACGTGGAGGTCGCTGCATACTGTTGGTTGGTCGGTGAGCCGAGTCTGCGCACGGCGTAGTGTGTGACGTCACACGCTGCCTGACTGCTGATTGGTCGGTGCGCCGGGTGCGCGCGCAGTGGGCGCTAAAGCAGACCCAGTGGAGAGGGTACCCAAACGGGGGGACCTAAAATCCCGCTTCTGGTATCACTGGCTGAGAGTTTACTGTGAATAATTGAGACATTCTACGCACTCATGTCTATCATTCCGTGGCGTGCTCTGCAGCGCTCACGGCATCACGTTCACTACACAAGGTATACCCAGCACACAATTAATATAATTGTGTGCTGCTCAAGTTTTATAGTCAAAATTCAATTTATATTTTTTTGTAATTTTGTGATATTTTGTTTATATTATGGAAGGTAGAATAAACCGCTTTCTCGCTATACCATCTATGTGTCTGGTTTATTTTCCGCCCTGTCCTGAGTGAGGTTTCATTATTTTCAATATCTTCACAGATTCATTCGACCACGTCTGGACGGATTCCCAACAATGTCTATTTTCTTAGTATTTCACTAATAATTCTTGTATTTTAATCGACTCGCCTGTCCTGCTGCCTTTTTCTGTGGTTGTTCGTTACGGATCTTCAAAATCATCAGGAATGATAATCTTTCGATAATTTGCCGGTTTCTACTTTTTACAATAAACACATTTCTAGATCGAATATTTTCGGTAAAAGTTCCAAACTGATAATTTTAACACTTTTATGATGCACGTATTCTCAAGATCAGAGCCTCGAGCTAAGAGAGCCTTTTCCTCCCGCGCAGGCTCTTTTATAGCCTTCCCCTTGCCTCGTTCTGCTCTACGTCATCATCCGCTTTTGTTTTAAAATCTAACGCGATTTCTTAATTTTGCGGCTTGCCGTCACCGCGCTACCCGTCTTCCCCTCGCTACCGAGCGAAGCCAACTGGTTGCTGACCTGCTATTTACGGCAGCGAGGGAATTCCGAAGGTGTGACGTAGCTAGTTTTTGTCACATCTCCGGGATCGGTGGCCTAGTGCCCGCAAACCTCGGTACGCCTGTACCGATGATATTACTTATGCATCCTCGGTGCTTCCGAAATAATATTTAGGCTCTTATAGCCGTTCGAAATAATGAAAGAGTGGGTTCGTCATTGTAACTATGTTACAGCATGTGATTAATTTTTTAAACGTTTCAGATTAATTAATCAATCAATACGCGGTCATTAATGTTTCTATAGAGTGGTAAATCTACGCGACAATGTTCCTGACCAAATATTAGGATGGAATATTTTTGGCAAATCGCAACCCGGGTAGAGTCAGCACCGCCTGGATCCCTCTGTTATCGATCTCAGAAAGATCTCAAACAATCGAATCAATAATTTGAATCGATTATTGATCGAATCAGCAATTTGCCAAAAATATTCCATCCTAATATTTGGTCAGGAACATTGTCGCGTAGATTTACCACTCTATTGATTAATTTTTTCACCTTCTGTGTTATGAACGGAACACTAAATACCTTTAACTCCAGGAACAATATATCGAAATGTTCAAGGATTGAGGGATCGACTCGATGGCGTACAGCCTCACACAGATTAGAGCTGTTCTGTGTTAAAATAGTTTTAATTCGCACTTGGTCCATATTCTCGGCTAGCTGTTTAGCGGGAATATGTATAAGTAATTCAGTACATAAAACATCGATACAGTTTTTTATATAAACGGCATAGCGCTGAAGCCGGCTGTCCGTCAAAAGATTTCTCTTGCATCACTATAGTCGGTGAATAGAGGTTTTTCTTCTTCTTCTTCTTCTGTGGTGGTGCTTCTACTTGCGTATTTTCATCGTTAAGGTTGACGTTCTTGGCGACCACTTCGTCCTTGCCTTGATCGAAAACAATGGATTTTGAGCCAAACGAGGACACGAAGTGAATTTCGCAGTCATCGATGCTGAGTGTTTTACGGATGCGTTGAACAGCTTTCCAGTCATAATTCGTGCAGTCCCCGAAATATGATGCTACTTCGGTCAAGGCATCTTGTAGTTTACTCCACTTTGTAGATTCAAAGGCGATGGCACCCGACGAGTTATTAGTTAGTTAAGCTGCAGCTTAAAGACTGGTGTAACGTCACCGTTTGCGCGTACCTGAATACCCACGGTTATCCTCTTTGTTTCCGAATAACTCAAATTGTATGTTGTAGCAAGCAACAACGGTGCTTAAAAACGTTCCATGGTTGATATAAATACAACAGAGCGACACAGAGAAATGAATGAATGATCGGGAATCTAGCGACGATAACTGTATTTCGGAGCTTGTCACGGGCCAGACTGCCACCCGATCCTCTGTATAAATGTTCTTATATTTAGGTGTGAATCGTCTCATGTGCTGGAATGGTTGGGGAAACCGTTTACCCCACCAACCTAACCTTAGTAGAACATATAGAGAAGTTATACTTCTGTATACTACAAATTATTGAAGTCTAAAAAATTGTTCATTTAATTACAAATAAATATTGCATGGTACAATTTGAAACATCGTAGCAACCCCTGACCTGATGTAGTTACATTTCGGTGATAGTCGAAAGAATTTTGCGTTTTAATGAGTCTACAGTAGATGCAAAACACTTGAACGTTATACGTATAAGAATAAATACCAAATTTTCGTATTGTGTGTCTACCTGTGCGACAGAGTATCTATGACTCGAGGGTCAGCGCGGTCAGCGCTATCGGCTGTAAATAAGTATAAACAGGCGTCGCATTGTATTAACTATATACAAATTCAATAGCACGCGTCTGTAGATTTGAACATAACTTATTACGTCGCGCGAGAGTTTTCAGTTTTCCATCAAGTATAGTAACTATCGTTGTCGTAGCAGTAAGGGCTGATTGACAATGATACAGAGACGTTTGACGGCTATACCAATTTTAATAAGTAAATATGAATATAATTATACGTATATGTAAAAAGAGTAGTAAGAACGAAAAATTTCTCGTAATATATTTTTGAAAATAAAGAAAGTATACTGAATATAATTATGTAAAAAAAAAGCTAGTCCACGTTCACAAGCGTATATTTAAATAATATGTAAATGTTGTGTATTTTGTCAATACACCCCCCTGATGGAAAGGCTGTCGCAGAATTACAGTTTATTGAATTGTATACAGGTGTTACAGATGTATATATAAATGTAAATGGAGACTGCCTATTTTGTCAATACAATCTAGTTCAAAAATGGCAGACGCTTTGTATTTACGCTTTGTATTTATTGTAAATACGTATCAAAAATGAATGTAAATTAAGAATATCTGTGTAGAGAATGCAGTTTTCTTAGAAAAAACGGAAGGAGTGTAGCGCTTCATGTTTACACTGTACCCAAAGTTATAGTACGAAATGATAGTAAATCATCTTTAACACTAAACCTACCGACATTTCATGTATACCTAATCCTACCATGAGCGGTCAAATGACCGCTTCAAAAAAAACATATGTATCTTAATATAGAAGAGATTTTAGCCAATTGAATAGTAAACAAAATATTTTTTGGTGCTACAATAAAAATCCCTTTTCTTATTTTTTGCCAAACAGTTCCGTCCGTAGCAGTTTCAATCCCTTCCTCATTTCCACTTTCGGAACTAACTATAAATCTCTTTCTTTTTCGTCCTCTTCGTATATTCAAAATATTCTCTTCGTCCGTATCGCTGTCAAATGAGTCATAATTATTTTCTGCGGTATCGTTATCAATATCGGAAACTTCTTGGTCATCTTCCGAACAATCCTCGTCGATATTATTTATTTTGTCTAATAAATTGATATTCCTCGAATGTCTTGACATTTTTGGGGATGAATATATTATACCAATGATAAAGTAAAAACTAAAATATAAAAATATAAATCAAACGGGGCAAAAACATTGAGAACAGAAATAAAAAATGTTCAATTGTAAATCATACCACAAAATATTGTTGGCTCTGTTCACTTTGTGAAACTAGCACTTATAACACGTAATAATCTCTATTATACACGCTGAAATTTTGATGCTCTCTGTTCGGATCACAAGACCGTACTGTCGTACAAAGAACGTTATGGATTTGTTCCAATCGCGCGTTTGTCTACACTGCAGATCCAGAATTACAATAGACTCGTAAAACAATTTCAGGAGTGCGCTTTCCGAAGAATATAGTTGTAAATAACATGAATTGTTTAAATGGTCAAATGACCGCTCGTGTTAGACTAGACATGCTATAAATTTTTTTCGGAAAGGAAACAATAAATAAAGTTGTGAATATTCAAAAATGGGTTGTATGTATATTATAGGAAAAGTCAATAAGTTACATGGTGATACAGTAACGTTGTATACGAGAAATTCTTAACGAAATTTCAAAAACGGTCATTTGACCGCGCATGGTAGGTTTAGTGTTAAGAAATAGTAGGCGCCTACGCTGGTTGACACTGAAGCGGCGTTATCGTTGTAAGGATGTCTGTTTAGCCAATGAGGCTTATTAAAGAAAACGGTAGGCGTGCATGGGTTCATGTTTACAGCCTTTCCAAAGAGGTAGTACGAAATAAATTATCCTTAAGAAATAGTGCACGTCAGTGTGTACCCCCAACCCCTGTGAAAACTCTCTGACACTGTACAGGGGTTCAAGGTTGCTATGCTTCAAATTTTTCTTCGATTTCTGTGTTTGTAGGGAAGTCAAAATATATATAGGGTAGTGGGGGTATTCGAGTTGAAATATAAAATTCCGTGAAACCGCAGTTCTCGTATTATTCAACGTTCAAACGTTCTACAACGCTTATCCTGTCAGTATAGTATCGTTATTTCGCGATTTTTTAAAATGGATTCCCGTAGACGTATTATTTTGGCTGTATTGCGCGCAACGGCCCGCGTATTCATTCGTTGCAAACTGCGATTGGCGCGGTGCTTTACCGAGCGCCTGTTCGTAAATATCGCGAATTTCACGTTCCAGCATCTCCTCGTGGAGTTTAGTGAAGTGCTGCTACGTGGTGGTATTGAAGAAATTACCGCGGCTTACATGAGTAGTACGTTGCAACGAGCACCCAACTTCATCCAACAACATGTGGTTGAGCACCTTGCACGCCACGGAGGCCTTTTACACCGACCGCTAAGTGGCTTAATTATGGCCGTCGAAAATCGCCATGGTAATAAAATTTGAAAAAAATGTTTAATTCGTGTTCAAATATTATATATAATACGAAATTAAAAAATTCTTATAAAAAATACAAAATTGAAAGAAAAATCAAAAGAGTGAAAAACAAAACGTTTTTCTTTAGGGACGATACATATTTATTTTTACCCGTTCATTCATTTTAAGATTGATAAATACTCATGCATATAAAACCCCTTCAATGTTTATATATAGACGATTTCTACGGAAAATTGTGTTTTTAAGGGTTAATTTTTATATTCTGAGAATCATGTACAATTTTTCCTTACTAGCTATGCGCTCGCTACTTGCGTCAAGTGGCAGCGAGAACGACGCTGAACCTTACAGCGTCGACTTATCCTTGGTATCATCGTCATCATGCACTACATCACCTATTCCCAACGATGACGACACCTCAATGTCGGGTGTATCAGACGACGGTGACGGCGATATGTGGTTCATCGCGGCTGATGATAACGACGACGATGAGAACAATGAACTGGGGCCAATTGAGGCCCAGGAACCAGAGCATTTTAAGGATGTCGATGATGAGGCTATGTAGGAGGAAGACGATGATAGCGACAGCGACGACGACGACAACGATGATATCCTCAGCAGCCTGGCAAGCCCTGGCCCAGAACAGCCGGGTATAGAGGATGCCGCGTACAGCCGTATGGCTGTACGCGGCATGGCGTGGACCATCTGAAGAGTGGGCGTAAAAAAATCCTCAAGTGTGGATTTTTTACAGCTCACTGGCCTCTGCTGCTGTCGCCGATGCCATCACTGGTTTCCGCAGTGCCTTTGTCGTCGTCATCGTCATTGTAATCATCATCGTCGTCGTCAAAGTACTCGTCGTCATCGTCATCGTGGGATGAAGAGGAGTCGTCAACAGCATCATCACCAGTATCCGCAGCGCTGCCAGCATCGGTACTGTCGTCATCGGCATCGCTATCGTACGAGGTATGTCTCGTAAATGAAATAGGTAGGGGTTTAGTTGAAGCTGGGGATAATAGCGGTAGTCGCGTGGTAGCAGGCATCGATAATGCTAAGAATAATAGTCCGGGTACAGCGATCCAAAAGACTGAGGTTATCATCGATGATACGGATGATGTCTTACCGCCGGGAAATCATTTTGTTCTCGCGGGTACGGAGCGATATAAATATTTACGCCGTTTCGGGGTTCGAGCGCGATAGATGGAACTCGCGTTAGTACAGCCTCCCGCATTTATAAATCCGGTCACGGGGATCTATAACTCTAACCGAGATATACACCATTATTTCGTAAAGGATCGCGATGACACAGATTTAATAGGTGTGGGTTTTGTCATTGGTGAGATGACAGACGGTGGAGCGGGTATATCATTGATATACACACGGTTCACTGATGAATCCCTATGGGCTTTGATGTGTGCCGTGAATCAGAGTTCGAGGGTTATCGCGGTCTCTGACACGTTGAGATTCATCGTTACGTAAGTAGCGGTGCCGACTGGTCAGGGACTCCGTGTGTCAATAGTGAAGAGTCGATCCGAGATTTGTATAATACAAAACAGTGATAATTTGTGCTTTCTGTGCTCGATCGTTGCAGCCCTTGCAAACAACGTACATAAACGCGAACGTAGCAAAGGCTCGGAAACAGCTTGGACTCGTATATGGCAAGGGGCGTTGCTCGACCAATGTGAAAAAGCGATATCTCTTGTTCAGCAGACTGGTGTGCAAATACCTCCAGAAGGCTGTGGTATTCCGGAAATAACAAATTTTCAAACATACTTCATACCTTTGAGGATTGCTATCGTGGTTTACGATTGGGACTCAATCGGTACAGATGTACCCCTGGTTTTTGATGGTCTTTCGTAATGCAGGGCACATCTGAGGTTGTTAATATAGCGTATAGTGCTATTTTGAAACAGTGTTCGCCAATCACCAACCTAATGGACGCAGCAGGTGGTAAGCATTATTATATACCATGCAATAAATCTTACAGTCGTGAATTCGAGCATCGTTACACAAGTAAGTGCCCACGGGGCTTCAGTGTGCCGCCCTGTGTCGAAGAGTTAGTCCTAACGGTTGATAAAGAGCTCGTGCCTGGTCCGGTGGCGTGGACTGGTCAAACAGTGCTCCCTGCTGTGAATAGCGAGAAGTCCTGCGACGATTGTGGTGATGAATGTTCTACCACCGCTTGTGTTTCGTTAACCATTAAAACCCTTTGGTAAATCGCAATAAGGTGAAACAGTTACGGATAATCTATTTGCGACCCTTACCGCGTTTGTCAATCTTGTGATAAAATTATAAGTAATAATCACAAGATTCACGAATGCGGTGTTTATTTTTGTGGATTGTGCCGTAGTTCGCATGGCTGCAATGATCGTTGTTACCAGGTCTATAAATATGAAACAGGAATTTGCCCATAGATGGCCCTAGCTGTCAATGTAGTTACCGTCAAACCGCGTCATTGGCGCCATTTCCTTGTTGACATCTCTGACAAAGATTTTCAACCCACAACAATACAAGTTTCATACAACAGCATAGTTTGTAATAGCGTTGAACATGTCGAATTTTGTGCCTGGAAACCGCGATTTGCGGACAGGATTGATTTTCTGTTACCAATTGAAGAAAACTGCTGCAGAACCGCATCGAATGCTTATCGAAGCTTACGGTGAGCATGCTCTTGGTAAATCACGGTGCTTCGAGTGGTTTAAAAAATTCAAAAGTGGCGATTTTGACGTGAGAAACGAAGAACGTGGAAGACCACCGAAAATTTTTGAAGACAGCGAATTGCAATCATTGTTGTATGAGGATGACGCTCAAACGCAACAACAACTCGCGGATCAATTAAATGTGACACAAGAAGCCGTCTCCATACGTTTGAAAGCCATGGGAAAGATCCAGAAGATGGTAAAATGGGTTCCACATGAACTGAATAAAAGACAGCAGGAAAACCGAAAAACCACTTGCGAAATGCTGCTCGCCAGATACAAAAGAAAGTCATTTCTCTATCGAATTGTGACTGGCGATGAAAAGTGGATATATTTTGAGAATCCTAAGTGTAAAAGATCATGGGTAACTCCAGGCGAACCATCGACATCGACTGCAAGGCCAAATCGCTATGGACGGAAGACAATGCTCTGTGTTTGGTGGGATCAGAAGGATGTGATCTATGATGAGCTGATAAAACCTGGCGAAACCGTTAATACTGAATGCTACCGACAACAAATGACCGATTTGAATCAAGCTTTGCGAGAAAAACGACCAGTGTTTGAGATTCCGCCTGATGGTTTTTGACAGATCTGCGAATATATCGGAAATTATGAAACTTCACTCAAGACAGGGTGAAAATAAACCAGACACATACATGGTATTTTCAGAAAGCGGTTTATTATGCCTTCCGCATGTCACAAACAAATAATATAATTTCGAAAAACAATAAAAGTGAAAATAAATCCAAATTAGAGTTAATTTAGAAAGAATACAAATTATAACAAAATAAAAAATTGAATTTTAACTTTGAGTTTTAGACAGCACACAATTATATTAATGGTGTGCTGAGTGTGATTGAGCCTGAGCGTAGAGAGCGGTGCGCGTGCAGCAGTCAGTGCTGCGTAGCACGCCACGCTAGAGAAAATGAGTGCGTAAGATTTTATAAACCATTCACTGCACGCTCTCAGCTGTTTGGTAAGAGAGGTTGCAGTGAATAGATGAGAGCACTTGCAATTAAAATTGCTTTAGTGCTCTACATGTATGAGACAAGCTACGCAGGCAGCACTGCGTTGCACAATCCAACATATACTGAGGATGCACAATTGAGTAGAGAATATTCACAGTATTTTCCCAGCAGGTTTACTGGGGGAAACTATAGTGAATATGAGGCACATGCGTAATTGTATTAATCAAGCAGGCAAAGCAGAGTGAGGAAAAACGTGGTGCAGCCCGCGCTGCAGAGCACACCACAGTGTGAGACCTTTTATGCTGATGTATCGATATTTATGAATCTCCTCACCGTCAGTGAATTATGGTAAATTATGACGGTTCTCTTACCTTAATTTGAGTCCTGTTGAGCACGATAGCTGAGTAGATCCAGTGAAGAGCGATGAAGAATATCCACGAGAAGCAGAGATGAGTGCGCTGTTCCATGCGGTCTTCACGTAAAAGTGTCTCTTTTTCCAACATGGCTGCGGGATATAAAAGCGTCGTTGGGCGCTGAAGTCAGTTGAGCGAGATAGCCGGTGAGCGAAACCGAAGTCAAGCGGGAGAGACATCCTCTCGCTCGACGCGGCATGCCAACGAGGCACAACCTCGATTCCGCGAAGCCCTGCCTCGGCTATCTCCGCCCAACCGAACGCTGGGTGCTTGAGCACAGCAACAGGTCGACGCACGGCAAATATCGATCGCCGTGCGCCAGCTGATTATCCAACAACCAGAATATCAAAAAAGGCAACACAAAATGATTTTGCTTCATGATAATGCACCATCACACACAGCAAAACTGGTCAAGGAAACGACTGAGACGTTTACTTGGGAAATACTTTTTCATGCGGCTTACTCACCAGACTTGGCTCTGTCCGATTACTACTTATTTGCATCGATGGGACACACACTTGCTGAGCAGCGCTTTACTTCTTACGAAAATGTACGAAAATGGCTCGATGACTGGTTTGCCTCAAAAGAGCAACAGTTTTTTTGGCGTGGCATCCACAAATTGTCAGACAGGTAGGAAAAATGTATAGCTAGCGATAGGCAATACTTCGAATGAAATATTCTTTATCATTTTCATACAATAAACGTGTATTTTCTATACAAAAATTCCGGTTTCATATTTATAGACCTGGTATATGCTAATTGTCAAACCACGGTAAGAATTGGAACCGGCCGTAGGATACTCTGAAACGCTATTTATATTTTACGATTTCGAAACGTGCCAGGATAAGCCGTATATTTGTACAAATACGGGAGACGACTCGTTCGAACACGTAGTTACGCATTGTGCAACGCAACAGCTAGATGAGATTTGTTTCTCTGCTGGAGAGCATCTACCCTTGGCCCCTTGCTTGTAGTGTGGTGTGCGAGAGTTTTTATTCAAAAATATTCCCGTAGATGAATTTGTAGATTTCGCCGTGAGCCTTTCTACGAAATTTCATATATAGTGTGTATTGCACACAACGCCAAGGCATTTTACAGCCAATTTATATTGCAAAGTATCGTAGAATGTTCCATGGGTGGGCCCACCCCCAGTATTATCTTGACTGGTAATTCAATTGTGTCAATGCGGGTGGGTCGCACGACATTTATAGATAGCATACATTATTTTCACATGCGACTAAGCGCACTACCCAAGGCCTCTGGGTTTAGCGAGTAGCTGTCAAAGGGTTATTTCCCACACCTCTTCAACACTGAAGATGCGCAAGGATATAAAGTTGATTTCCCTCGATAAAGCCGTAACATTTGATTTCGAAAAAGAATTTTTTAAGTATTGCAAGATGGATGTTGACATACTCCGTCGAACTTGCTTCGAATTTCGTAAAATATTTTTATCGGTAGGTAATACATGACCATTCACCGAGGCCACTACGATAGCATCGGCTAGCGCAGTCGTGTACCGTCGTAATTTTGTAAGACCTGATATAATTGGTCTTATACATGCCGGTGGTTATACGTGTTGTGAACCTCGATATTTTCGGACAAAGACCGAAACCATCAAGCAACCTCGAACCCAGACGACGGGAGCTGAACCAGGAGCGCATGCGCGAGCCCACGCTTGCTACTGCTGGCGAGACGAACGCTGAACGCCGAGTCATCAGTCGGGTAGCAAGCACTCGAGTAGAGAGTAGAGTGTGGGACCCAGGTCGAAGTAACGTTTGTAAGAGGAACGCTGTGTGCGAGAAGGCAAACGAACGGGATTACGAAGTACAGTAACAGTATTACGATTGAGTCGGATTGCGTAAAGTACGCGAGTATTGAATTGTTGTAGCGCTGTGTGCGCGTTTAATATATAGTCTATTCGAAATATCAAGTTTGTTACATTGTAGCGCTGTGTGCGCAACCAAATAAAGAATACGTATTTGTAATAAATACCCCTCTCTCTCTATCCTCATTGCAGTCGGAATCAGGCAAGCCCCAAGGACTCTCGATTAAAGCCATATTCACGACATACGCATGCGGAAAATCACTCACAGCAGGCTGTTGACTGGCTCTTATGGGTCGAGCATGACCTCGGTCATGCGCTTATTCACGCGGTTCGGACCCGTGAATATAAACTACCCGAAAGGCCACTCGTTGACGGCTATCTAGAGGTAAACATCGTCGTATCGTTTATCAATACCACGGTTGTTACTGGCACGGATGCAGTGAGTATTTTCCGAACGATCGCACGAGAAAGTCTCACGCTGGTAACGAGAGTATGGACACTCGATACGAGCGTACTGGGGCAATGAGTTTAAAAATTCGTTCACAGGGTTACGATTTGGTGGAGATGTGGGAGTGTAACTTTAATATACTCCGCAAAGTCGAGCCGCGTGTAAACGAACTTTTAAAAAATCATCCACGACGCACCAGAGAGATTTTGAACATTCGTGCAACGTCTTATGGTGGTCGCACAGGCAATATCGTCACCTCCTACGATGTCGCACCAGGGGAGAAGATATCGTACATCAATATTTGCTCGCTGTACCCTTATACATGTAAGTCAGGTCGCTACCCTGTGGGGCTCTCGAAAATATATATCGGTACCGAGGGCGACGATTTGTAAGGGGGTTTACTCGATGCTCTCGGTGTAACGGTAAACGGTTCGGTCGAGTGTACCGTATTGCCTCCGCGCCACCTTTTTCACCCCGTGCTACCTGTTCGAAAGCACGAGAAACTGCTGTTTGCCGTGTGCCGTAAGTGTACAGAGTCTTTGGCTCAAGACTCGTGCATTCATGAGAACTCTGATGACAGGGCTTTCACCGGTGCCTGGGTGGCAAATGAGGTGCGGAAGGCAATAGATATGGTGTGTAAGCTATTTTAAATTTCGATGATTTGGGCGTACAAAACAATAATGTACAATCTCGATACACGTGAGGGTGGCTTGTTTGCCGCTTATACAAATACATTTTTGAAGATTAAACAGGAGACAAGCGGTTGGCCCGAGCACTGTATAGACGAAGCACCTTGCGAGGAATACATAAATTATTACGAGCGTGTGGGAGGTATCCGGCTGAACCCTACCAGCATTACGCGTAATCAGGGATTACGCTAAGTTGCTATGCTTTGCTCAAATTCGTTCTGGGGTAAATTCAGTCAGCAGGATAACCTGACGCGCACGGAAATAATTAAAACTCGCGAGAAGCTATTGTTGTATTTGTACGACAACGAGAAAGAAATTCAACGCCTGTACCGGTTAACGACGACTGGCTATATTTGAGCTGGGTATCTCGTGACGAAGTTATTGTCCCTAGCCCCTTAACTAATGTGGTTATCGCTGTATTTACAACTGCCTTGGCTCGTCTGAAATGTTATAGCTACCTCGAGTTATTGGACAGATGAGTTTTGTACTACGACACGGACTCCGTTATTTACGAGAGTACTGGTGATGATGCTGGGAGCCATCGGTAGGTAATCTTCTCGGTGACATACCCAATGAATTGATATCGGTGGCTCTGAACGCTTATATCAATTGATTCGTCTCCGGAGGTCTGAACTTTCATGGTTATATGGTTATGACTACCGAGGATCCCACAACGGTGGCGGACACTATTTGCAAAGTGAAGGGAATAAGTTTGAATTATGAAAACTCAGAAACAATTAATTTTAATTCGACAAGTCGACTTATAAAATCAGACATGCCGTCGTTTAGTAATACATCACTTCATTTAAAATTCAAATCAATTCAAAGAACGCCGCTCCACAACGTCATCAGCCGTACAATGTACAAAACTTGTCGTGTCGTATGCCGTTAACGTCGCCACGTTGCAAATATATTTTGTAAATATATATGCATAGAAACAACGATGCAATATATACTTTGTAAATATACAGTAGCGGACAAAAGTTTAAGACGATGAATTACAATTTGGTTCATAGATCTGTCATACAAGTATTAACGTTTCCTTCGGCTTGTATTGTTTTTTAACAATACATGCGTACGTTTGACCTTCATAATGTAGAAGTCTCGGTCGTCAAATGTAAACAATATAGATTATACAATTTTTTTTTCTTCCAACCATCTGTAAACAGCGGACATTAGTTTAATACGATCTGTCGAACAAGATACCCGTAGTCGATCCACGCAATAATTTGATATATTAATACTGTAAATAGTTTGTGGTGTATCATCCAGTGTCTTAAGTTTAATTACGTACGAAAAGAGTATGGGTAAAGCCCGTAATTTGTCATTGTTATGCCGGTACCGAGTAATTGGATTATTCGGTAGTCGGTATAATATTAAAAGTTATTATTTTTTTTTGGGATCGTTTGCCGATAAGGAGATGGATCTCGAGTAAAAGATGGAAACGCGAATTTATATAAAAGGAAGTATTTATTATAAGCAACGGTAACTTTCCGTTGCCTATTTATATATCAAAGTAAGAAGTACAATAATGCGTTGTTTCGAGTATTAAACGAGGAACCAACCGTTCTCTGTTAAGTCGAAATTAATTCTCCTTTTACTGAAGCAGTTAGCAACTGCGTTTGCTAAAATCCCTTAGTTGGCAGCTTTAGCTTTAGCCTATCGTAGATCGCCTCGCGAGTCGCTTCATGCTGCGTCGGCGTCTACTTCGCATCCCGTCTTGTATGACAGCTATCTTTCAGAATTCCATCTCTAACTGTGTCCGCTAAGGAATATTCCTGAGAATACGTTAGAGGAATATTCCGCGACACAACATCCCTCCCACCTTAAGAGGAAAAATTTTCAAAAAAATTTTTTCTTCAGTTGGTTTCCCGTACCTTACAATTTTAATACAATTTTACGATTTGATATATGATATATAATATGTGTGTAAAATGTTTCATTTTTTTTTGCTAGCGTCGTTCAAGTCGAGCAAGTCGTTCTCGGTTGGGGGGACGATTGCATAACCTGGCCAGCTCGGTTCGAAGTCGTTCCTCTGGCTGTTGTCGTCCGAGAGGCTCGAGGTTGATAGTTACCTCGGCGGCTGCCGGGGTTATTGCTTCTCTAGTGCTCGGTGGTGTTCTGGTTCTTTTGTACCTGTAACATTTAAACAGAACGTAGCCAACCAAGGCGATCGGCGCTATAGCGCCCAGGGAGTAGAAACTCAGGCTGTTGCATCCCGTCTCCGGCAGTATGGAGGTTGTCCATGATTTGGTCGGCTCGAGCTCCGAGCTTCCGGAGCTCTTCGGGGTCTCGCAGCACGCTCTGTAGTGGGATAGTCCTTTCGGTCTGCGGCGGGGGTGCCTGAACTTCAATTACCGTTAATTTTAAATTGAACGACGGGAGGTAGTTTTTTCGGATGATCTGCGATGTTCACCCGATGGTTTTGATGCTGAAATCTCGGGCGGTTACTATACATACGCCTACCAAAGCCAGTATTCCCGTATTATTTAACATTTTAAGCCGAGTGGGATTTTTCCCACAATTTCTCTAGGGTTGGCGCGACGTATAGCTATCACCCTTGCTCTTGCATTGGGACGATGAGGGGATGGATTAGTTAGATAACCCTTTTCGCGCATTTCTCGCCGTTATCTGTGTCCATTTTCGCTGTAGGCCTTTCTGTGCTCTATTCAGCGTTGGGACTAGATTGTCTACGCGTGCCTTCTTCCTCACTCTAAGGCTCATTAACATGTGTATATCAACCGAATAGAGTGTGCGCGGTATTCTTTTTACACTCTACGCCGAACACTATCCTGTGTCAGTATTAATACGCTATACATTTTTCGTGGTGCTTTTCTGGCACGGTCACAGTATTCCGTCCCCTCCGGATTGCGTAATGAAATTGCAATTTCTTTTCAATTGTTTCGTTCAATATATTTTTCCGATATGTATACGCTCTTTTTCCTGTTGATAAAATTAGGTCTCCTAAGACCTCTTCTACTTTATTGGAGCTCCCTACCCTGCGTCCTGAGGGGCTCCTTCCCACATTTATGTTCTAGCTAATATTTAGTTTCAACTAGCTATAAGTATTCGAATTCCTTAATTCCTGAGCTATTAGTGCTCGATAAAGAGCTTCAGGCGGTTTGCGTGCACCGCCTGGATTTTACGTCCCTTCCAGACCACGTAGTTGACGGGGGGCCTCTTCTCTACTATTTAGTGAGGACCCGTCCACTTCGGAGTCAGGTTGGCTGACCGCCCCCTTCGCACCGTCCCGTCACGGAGGAGTACGCGTTCGCCGGCGCGGTACTCCTGCACCTTTGCGCCATGGTCGTATGTAGTCTTCGACCGTCTTTTCGCGCCTTCCAGGTTATCTCGTGCTACAGTCCATGCGGCGCGTAATCGCTCGCGTAACTCGTGGACGTAGTCATCGTAGGCATAAGTGCTGCATAGTTCTTATTTCACGGCGGTCGGCAATTCGGCCTCGCGTCCGTACACCAACACGTGGGGCGACAGTCCGGTCCCCGTATGTGGAGTGGTGTTGAACGTGAACATCGCATACGGCAGCCACTCGTCCCTATTTCTTTGATCCTCATCTATGACATTTTTTAGGTACTCAGCGAGTGTGCGATGCCATCTTTCTAATGCGCCGTTTGATTCCGGATGGTTGGCCGTCGTTTGTATCTTCTTGATTCGCAGCAGTCGACACATTCCTTTGAAGGTCGAGCTGAGGAAGTTCGTACCCTGATCTGGTAATATTATTTTCGGTGTTCCGTGTCGGCAAATCAATTCTTCTATGAGCGCCTTTGCTACTGTCGAAGCCTCTTGGTTCGGCAGTGGAATCGCTGCGCTGTATTTTGTAAGCGAGCCCTGGAACGTGAGTATATATTTTTTCCTGGAAGCGCTTTCCGGTAGTGGTCCGACGATGTCGACCGCGACTTTTTCAAATGACCTCGATGGGGTGTCAGTTACCACCATCGGTACTCGTTCCCTTTTTCCGATTTTATTTTTCTGGCAGGATTCGCAGGATGTTATATATTTTTCCAAGTCCCTTCTTATGCCGGGCCAGTCGTACTTGGTCCGGATCCGATGCAGCGTACGCCTGATACCCTGATGCCCTCCTATGGGGGTGTCGTGGTATTCCTTTATGATTTTCATGCGATCTTCGAGGAAGGGAATGGCTACGCCACTGCGGCAGTCGCTGCGCTCTTTCGTAACACTGTCTCCGTCTGTGCTGCCGGAGGTTCGCGGGCTGTAGCCCCCGCCTTGCCTCGCTTCCTCAGCAGGCTTGTGCGGTGCTCGGTTCGCAATTTCTGCACTCGGTGTGCCCACCGGTGGCTCCGCCGTTGGGTCGCTCTCTCTCTCGAGCGGCCTTGCAACGTTTGCCTTTCGCGGCCTTCCGCGCTTCGCGGGTCCGCCATGCTGTGCTGGGCCCGCTCTATCCTTGTTAGCGGTGCTCGCAGTCTTATCAGTGGCTTGCGTTGCTTGCTTGCGTGGTCTGCCCCGTCCCCGACCGCACGGCTTTTCGGCGGGGCTGTGGGGGTTCAGTAGAGCGTTCTGCAGGCACGCTGCGAATCTCTCTATCCTCTGCTGGCGCATTGGCCAGCGCGGCCTCTCTCTCTGCCGCGTTGCTAGGCTGGCCCGGGGTATTCTCGGCTCTCCGCTTTGTGCGGCTGGCCGTACCCGGGCGCTTGCTGTCCTCGTCTCGCTCGCGGTCGAGCTTGACCTCTCGCTCCAGCGAGCTACTATGGCTATACGGGGTATCTTCGGCCGTCCGCTTTGTGCAGTCATTCGTTGTGCCTCCTTGCCCCGTCGTGCTGTCCTCTTTCGACATACGGACTTCGCTCCTCGCTCTTGCTTGGGCCCTCGTAGTAAGGTATATTCTACTTAGCGCATCTGCATTCGTATTGCGCTTTCCTGCCTTGTACTCTACGTTAAACTCATGTTCCGCCAATTTAATTTTCCAACGCATCAATCCCGAACCTGGGTCCTTTACTCCGAACAGCCAGGTGAGCGGTTGGTGGTCCGTCACTACTGTGAAACGGGTACCTTAAATATATGGCCGGAATTGAGCTAGGGCCCATACTATCGCAAGTAGTTCCGTTTCCGTAGTCGTACTATATCGTCGAGGTACACATAGCATTTGACGCCCTGTAGTCCTGCCAACGTGAAGTTCATTAGCCGCTGAAAAGTCGGTGGTGCGTTCTTCAATCTGAATGGATTCAAAATGACCCCGCGGAGTAGAAAATGCGGTTTTTCTATGTTTTCCTGCGCCATCGCAATTTGGTGAAATCCAGAGGCGAGATCCAAAGTCGTATAATATCGGGCCCGTCCCAACTGGTCCAATATTTCGGTGATATTGGGCAGTGGGTACGAGTCTCCGATGGTGGCTTCGTTCAACTTCAGAAAGTCTACCACTACGCGCATTTTCTTCACTCCGGCGGCATCGGGTTTCTTAGCCACGACCATCAGCGGCGCGTTACATTGACTCCTGCTGGACTGGGCTATTCCTTCCGCTAGCATTTTGTCTGTCGGCATCTCCACTTCTCTTTCTCGTGGGCGAGTTTAGCCTCTCGCTCTGACGAGTTATAGTGGTTGCCTTGGGTATCCTCGACTCTCCGCTTTGTGCGGCTGTTCGTATACCCGATTGCGCTATCATTCTCTTTTTTGTGGGACTTTCTGTCCTGTCCCACTTGGGCTCGTGTGGTCGCATATGTGCGACTAAGAGCATCTGCAACAGTATTTCTTTTTCCGGCTTTCTGCATTTTACCGGACCCATGCCCCGATTTTACGGTCTTCCTAGGCAAGGGTTGCGATCCTAGGTCCTTCGATCTGACCTTAAAGGGTGCGCGATCTTGCGCCTCATGCGTGCGCTGTCGCTTATTCCCTCGTAGTTGGAATACACCGTTGTATTCGCACGCTATTCCTGCGCAAGCTGCTTGCTTTTCACTGCTGGGGGGCACCAAGTCGGGCTTCCGTTGGCGCTGCGCAAACCGTTTGGCCTTCTTCCCCGTGCTCTCTGAGCTAACGCGCAGTACCTTGACCTGACGGCTACGTACGGTCTTCGCTATCTCTGACGGCTCGCATGTCACCGTCAGCTGTTGCACTTCCCCGTCACATTTAGAAACTTCTAAACTCACTCTTTTGATTCTTGACGGTGTGACACGGGGTCTCTCTATGATGCCTCGGTCGATCCCGCTCCTTGTAGGTAGTCTGACAAATGTATTTTCCTTAGCGGCATCCATGTTAGGCCCGTTTCCGGAAGGAAGATTTATTTCTGTAAGCAGGCCTATGTATTTGCACGTAGCGGCAGTTCTACTGCGTGGTGACGAATATATCCTCGTCGCGCCGTCCCTTAGCGGCATGCAGTGCCCATACAACTTGAGCATCTCGCCATGCAGGATGTCCGCTTTATGCTGCTTGATAAAGTCCATGCCGAGTAATCCGTTGACCTTCAACGGTACATTGTTCGGAACGATGTAGAACCAATGCTCTACATTTAGAGCCGGTGTCTCGAGTACAATTTTAGCTATCCCGAGGGGGGTGAATTTTTCGCCCGCTACCCCCTGTAATTCCACGGAGCACCTGCTCACCATGGTCTCGGGCTTGAGACAGCCTTCCTTGATTATGCTGCACTGCGCTCCGGTGTCCGCTTTGAGGGTGAGTACCCCGGTCGTGGCCAACGGTGCATCGATATCGAAGTCGCTGGCGGTGGCACTCGACGCCGGCAGCGTTACTTGTAGAAGCTGCAGCGTTGTTTTCTTCTGCTTGCACGCAGGTCTCTGCTGGACAGTTAGCGTATTCAGTCTCAGTACGCCCAGCGCGTTCACGCCTGCAGTGGCTGGATCTGGCCCCGCAGTTACCGTATTTTTTGCATCTTTGTAGCCGGCGTTTCTCGGCTGTCGGGGCGGCTGCGTTGGCTCGCTTTTATTCTGCGACAGTCTCTTCCGGCATTCCTTCGACATGTGGCCTTTCTTCTGGCAGTAATTGCAGGTTATTTCCACATTGTGGATTGACTTGTTTTCACTGGGTACTGGTAGGCTTACTCGTCCCGTATTCTGGGTGCAGTCTCGAGCCATGTGTCCAGGTTTTCCGCAGGTGAAACAATTTTCTCCCTGCCGGGGTGATGCGCCTTGGGACCTTCTGGGGTGGCTTAATAATCCACCTACCCCTTCCTTTGGCTGCACCATGTTGGTGATCTCGATGGCTCCCGTTACCGACTCGTGGAGAGTAGCGTAGTTACGAGATCTCACCAGAATTTGGACCTGCTCATGCAGTCCATTTTCAAAGTTGGCTTGGGCGCTCTTCCGGGTTATTTTCTCGATGATGCGCATTTCCGTAATCGTAGTGGCTTCCTCGCAAAGCTTTTCTATTATATCGACTGTGATACGCTCGGTCCTGGCGGCGTATACCGCGATGTCCTCTCCCTGGCCCTGTCGGAGGGAGTTGAAATCTACTTGTAACGCAGGCAACGACTTCCGCTTCCCGTACAGGGCCTCCAGCTCGGTTTTAAGCTGTGCTACCGAGTGGATTAGTTTGTGCTTCATTTCTCTGGACGCTCCACCCTCGAGCTTGCTGCTGAGCACTAGCTCTAACAGGATGTCTTGGTCCTGGGGCGCTACTCGCTTGTAAACAGTCTCGCAGGATCGTAAGAAGGCGTCGAGTTCGTCGGCGTTGCTTCCGTCGAAACGCTTGATGTTCTTTAGCGCAAGTCCAAGATCGAGCGTCCTACTTGGTGTTGCCGACCCCCACTGTTGTTCCCTTTGGAACACGGGATCCGCAGGGGGATTACTCGATTCCTCAAATCGGGTTTGCCTCGATCGCGGACGTGGTGTCGGACGTTCTTCCAACCCCGTATTTTCCAGCCTCCGCAATAGTTCGGCGTTTTGTTCTCGTAGGGACCGGATGAGTTCGAACTCGTCCGCACCTACCTCGTTGAGCGTGCCCGCCAAGTTTCGTCTTGCTGTCGGTGTTTCAACCCCCTGAAGTTCGCGATCGAGTTCGCGTTGACTTTGCTCGTGCTCGCGCTGCAGCCTTTCGCACTGCCGTCGAGCTCTTACCAAATCACGGTGGCTCCGGTCGATCGCTTCTAACCGATCTTGTACTCTCGAAGTCACCGATCGTGCCGTTGTACCGGTAGCTGTCGGGAAACCTACGCGATCTATTGTTTGCAAGCTTCCGAGTTCCCGATCATCTATGTCCTCATCAAGGTGTTCAGGCGTTCGTTCGCTAGTAGCCATATTGAACACGTCGTCGCTACCTATACTACTGTTATCGCGAAATGCCGTGCCCCTGAGAGGGTTTACGCCGAACTCGGCGTCCAGTCGGCCCGCGACGGCCTCTTGCCTATCGGTGGGGATTCGTCCCGACGGCGAGAGCTCTGTTAACGCCCTGCGCGCTTCGTATACTATTTCCCCTACGGCGGCAGCTAATCCAGCTGTGGAGTCTGCCCCTTCGCCGAGAGTCGCAGTTCCTAATGAATTGACTCTACGTTTCGGTTTCGCTCCCCTAAATATCGGCATGTTGCTAGTTTCGCGGTGGACAAACTCTAAAATATGCTCACAAAATTTCAAGAGGTATTTTCTCCAAATTTTCTAAAAATTTTTCTTTTTTTTTTTTTTCTGTCTGGCTTCAGTTTATTGGCTATGTATGAGTATAAAGTAACCGCCACTTACAGAAAGATGATCTGGTAGACGGTCCTTTCCATGGTGTTGTTCTAGAGCGTTGCCGACTTGATGTCCTGCGGTTCCTCTCTGTCGATGGTCCTTGGCGCCTTCCTTGACGCCGTTCACCAGTCTCTTCGGAGGCGTGGGTTCGAATCCCACCGCTGCCACCAAATGTTATGCCGGTACCGAGTAATTGGATTATTCGGTAGTCGGTATAATATTAAAAGTTATTATTTTTTTTGGGATCGTTTGCCGATAAGGAGATGGATCTCGAGTAAAAGATGGAAACGCGAATTTATATAAAAGGAAGTATTTATTATAAGCAACGGTAACTTTCCGTTGCCTATTTATATATCAAAGTAAGAAGTACAATAATGCGTTGTTTCGAGTATTAAACGAGGAACCAACCGTTCTCTGTTAAGTCGAAATTAATTCTCCTTTTACTGAAGCAGTTAGCAACTGCGTTTGCTAAAATCCCTTAGTTGGCAGCTTTAGCTTTAGCCTATCGTAGATCGCCTCGCGAGTCGCTTCATGCTGCGTCGGCGTCTACTTCGCATCCCGTCTTGTATGACAGCTACCTTTCAGAATTCCATCTCTAACTGTGTCCGCTAAGGAATATTCCTGAGAATACGTTAGAGGAATATTCCGCGACACAATATCATCAACTGAACGAAAACTAATCGTGTCTCTACGGAAGCAAAATGAGACATTTTCTTCAATTGCAACTCAAATGAATCGATCAGAAACTTCTTGTAAGCAAGCGTGGTACAAGTTTGTGAAGACTGGGGACTATTTTGATCGACCAAAAAACGGTAGACCGCGGAAAACCACGCCAACGCTGGATCGTCGGATTCATCGATTAAGCGAGAGAGATCGTTTTCGTTCAACAGTCGATATCAGAGCTGAAATATCCAGTAATAATAATGCACAAATTAGTGTAAGAACTGTCCGAAGACAATTAGACGAATTCAATTTGAAAGCACGAAAGCCACGGAAGAAGCCGATGCTCAGTAAAAAGAATAAAAAATTACGACTGCAATTTGCTAAGGCTCATCGGCATTGGACAAGTGAGGATTGGCAAAATGTGCTATTTTCGGACGAATCCAAATTCAACCGAATTTGTTCTGACGGGATACTGTATGTAAGACGTCGAATTGGCGAAGATTTAAATCCTCGATGTGTTTTACCGACAGTTAATCATGGAGGTGGAAACGTAATCATGTGGGCATGTTTTTCTCGCAATGGTCCTGGACCAATACGCCGAATTAATGGAATCATGGACCGTTTTCAATACTTGAATATATTGAAAAATACTATGTTACCGTATGCCTACGAAAATATGGGTGATAATTTTATTTATCAACAAGATAATGACCCAAAGCATACGGCTCGGGTAGTGAAAAGTTTTTTTCAAGATGAAAAAATCACTTTATTACCGTGGCCGTCACAGTCGCCGGATTTAAATCCAATTGAAAACTTATGGTGTACCATAAAAAGAAGGGTTCAAAGAAATAAACCAAAAAATTTTGACGATTTGTACTCTTTGGTTGAAAAAACGTGGAATGAAACAACTGTGGACGACTGCAAAAAATTAATTGATTCAATGCCTCAAAGATGTGCTGATGTGATAAAAAATAATGGACTGTGGACAAAGTATTGAAGGGAGGAAAATATCTGTATATTTTCTACCAAAAAATATTTTTTTACGTATAGTCTTAAACTTTTGTCCCCGAAGATATCAAACAAATTTATGTTTTCTTTGTTTATTGTATCTAATGTTGTTACGCGCAAAATTGAATTTATGTAATAAATATATGAATTAATGATTAATTAGCTAATACAAAAAAAAATCCACTGAGTCAATTCTTTTCATAAAAAAATGAAGGATTACTTTTTTTTTCCTCTCCGTCTTAAACTTTTGTCCGCTACTGTATATGCACACGTAAATACAGCGCGCGTGTGTGTGTGTGTGTGTGTGTGTGTGTGTGTGTGTGTGTGTGTGTTTATGTATTATATATAGTTTGTAGGTAATTTTACATTGTGTATATATATATATATATACACTAAGTGTATCTACATTTACATTACACTCATACATATATATATATATATTGAAACGTTTCGCGATTTTGAACACTTCTTTCTTATACGGTTACGATGCGCGAGAGTTCGTTTACGGTGTAAAATCGCTTTAAGTTTGAGTTTTGTTCCGAGTGATCTCTACCGTGATCGTGTGGAGAGGCAGTTTGCTCGAAACTAGTTCGTGCACTGGGCTGGAGGGAGCGAGAGGATCCGTGGAAGTTTTAGATTTGCAATCAGTACTAGGTTGTTATTAGTAATTTTTATTGTTTTTGTTGGTCAGACCTCAGTTTAGGTTTATTTTTCGTCGCATTTGTCCATGACAGACATGCGGTTTTGTTTACCCTTTCATCATTGGTCTTTTCTTTTTGTTTGGGTAATTCTTTTTTTCATTTGTTCTGGGCGGAAGGCCCGTGATTGCTGGAGAAGCTGTTGTTTGATTGTTAGTGCAACTAAGGTAGGGAGGATGGTATGTGGAACGATCTCGTTGTTCTTCTGCACTCACGCTCGCTTTACATTCGGTCCTTAACGTCTACCTATAAGGAATCTTTTCCAATTCCTTTTCTGTTGGTTTCGACTCTAATATTCGTACAGTGATAAGGTATCACTGGTACGGAGCTTGACACTCAATTTATCAATTTCAAGGGGATCGCGGCTGCTTAGTACGCGATTTTTCTTATTCTACGTATGTGGAATTTAAGAAATTCCATGTATAATCAGGTTTTGACTTTATAATCCATAAAGTGATTAGGTATCAGCTTTATGGAGCTCAACACTCAATTTATCAAGTTTTTAAGGGGTTCGCGTTGGCTAGTACGCGTGTTTGTTTATCCTACGTATGTGGAATATATGAGATTCCAGTCCTAATCAGGTTTTTGACTTTATAATTCATAAAGTGATTAGATATCAGCTTTATGGAGCTCAACACTCAATTTATCTAGTTTTAAGGGGTTCGCGTTCGCTAGTACGCGATTTTTCTAATCCTACGTATGTGGAATTTATAAGATTCCATTTCAAATCAGGTTTTTGATTTTATAATTCATAAAGTGATTAGATATCAGCTTTATGGAGCTCAACACTCAATTTATCAAGTTTTTAAGGGGTTCGCGTTGGCTAGTACGCGTGTTCGTTTATCCTACGTATGTGGAATATATGAGATTCCAGTTCTAATCAGGTTTTGAATTTATAATTCGCAAAGTGATTAGGTATCATCTTTACGGAGCTCAACACTCAATTTATTTAGTTTTTTAAGGTTTGTTGAATCTGACATAATTTTGATGTTAATCGATCTCTATTAGGATAGGGTTGGCAGAATCCTGTTGGCCATTCGTGTGTATCTCTATTTGAAAAGGGGGGGGGGCCTAGTCGCAGGCTTGGTCCTCATACGGGGCGTTCCTTCGTACTTTCATTAGATGTACTGGTTCGCCTTATTTTAATCATTGGACGTTAGCTGGTGTTGTGCTATTTCGAATGTTGTTGTTTCGAATTGCTCGTTTGCGGACTTGCCTCTCGAGGCTCTGCCCTACTGATGGTCATGCAAGAATTCTATAGTAGGGACGCGAGTGTAGTGTGGTGGTGTGGTGTGGATGATTTTACCTACCTATCGTTTCTCGCTTTGTTATTGTTTGGGTCCCTAGCTATAGCTTTCTGTTCGCAAGAGACACCGGGTTCGCAGCTTGACCAGCCAGCTCTTCCTAGACCCCGGATACTGAAGCTTTTATTCGCGATCAATTAAGCACCTTCTCGTGCCATTAAGAGGCGTACGATTGGGTCCTCGATTAATTGAGACCAGCTGAGGTATCCGCGAGATGCAGGTGGTAACTGGTGCTGGCCCTAACGTGGTCCCACCCACGCAGGTACACCCTACGAGTCTAATGCGCGGTGCACTCAGTCGGGATGCCACTCCCTTGACCTTGTGTCACTCGTGCTTCTTCACACTCCAAGAGACGGATAGCCACGACGCCGTGCGTGGGGACCCGTTAGTGGAGTGTGCCCTGACGCTGTGAGTAGGGGCGGCCAAGCGCAGTGCAGGGGAGCCTTACTCCTCACAGAGTATCCTAATGAGTTCGTTTAATCAACCGACGGCCAAGCGCAATGCAGGGGAATCGGTTGAGAAAAAGAACACTCGTTTTAACATGGTGTTTCCCAAACTATTAGTATTGTTTCTAATCGGTTCGTTCGGTCAAACGACGGCCAAGCGCAATGCAGGGGAATCGAATTGATCGAAAGAACACGTCGTTGTTACATGGAGAATTTACGTGTAATCTTATGTACTAGGTGTGCTGTCGAGCAGCACTTCGTCTTGACTTATTAGTTGTGACAAGAGCCCCGAGGCTTATCCTGTCGCGGTTTATATAGGTTAGCGGATGGACCCCGGGAGGGTGTTTTGAGGTAGGTCACGTGATGTTTGTCACACTTCAATCACTAGGTGAGAGAGGTGCGGGGTGACGTGTCGGAGTCCCGTTATTGCTCGAATTTCTATATTTAGCCGCTCTTTGTCCCTCTAGGGTTTCAAACGAGGGTTCTGCGAGGTTGAAATTCGCTGGCTAATGTTATTCTCCTACTTGTTGTAGGTTCAAAGTTTTTATTTGATTTTTCTCTGGTTTGATTATGGTTTTTTCCCGATTCCGGCCCCTATGTGTCTTTCTCGGTTTTGTAGGCTGCTTTCCTGCTGTTTCGTTGATGACTAATTGCCCAGGAGAGTTAATTGTAGTTAATTATCTCTTCCTTGGTGGTTTTTGGACTGATTTCTTGTGGATTTATATGTTTTTTATCACTTTCTGGTGTTCTCCTACGTGAGGATGGTTTTCTCTATGTTTTTCGTTTGGTTTTTGGTCGATATAAGTTGGTTTTATGTGTTTTATTAATATTAATGTTTAATTTGTGAGTGGGGGTACGTAGCGGCGTTTCATGAGGATTTACTTTGTTGATCTTTCTCTATGTATCGTGGCATCTCGATAGTTCCATAAATTCCTTCCTACGTTTGCCGGGTCGTGGCGTTCCCTATGTTCTCGCCTTTTGGATAGTGTGGCCTATTTGGGGTTGTGCCGTATGTTTGAGGCTTGGTCTGGTGATTGTGTAGGGCGGGGGCTACTACGCTTGCTAGTAGGCCGGTGTGTTCTTGTTGTTACGCCTACTGTTATGTTTTCCATCTTGAACTTTGGCTAGGCAGGCCTCTTATTGACGCCATTACTTTTAGGGTGTGTATTTGTAATTCTGCGTGTGTACCTACTAGTCCTTCCTATTTTCCTCGTCCGGTCGATCTTCTTCCGATCCGGTCTGGAGTGTTTTGTCTTGTTTTGGTATATTTTATGTCTTATTTTAGTTTGTGTAGGATGGTTTGGATGTGGTGAAGGTTGTGAGTCATAGTAGCGGATTGCCTTAATGCGTTCCGTTACAATATATACATATATACACTCATATATTGTGACGTAGTCATTTATCAAGAGGAAACAGGAATAAAAAAAAATCAAACACTTGATAAAAAGAAATCCATTTATTTAATAAGAAAGGAAAAATTCATTAGGCGAGATAGAAGAATTGAGACGGAGCCATAGAATTTACACAGTAAATTCTATGATGAGACACAGCAAGACAGGCTGGATCCTGCATGTTCCCTTACTGCCGAAAAACAGCGGGTCAGCGACCGGCTGGCCTCGCTCGAGCGATGAGGGGAACGGCAGGGCAGGGTGGCGGGGCATCTGAAACAAGAAGCAATTGCATGAGCTATGATAAGGAGAAGAGTAAAAAGAAGAGAGTGGGAAAGGAGGGCAAAAGTATAAAAGGCGACTTCAAACAGAGAGAGCCTCTTATTCGTTTCAACAGTCGACAAAGTCAGAACTCGTTTGTGCACAGCAGTAGAAATTTTTGCTAAATCCGGAAGTTTCATATTAAATCTAAGAATTCTAACAGAAAAGGGTGTGAGTTAGCCCTACAAGTTCATTAGAACATTGACAAATAAAAATACAGTGCAAGTTAGTGGAGGAACAAATAAAAAGATTAATAGCAAACAGCATCAGACCGTGTAAAAACAGAAAATATTCTAAAAAACGAATTGAGAAGAGAAAGTTGGTGGCATTGAAATAGATGAGTAGGGTTTAGTTAGGAGACATAAGAAAATAGCATAAGGTAGTTTTAAATCGCATAATTAGAAATTAGTAGGATTAGTCTATAAGGAGAATTGTTACCGCTGCGCATCGACAAATGTGACAGAATCTTGTTAGTGACACCAAGAGGTTGAAGGATTAAGCAGGGTGGAAGAAATAGTGGTACAACATATAAAAAGGAGGTAGAATAATAAATAAAATTTAAGGATATTAGGAAACACAGGCATGGTACGATAGACTTAAAAGATGTAATAAGTCTACGCCACGAGTAGGGATAGTTTATGGAGTAGAATTATAAATAAAATGTAGGAAAATTAATTAATAAGTGGAATTAGGAGGTAAATACCAAACCAGACTTAGGAAAAGTTAATTGAGAATTTTAGGACAAATAGAAGAATAATTAGGGAAGAAACAATTTTATTAGCTTTGTCAAACGCGTCGGATGAAAACAACACCACTCAACAAGACATAAAGAATAAGAAAAAGATCAAATAAAAGACCGACTCACCGAGATAGAAGAATAACTGGAACGTCCAGATCCAACACCGACGATTGCTGGAGAAATCCATCAAATAAATGATAAATAATTAAGAATCACTGGGAAATAGTGATACTGTAACTGTCATCTTTTAACACATAAAGAACATCACTCGCGAACCAAGAGCATTATTACCACGGGAAAACACGCTGGAAATTCACGGGAACGGCACGACCAAAACAAACAAAGAGCCCGAACGCGAAACAATACGAAAAACAAACTATTTTGATTAATTAATAAGACAACGCGGACACGGACACAGACCCAGCGTCTATACCAGCTGACCGACGCGCCAGCAACAGCAAATCAAGCCCAACAGATCGCGCAGCAGCAGCCAGGCGAGCAAAAGATCAAGACGGCTGAGCTCGATTCTGCCTAGTTGGAACATCCACCGCTGAGCGCACAAGTCAAAATCCGATATCATCACGGATAAAGAAGAGCGCGGAACCTTTAGAGCGATTATACTTCACAAATGAATTGTACGGCTAACGGCGCCAAAAAGCCGACGACCGCAGAATTCTCTATTTATTATTGAATAAATCCTACTTATACCTCCTATAGAAGTCTATAATTAATTATCTTATTGTTAGTACATCACATGTCTCGTTATCGGTAGATACTGATAGACTTTGTTCTACTCCACTTCTACTTGATTTTCGTTGTTTCTCTTCTGATTGGATTATTTTATCGTAGTAACGCATTTCGGGCATGGTCTCGAAAATCGAGCAATGTATCATCTCTATCTCCAGTCGTGAAGTATTACTTGGAGGTTTATTGAGGTCATCGATTTTCACATCAAACTGAGACTCTGCAGAAACGTCTCTACTAGAATAGGTGTTTCTGCCAAAATAGAGAATATCGATGGAAAATCGTCGACTAAGGACCTAAGAGTTATGTGTAGGAATAAGGTAAGTCTGAGATACCTATAATCACAATCTTCATTAGCCTTATCCACAATTCCCCGAATGTGACCATCATTATTATGATCATTTGCAATGTCATTGTAATTTCCACCCAGTTGTAAACTCGATTCGTCACTTTTTGTACCCTTCTCCTTTCGGGATTCTTAAATTTAATTTTCAACAGCATTATAGATTGTAACATACTGGCTATCTAATAACGCGTGGTGCACACACCAAATCACCGCTACCGCGCGTTACACACACCAAGTAAGACCGGCCTATACTCGGCAACTCATGACGCTCGGTACGCACACGACAAAGCACCGCTACCGAGCGTCACTCACACCATTAGGCCGGTACGTCGAAGACCAAGTCCCGTTGCTCGTTTGAAAAGCACCGGTAGAAAATTAAAAACCAACGACCGATTTCAAAAAGACCAAGGCTACCAGTGGGCTACAGGAAGATGGGCTACATGACCGCCACCAGCTATAGTGATACCAGAAGCATGGGCCAGATAGAGGGGAGACTGGTATAAAAAGACCAGAATTTCGGCATTCGGGGAACAGTTCTGTTCACAGGTCCTGCCAACGCAGAAGTCCAACTACCAGGAAGGAAGAGAAAACGAGCCCTTGCTAGGTGCAGCCGCACTGATATCTGGAAAGTCCAGCTGTAGAACCTGACACACATCTTTGACGGGAAGCAGCTGAGTCGGTGCTGCGTTCGAGGCCAACGCACCGCAGACCCAAACATAAACAAGACGGCCTCTTTCTCTCTCTGGTAACCGAGGATCGAGCGAACCAACAGTGTACTCTCTTAGACACAAAATAATCTCCGCAATATTTTAAATAACGAAGATATAATATCTCCATATTAAAGACCAGGAAATTATAATAGCGTAGTAAGTTAGGAATATAATCTGAATATTACTCAGGGAAAATACACAGGGCGATAACTCAACCAGGTACGATCCTGATAAAGCTGCGCATGCACTAAAAATGCATTTCACTGACGCCAGATCGTAGCGGCGGTCGGGTGGACGCGTGAGTCGGCCTTTAAAAAATACCAGCCGGGAACTCTACTCCCACCAACGGGCCTGTAGCGTTAGAAGCGGGTATTGAACAAACTCAGCAGTAAACTCAAGGCTAGTCAGGATACCGCAAGCAACGGCCGGCCAGTTACCGACGGTACGCATGCTAAACCTCTTACCTAGGGAACGCGACGAATCGATAAAATTTATCAAGCGACGTTTATTTTTTATAAATTCAATACTAGTTAACGAATATCTTCAGATTAGGAATTATATTATTTATCAACATCTCTTTTCACGTCATAGTGCATATTGTTAAATCGAATGTTACATCTCTATTCTCATAAATTCTTTAATTTTACCCACGTACACGATTATAAATGCACTCGAGTGCCCGGGAATAATTTATTGTGAGGCGCGTGGTAGCCATAATACCGTGATAAAGGGTTAGATAATTGAATTTTCTATTTATTCTTTTTATGTATCACATAAATTCATCTCTGTTTTTCTTTGAATAAACCCTACTTTTACCTACTACAAAAGCCTAAAATTACTTTTTAACACACGTGCTTTGAAAATAGCTCAATTTTGACCCGTTTCCATGGTAGGAAACGAGTCATTTTTGTTTTGCAATCAGCTGTTTACATTCCTCCCCTGTTTTTATATTCCTTCATTTTTATATTATGATTATTTCATTCCTTCACTGTTATTCTTCTGTTTTTCTGTCAAGAATTTCCATGTGACAGGAATGAACACAACTGTTTTGTTTACGTCAACTGCTAACCTAGCTGACGCGATGGTGTAATGATGTGACGTGGGAAAACGTTGATTAATTGTCGAAATTTGAGCTATTTCTCGCACTCATGTCAAAAAGCACTGTACGCAACTCTTTCAAAATGTTGGTCATTCTGAAAGAGTTGCGTAATGTACTATTCCTCCCTGCTCGAGTCCGAACAAACCCTTTAAGGGTAATGTTAACGTTTAATACAGTTACATTTGGCGCCCGAACAGGGACTCGAGCATAGGAAAAAAAGGCTAGTAGTGGGTGCCAAGTAGAGGAATTATGCGCTTCGAGTCAACGTTCGCGAATCGTTTAGTCCAGCAGGTACTGCTAGATGCGAGTCAGGAACTCAGCACATCACTGTTAGAACGATCTTCAGCGTGTGAATCCACCACAGCAGACGGTCTGTTAGGACAGCAGCGTAGACAGGACCGTGAGGAAATTGCACGTCTATCTGAGATCCATAGTATCACGCAAACAATGGAATTAAACGATTCAGATGTACAAGGGGAGGGTCAATCGACTCCAGTATTAGGAAACACTCTCCCTGTTGTTCCTGATCCGGTTGGCATGGGCCAGATAATGGCATTTCTACAGACCATGAAGGCCGGACAAGACGAGATTCGTGCAGAAATGAAACAAGCGAACGGCTCATGTGTTTCAAGGGCAGCAACACTCCGAGAAAATTCGCAGGAACATGTGAAAACCAGCATCTCCGAAGCAGAAGAAAGGACTGATAATAAAATCGAAACAGTCCGGCAGGAAGTTGTCCAGGAGCAAGAGACAATAAACAATTATCATCGAGAGTTAATAACAAACGAGCAAACGGTTAGAGCGAGGTTAGAGAAGGAAATGAGAGAAACGATAGAACGGATGAAGAAGAACCAAACCGTCACCGAGAATCACGCAATTAAAATCAAGGAATGGGAACAGCGTGCCACCACAGGCATGAATAATTCAGCCTGTGGATTTTCGATGTTGCAAGCAGGAAACCTCACTCGTTTGCAGGCAGTGTCGCAGAAGCCCCCAAAGTTTGCAGCAGATGGTAAACAACGGCCAATGAAATTTTTAAAAGAATTACAGGAATACTGCGAGGCAGCCGGAACGGAGGGATCGGACATGCGTTTCGTTATTAAGGACGCTTTAGAGGGTCAAGCGAAAAATTGGTGGCATCTGGTGGAGAGTACTATCCACAGTTTTTTTGAATTTTTGGAAGCATTCACGGCACGGTACTGGATACGAGAGATGCAGGATAAAGTCCGAAGCAATCTCGAGTCCGGAACGTACGACACCGAAGGCCAGAATCGTACAAGAGCCGAGTACGCCACGCTGATTTTCGGGAATGCTCGTGACCTTGACGAAAAAATGTCCGACGAGGCTATCATTCGTCGCTTTGCCAGACATTTTGATGAAGAAGTCCGGTGTGCGGTCAGGATCCGCCAGATAAGCTCAGTACCGGAATTCCTCGAGTTACTGGAGAGTATCGACATGGCGGGACCGCTGAACAGCAAAAGAGGCAGTCAAAGGAGAGATCCCCAAGGACGCGGAGGACTAATGGATCAAGGATGGCGGGGACCACCGCGGAACGAGTGGCAGGTGCCACGGAATTCAGAGAACCGGCCACGTTGGCAGTACCATCCATATAATGGAAATGTACGACCACCAGCATGGCAGCAGGCGCCACCAAAACAACCACCACGGTACCAAACGCCTCCACCTTCACCACGTGATCGAGGGAGTTCTCGACCAACGACATGGCAACAAGCGCCTCCACCGACTCCGAGGAGAGAGCAAGAACCACCGAGGCAAATGAATGCGATCCAGGGGCATCCTCCTGGACCATTCATCGGAAACACGGTAACTCCAGCGGCACGGGCACAACGGAACGGTTCCCAGACAACTAATCCGAGAAATGCTTAGACGTTGTGCCCGTAGGAAAAATTAGGAAGGAAGAAATCAAAAGACGAGGCGCAACGGAAATAAAAAAAAGGCAAAGACAAAAGGAGGAGGAGCGAAGCGAGGTAGTCGAAAAGAAGAATAAGGGAAGGAAGGAACGGAGAGTAACAAGAGAAAAGAAAAAAGAAGAAAAGTCGAAGACAGATAAGGAGAAATTTGCACGTGAACCATCCAAAAATCAAGCCATTCTGAAGGATATCGAGAGGCCGAAATCATCGGGCCAGGAACAGGGAATCGCGACCCTTAGTAAAACCAATGATCGGCGAGGGACGTCCAAGGAAGCGGCAAAACAATAGAGCGGCAATGACCGAAATACAAGAGAGTACCCGGTTTTTACAGTCACCGAAGATCCACGAGAGTTTTTACGAGAGGAACCGAGGAAGGAGGAAAAATGGTACGACGATGTACATCCTCGGTGTCCTGAAATTCCCGTGGAGGTCGAGGGGTCGACTATAAAGAGTCTGATTGACAGTGGTAGTGAGGTAAGCTGCATTTCAGAAGATTTTTTTTATCAATATAAAGAAAAATTTGAGAAATGCCCCACACTGCCTGTCACTTCGACGAAGGTAGTAGGAGCATTTGGCGGTGAAGCAGAAAGAGTAAAAAATCAAATCATGGTAGGAGCGAAAACATATGGATCTAGAGGAGAGATCCAGCTATTAATTGTTCCGAAATTGCTGCGGCCGATCCTGATCGGTATTGACGGAATGATGAATCTTCAGATTTCCGTCGATGCTCACGGTAAATGTGTCGCAGTCAGAGATCTGGTGGTAGCAAAATTAATTGACGGATTGTGGCAATTGGCTGATCGAACCTCGATACCAAAAGAGGGTGGTAAGGAGATCTGCACCATCCAAGAAGTACCACCAGCAATGCCTAAAGAATTTCAATTATCGGAGATGGAATTCGAGGAAAAAATGGAGGAGTGTAAAGATCTCGAAATTAATATCAAGAATAATTTCAAGGCCATCGTCGAAAGAAATCAGGTGGTATTCGATAAGAGGCCAGGGAGAATGTCAAAATATGTCCATTACCTAACGCTCAAGGATCCGAAACCGTATTTTCATCGGTCGTATCCGGTGGCACTGGCACAACGAGACAGAGTCCAACGAGAAATCGAGCGGATGCTCGATTACGGGGTAATACAGAAATCTGAGAGTATTTTTATTAACCCCTTAATGCCAGTGACAAAGGACGACGAGAGTGTTCGATTGTATTTGGATGCCAGGGAACTTAATAATTACCTGGTAAACGATTACAATAATGCACCTCCTATCGAAGAAATTTTCCAGAGATGTGGAGGAAAATCTGTAATCTCGTCGCTAGATCTCACAAGCAGTTTCTGGCAAATCCCATTACACCCGGATTCCAGGAAATATACAGCATTGCAGCACGATGGAAAATGCTATGAGTTTACTGTCACGCCATTTAGACTGAAGACCAGTACGGCAAGTTTAATTCGAGAATTAGACATAGTGCTAGACGAGTTAGATTTTGTCATAAATTTCGTTGACGATTTACTGGTACTATCGAAAAACCATGAGGAACATCTCACGCATCTCGAGATTCTATTTCTGCGATTTAAAGAGCATGGGATGACTCTGAAATTTAAAAAGTCACACTTCTTCCGACAAGAAGTGTCCTTTCTCGGTCACATTCTCACGACAGAGGGACTTAAAACCGATCATGAGAAGATAAAAGCAATTAAAGAATATCCGGCACCTAAAAATCTGGAACAATTGAGAGGATTTTTGGGCTTGATAAATTTTTATACGAAATTTACCAACCGCCATGCCCACGAGACCGTTCCACTTCTGGAATTGTTGAGGAAAGGGGTGAAGTGGAAATGGGATATAACTCACCAAGAAGCTTTTGGCCGAGTCAAGAATTTATTTTGTGAAGCCGTGATTCTTCGTTTCTCTGATGTAAAAAAACCATACACACTAACCACAGATGCAAGCGGGTATGCGCTTAGAGCCATTTTATCACAGAAAAATGAGCAAGGAGAAAGCGAAGTGATATCTTTTGCGAGTCGGACTCTGAAAGGAGCGGAACATGGCTGTATGACCACTGAAAAGGAATTATTAGCTATTGTATGGGCTCTGGAAAAATTCAGGACGTATCTTCGAGGTGCTGAGATAAACATTAAAACTGACCACAAAGTATTAATATTTCTTAAAACATGTCGGTTTACGGCAGAGAGATTAATGCGGTAGGTTCTGTCAATTCAAGACTACGATCTAAATATAGAACACCTCGAAGGGAAAAAGAACACTGTCGCTGACGCTCTGAGCCGGATGGAAGGAAACGAGGACACAACGAAAGGATTGGTGGTAATTGCTGCAACTCTGGTACGGAAGGCATCAAAAGACTTAATAAATTTTAATAATTTCTCTAAAATTATGGAAATTTTAGAGAAGAAAACGTCACCGAGGAGGAGAAGAAATTTCGATTACAAGAGGGTATTTTACAGAAACACATGAAGGCTCGTATCTGGAAAGTAGTGCTTCCGAAATGTTTGGTTCGACAAATAATTTTAGAATGTCACGAACTATATGGGCATATTGGATCCCGGAAGTGTTTCCGTATCCTGGATGAAGATTTCTCATATCCACACCTGGTAAAACTCACAAGGTCACTTATCGCATGCTGTGATATTTGTCAACGCAGCAAGGTTGCAGTACAGACAAATTACGCCGAAATGCAGACGATATGTCCCGAGAGACCGGGGGACTTAATATCGATCGATTTTTATGGGCCTCTGCCAACATCCATTGGAGGGGTGAAATATATTCTGGTAACAATCGATGCATTTAGTAAGTATGTATCAGGAGTACAAATTGAAAATGCGGGATTTTTTTCTATTTTTGAACGTTTATTCTGAAAAAATGGTAACAAATGAATTATTCAAAGTATTGTCCATCGCTAGCCACAACTTTTTCCCATCTTTCTGGCAATTTACGGATACCGTCGCGAAAAAATTCGGCCGGCTTGGCTGCTATCCAGTCATCGACCCATTTTTGGGCTTCTTCGTAAGAATGGAAGCGCTGGTCAGCTAGGCCATGTGTCATCGATCGGAAAAGGTGGTAATCGGAAGGAGCAATATCTGGGCTATACGGCGGGTGGGGTAAGACTTCCCATTTCAGCGTTTGTAGGTATGTTTTGACCGGCACTGCAACATGTGGCCGAGCGTTGTCATGTTGCAAAATTACTTTGTCGTGTCTTTGCTCGTATTGTGGCCGTTTTTCTTTGAGTGCGCGGCTCAAACGCATCAATTGAGTTCGGTATAGTGCTCCTGTGATGGTTTCGTTCGATTTCAATAGCTCATAATACACCACACCCAGCTGGTCCCACCAAATACAGAGCATGAGCTTGGCGCCGTGAATATTTGGTTTGGCCGTCGATGATGATGCATGGCCGGGGTAACCATATGATTTTTTGCGCTTCGGGTTATCGTAATGGATCCACTTTTCATCACCAGTGACAATGCGATGCAAAAAACCCTTCCGTTTTTGCCGTTCGAGCAGCAGTTCGCATGCAAAAAAACGGCGCTCGACGTCTCTCGGCTTCAGCTCATACGGCACCCAATGTCCTTGCTTTTGGATCATGCCGAGGGCTTTTATACGATGGGAAATGGCTTGTTGTGTCACTCCCAATGAATCTGCGAGCTCTTGTTGAGTTTGACACGAGTCTTCATTGAGTATTACCTCCAATTCAGCATTCTCAAACTTTTTCACTTGGCCCGGCCGCTCTTTGTCCTCAACGTCAAAATCACCACTTCTAAACCGCACAAACCATCTCTCGCACGTTGAAACCGATGGAACATGACTCGGATAAGCCTCGGAGACCAATCGATGTGCTTCAGCAGCACTTTTCTTCAAATTAAAGAAGTAAATTAAAACTTCCCGCAAATGCTGTTTTGTTGGCACGAAACTCGACATATTGAGAGCTCAAAAAAACTATGAATTTGACACTGCGACAAATTGACACATACTGAAAATTAAAGCTATAAGACGTAGCTTTGACATGAACATAGTCACAGTACTGCCTGATGCGTATAGCGTTAGTAACGCCATCTGTTATCAAACCCGCATTTTCAATTTGTACCCCTGATAGTACTGTTTCATATGCGAAAAGCGAATACAGCAACAGTAATAAAAAGCATAGTCTAGGACTATATCCCACAGTTTGGGAAACCAAGTCGTATCCAGTTCGATCATGGTACACAATTTACTGCAAAAAATTGGTTAAACAAATTAGAGGATGAAAATATAAGGGACGAACATTTCTTCGATACCCTACCCTCAAGGTAATATTGTGGAACGAGTGAATCAAGAGTTGGGACGATTTTTCAGGACCTTCCTGAGGGAAAATCACGCCGGTTGGTACAAATGGGTGCAGGTGGTGCAAGACTGCATAAATGAATCCCATCACGAAACCACAGAATTCACTCCGACGGAATTATAACGAAAAAAAAAACCAATCCGGCTGTGGAATAAGTGGTTAGGAATACCAGCGAGTGAAGAGGATGATCTACTCACCTACGATGCCAAGGTAAAAGTTGCCCGAGAAAGAATTATAAAAAAGGGATAATAAAAAAGGATTATAAAAAAAGAATTATAAAAAAGGATTATAAAAAAGGAGCAATAAGAGCCGAAAGTTTTAATAGTACACATAAATTGACAACTTTCGAGGAAGGAGATGTGGTACTGGTAAAGGCACTCAATGTCTCTGATCCGGCAAACCAAATCACATCGAAATTTTTGCCACTCCGGGAAGGCCCGTACGAGATAAAAAAAATGCGTAGGATTAGCCACCTACGAGTTAATAGGTCCGCTCACGAAAAAAATACGCGGGAAATTCCACGCCAGCCTGCTCACAAAATACCAGGTGTACCGCGGCAAGGAAGAAAACGAAGAACAACAGGAGAGGCGCGAAGAAAAATAAATCGTATCCTAAAGAAATATCTAATAATAATAAGTAATAAATAAATAAATAGATAGATAAATAGTAATAAAATAATAATATAAAGAATTTAATATAGGGAATACTAAGAATATTTTTAAGATAATGTTAAAGAAAATAATAATTAGGAAGATAGTTATAGGGAATAGTAAGGAGTACGCCCAACACCACGAACGAGAATCTGTCATCGTAGAGGCCTCTGTGAAGAAAAGAGAATAATATAGACGAAAATCAGTCGGAATATTATCAGAGGTAAACGAAGGCCAAGTCTTCGGATCGGGCAGAGGATAACAACACCCAAGTGAGAAGCCCTCGGATCATACCATCGATCCGGCACCGAAGATCGATAAAGAGGAGCCAGCGGAATTTACCCAAAATATCGAGACGAGACAAAAATGAAGAGAGGGTATATAAAAAAAAAGAACGGGCGAAGTCCGGGTGTCCTCGGGAGGTTTAAATTAGTAGTGCGCTAGAAGTCAGTCACGCACCAAGGTTTTTTTTTTTTTTTTTTAATTTTTTTTAAAAAACGGAAAAAAAAGAAAAGAAAAAATGTTTCCCACTATGGATATACCAGTAAAAACACCGGAAGGAGGTGGAAGCTAAAGAAGATCAGTCTAAAAAAAAGAGAAGTGAAGAGTTGGAAATCGATTTTGGAACACTACGATACGAGGCGAACCAGGACACAACGCTGGGATGTCGTGTATCCGATCGACCAAAACGGTTGCACGATCCTAACAGACGACAACATAAAAGGTTGGTGTCCGGGCCGAAATTCAAAGGTATAGAGGACGTTTTGAACTGGACTCCTATACGTCTGGCTAAGCGGACGCTAGTCTCGAACCAAACGCCAAGGCAAGCAGTACGATCCATCATGTCATACCGAAATTATCCGATAGCCAACCTGGACGGCGAACATTACAATATTACGGTGTTAAGTTTTGCGAACCCCCAACGAATGTACGTTTATAAGGAATATCCGGAGGGGGGTCGGGAGAACGTGATCCAAAGTTACCGAGAGATCTCTGTGGATGGACAGGGGATACGTCAGCTCACACTGGGAGAATCCGCCATCGGACGACAGATCTTGTACCGAACTACCGAGGGATGCCACCGGGGCATTATAACAACAGAAGAAGACGGGGATGGCCAGGTCCTGATCTAATTGGGGGATCTGGGGGTGGACGTGGCAGTGAACATCGCCGAATGCTATACACCACCCCCCGAGGCACAATATCTGGCATTTCAAGCGATCCCGGTCGGCCTCCACCAGGTCGGTTTACCCGAGAAGTGTTGGACAGACGAAGGCATCCAGGTGACTTTCCAGATCATCAGGGCAGTCACCTGGAACATGACGGTCGTCCCCGACGAAACTAATGCCCAAGCCCGGTAGGTAGACATCTAGACGGAGCAGGAGGATGGACAACGGATCTCGCTCAGAGATGAACTACTCCATCACCGGGTGGTGGTTCCAGCGGAAAATCTGGTACAATTTGATTGGGGGACCGACGGAGGACTCTTTTTGGATCCGAATTTTTGGCCTCAGGTGGACTACCCGGATTCAGGATATAGTAGCGGCGAAGTAGCCTCCATAAGGACGGAAGAATATACGTCGGACGATGGAGTTAGCTGAGGAGGATCAGATAGAGAGTTCATTTAAAATATAGTTTTAAGTTATTCTCTCAATATAACGATATTATTATTATTATTATTATTATATTTTTTCATCAGTGTATAAAGAAATATAATCAATTGTAATCATCGTCATCATATCGGATGTGTAAAATAAAAAAGAGTAATTCTTGTCTCATTCTCATGATAACGAACAGAGTTAAGGTTATTTCTAGATATAGAACCTACGACGAGCCATAAAAAAAAAAAAAAAGAAAAAAATGTTCAATTAGAATTAAATTATAGCACAGTAAGACATAGGAAGAACGCAATAAGAGAATAGTAAGTGAGACCCAGAGAGACTCCGGATTGAAAAATGAAGGAAGAAAAAGAGGACGACAGACAAGGGTCAGCAAGAGAAGGACAAACAACATCGCAGAGATCCTCGATACACCAGTTTACAGGTTCCCCTCGGATCGGGAGACAATGTAACATACTGGCTATCTAATAACGCGCGGTGCATACACCAAGTCATCGCTACCGCTTGTTACACACATCAAGTAAGACCGGCCTATACTCGGCAACTCATGACGCTCGGTACGCACGCGACAAAGCACCGCTACCGAGCGTCACTCACACCATTAGGCCGGTACGTCGAAGACCAAGTCCCGTTGCTCGTTTGAAAAGCACCGGTAGAAAATTAAAAACCAACGACCGATTTCAAAAAGACCAAGGCTACCAGTGGGCTACGGAAAGATGGGCTACAGGACCGCCACCAGCTATACTGATACCAGAAGCATGGGCCAGATAGAGGGGAGACTGGTATAAAAAGACCAGAATTTCGGCATTCGGGGAACAGTTCTATTCACAGGTCCCGCCAACGCAGAAGTCCAACTACCAGGAAGGAAGAGAAAACGAGCCCTTGCTAGGTGCAGCCGCACTGATATCTGGAAAGCCCAGCTGTAGAACCTGACACACATGTTTGACGGGATGCAGCTGAGTCGGTGCTGCGTTCGAGGCCAACGCACCGCAGACCCAAAAAGAAAAAGGGCGGTCTCTCTCTCTGGTAGCCGAGGATCAAGCGAACCAACAGTCTACTCTCTTAGACACAAAATAATCTCCGCAATATTTTAAATAACGAAGATATAATATCTCCATATTAGTGACCAGGAAATTATGATAGCGTAGTAAGTTAGGAATATAATCTAAATACTACTCAGGGAAAATACACAGGGCGATAAGTCAATCGGGTACGATCCTGATAAAGCTGCGCATGCACTAAAAATGCATTTCACTGACGCCAGATCGTAGCGGCGGTTGGGTGGACGCGTGAGTCGGCCTTTAAAAAATACCAGCCGGGAACTCTACTCCCACCAACGGGCATGTAGCGTTAGAAGCGGGTATTGAACAAACTCAGGGGTAAATTCGAGGCTAGTCAGGATACCGCAAACAACGGCCGGCCAGTTACCGACGGTACGCATGCTAAAACTCTTACCTAGGGAACGCGACGAATTCTTTAGTTTCACCCGCGTACACGATTATAAATGCACTCGAGTGCCCGGGAATAATTTATTGTACGGCGCGTGGTAGCCATAATACCAAGAGAAAGGGTTAGATAATTGAATTTTCTATTTATTCTTTTTATGTATCACATAAATTCATTTCTGTTTTTCTTTGAATAAACCCTACTTTTACCTACTACAAAAGCCTAAAATTCCTTTCCTCCCTGCTCGAGTCCGAACAACCCCTTTAAGGGTAATGTTAACGTTTAATACCGTTACAAGATATTGAAAATTTCGATGACAATTTACCAAATAGATAGAAGTTTACCTCGTAACTTCAAATCAATGCGTTCGGATTGTTGAAGAATTTCATTCTTGAACCGCATCTCTTTTTTTGTCGCGAAAATCGTACAATGCGCGATTTTAGATATTTCAGAAGAAGAAAATTCAGAAACATCTTCATAGGAGCGTGTATTTCTGAGAAATTAAGAAAAAAATATTTTTTAATATTCTCAACGTGGAACTTGATATTGATTCCCAGAGACAGGGTTTATATATAATACAATACCTGTAATGACAATTCTCGTTAACGTCGTTTAATATTTCACACATATGAGCATCGATATGATCGTCATTATTAGCATTGAAATGGACGTCCAGGGTTGAATTCGTTTCATCGTTATCTGTTCTCTTCACCTCTCGAGTTTCTTTAATTTGATCTGTGACACCATAAATAAATATTTTATGGAAATTGAAGCAGTCAGGCTATGGTCAATATAAAAAAAAATATTTCCAGAGGCTTTTTGACATTTGCTTGCAACATAGGGGCTCTTATGAAAATATTTCTGAATATAAATATTCACATATCGCTGAGATCATAAGAAAATACGAGACGATCAGCAATATGAGATACAGGGACATCAACGATACAGGAACATTAGCGATACAAGAGCCTCAGCGATATGAAATATCTCTATTTTTTTAAATGCTCATGTTGCTCAGATTGTAGCAATGCAAGATCCTCAGCGATATGAGAATATCTATATTCTCAAATATTTTTCATAACCCCATTGATGCAAGAATATTTTTATCAAGAATTTCTCTGTTATATCACTAATTATCAAATCATTTTTTTTAACTAATTGCTTGAAACCCCAATGATTGTACAGTCACGACTTATTGATTGCTATAATAAAAATGAACGTACCTTGTGTTATGACTTCAATTTCAACTCGAGGAATATTTCTTTCCAAATTCTTCCTTATGTCATTTAAACATAGAAAATTAACTGTAAAAAAATGTATAAAACCTTTTCAAAACCGTCAATTTAATGATAAAAGAGAAAGTTACATTTCCAAAACATTACCATGATGCACTAACAGGTCGGTGCAAATCCTTTGTCTGCAGGATTTAATTCTGCACACACTACCTCTTCTGCTTACATCTTTTTCGTCATGAATAGCATATGTACCTTCACACGATCGTAAAAACCAATACATTTTGCTTGAATATGCAAATTGATGAAGACGATATAAAAAACACACACCGGACAGACAAACAAGAAGAACACGGCGAAGGACCACGAAGCGTAGCCATGTCACAACTAGTTGCAACTTGTTCTTTTTATTTACCTCCACTGACCTCTACAATGTTATAGATCACGATCGCTTCTCCCGTACGAGAAATGAAAAGACGTTATTCATTCCACATAAGACGCCACACAAGTGTATAGATTTATATTTCGTAAATTAAACCTTTTTTCGTGAATTTGTTTATAAAATAAAACTATTAAAAATGATTTAACTGTTTTAGTTTTAAAAAATATAGCAATTCTAAAATGATCTAAAAAGTCACATTAAACTAGATTTAAAAAGTATAAAATGGAAAAAATATATATCTAAAAATCTCACGAATGCACAAAACGATAATAAACAGAACTTTTGCTTTAGAAAGTTTTCATGTGAGAATAAATATAAAAAGGATGAAATTACTTCCGACGGCTTTTTAGTTCACTTAATATTTAAAATACAATAATTCATTTACCATTATCACTGCAGTCGGAAGACGTCTCCTGAACATTGTAACAATTTATTACATATCAATAAACATGCTGGCGTCTGGAATTTAATTTAAAAGAAAAATTATATACGATATGAACGTTTTCTAACGCAGAGGAAGTCGTCTTCCGACTGTAGTGACAGCAGTAAATGAGTTATTGTACTTTAAATATGAAGTTAACTAAAATTACATCACAAGTAATTTCATCCTTTTTAGATTTATTTTCATATTAAAACTTTCTGAAGTCAAAATACTGTTTATTATATTTTTTTGCAGTCAGGAGTTATTTTTTTTTTTTATTTTCTAAATTTTGTAGGTTCTTCACACACTGCTGAATGACTTACAAAATTTATAGCATTATCACAGGTATCGCATTGGACGAAAAACAATCATATTTTTATATATTTTTTTCTAATCTGAAAAATGCCTTTGCCTTACTATTAAAAACATGAGATAAATTGCACTGAAGAGTTCAGAGGAAACAGCAACTTTTTCAAATTAAACTTTTTTTTGTCCGAAAGATCTAAAATTGCATATATCGAAAGAACACTGTGTTAGCACTGAATCATTTTGGTTGACAGAAAATAATAAAGTCGGAATTTAGGTAAAGGTGAAGGATTGAATAAATTCCTTTCAGTTGCATTTATTTTTAATTCGAAAGAGAATCAAGGACATTGAATGCTCTAACAAGTGCCAAATAGCAGTAAATAGTTACGTTCATGACATATGTTCCCCAAATATCCACTGTACGCGTATGTACTGATGCTCCATTTTTATCCCATTCACTAGTCAAGTGCGATCATGAGTCATAATATCCCCTGATGTATCCTTTGCCTTCAAGTCATATGCAATAAAAGGATGCTGAATTAACATTGAATAACTTTGGCGGACAGAAAATAGAAAAGTAGGAGTTTTGAGGAAAGTGGGGGATCAAAGTAGCTCCATGAAGTGGCATCTTATTGCCATTTTTTTTAATGGAAAGAAAATCTAAACCACCCGATGTCCGCACAAGTACCGAATAGCAGTAAGTAGTGACCTCGATATATACGATTTTATGCCTAGCGGTATTTATGAGGACACAGAAGGTACAAGGACCTGTAATTTTAGCCACTGTGAGTGTTTCATTAATTATGACCTCAAAACCAATGTTTCCTATTTGATGAACACGTGTCTATACTAGTGACCTTCGTGACGGATATACCACACCTATATATTGTGATAATCGTCTGTCCCCATACGCACTTTTATTAGGTGAGTCATCAAATATCCAGCTGAATCTCATGTACGAAAGTCGATGAATTTTATCCCATTGACTAGTCAAGTGCGATTATTAGTATACTATCCTCTAATGTATCCATTGCCTTCAAGTCATATGCATTAGAAGGATGCTGAATTAATATTAAATAATTTTAGCGGAAAAAAAATAGAAAAGTAGGAGTTTTGAGAAAAGTGGGGGATCAAAGTAACTCCATAAAGTCGCATCTTATTGCCATTTTTTTTTCTAATTGAAAGAAAATCTAGACCACCCGATGTCGTCACAAGCACCGAATAGCAGTAAGTAGTGACTTCGATATATACGATTTTATGCCGATCGGTATTTATGAGGACCACCCGATCGATACCAACTGATGTCCTTACAAGTACCGAATGGCAGTAAGTAGTGACTTCGATATATACGATTTTATGCCTATCGGTATTTATGAGGACACTGAAATTACAAGGATCTCTAATTTTAGCCACTGTTAGTGTTAAATTAATTATGAACTCGAAACCGACGTTTCCTATTTGATGAACACGTGTCTATACTAGTGACCTTCCTGACGGATATACCACACCCATATATTGTGATAATCGTCTGTCCCCATTCGCACTTTTGTTAGGTGAGTCATCAACTATCCAGCTGAATCTCATGTACGAAAGTCGATGATTTTTATCCCATTCACTAGTAAAGTGCGATTATTAGTCATAATATCCTCTGTTGTATCCATTGCCCTCAAGTCATATGCATTAGACGGATGCTGAATTATCATTAAATAATTTTGGCAGACAGAAAATAGAAAAGTAGGAGTTTTGAGAAAAGTGGGGGATCAAAGTAACTCCATGAAGCGACATCCCATTGCCATTTTTTTTTAATGGAAAGGAAATCTAGAGCACCTAATGTCCTCACAAGTACCGAATAGAAGTAAGTAGTGACTTCGATATATACGGTTTTATGCCTATTGGTATTTATGAAGACAACCCGATCGATACCACCTGATGTCCTCACAAGTACCGAATAGCAGTAAGTAGTGACTTCGATATATACGATTTTATGCCTATCGGTATTAAGGAGGATACTGAAATTACAAGGATCTGTAATTTTAGCCACTGTTAGTGTTTAATTAATTATAACCTCGAAACCGCCGTTTCCTATTTGACGAACACGTGTATATACTAGTGACCTTCCTGACGGATATACCACACCCATATATTGTGATAATCGTCTGTCCTCATTCGCACTTTTGTTAGGTGAGTCATCAACTATCCAGCTGAATCTCATGTACGAAAGTCGATGATTTTTATCCCATTGACTAGTAAAGTGCGATTATTAGTCATAATATCCTCTGATGTATCCATTGCCCTTAAGTCATATGCATTGGAAGGATGCTGAATTAACGTTGAATAATTTTTACGGACAGAAAATAGACAAGTAGGAGTTTTGAGAAAAATGGGAGATCAAAGTAACTCCATGAAGTGGCATCTTATTGCCGTTTTTTTTTTAATCGAAAGAAAATCTAGACCACCCGATGTCGTCACAAGTACCGAATAGCAGTAAGTAGTGACTTGGATATATACGATTTTATGCCTATCGGTATTTATGAGGGCCACCCGATCGATACCAACTGATGTCCTTACAAGTACCGAATGGCAGTAAGTAGTGATTTTAATAGATACGATTTTATGCCTATCGGTATTTATGAGGACACTGAAATTACAAGGATTTCTAATGTTAGCCACTGTTATTGCTTAATTAATTAAGACCTCGAAACCGACGTTTCCTATTTGATGAACACGTGTCTGTACTAGTGACCTTCCTGACGGATATACTACACCCATATATTGTGATAATCGTCTGTCCCTATAGGCACTTCTGTTAGGTGAGTCATCAACTATCCAGCAGAATGTCATTTACGAAAGTCGATGATTTTTATCCCATTGACTAGTCAAGTGGGATTATTAGTCATAATATCCTGTGATGTATCCATTGCCCTCAAGTCATATGCATTAGAAGCATGCTGAATTAACATTGAATAATTTTTGCGGACAGAAAATAGAAAAGTAGGAGTTTTGAGAAAAGTGGGGGATCAAAGTAACTCCATGAAGTGGCATCTTATTGCAATTTTTTTTTATGGAAAGAAAATCTAGACCACCCGATGTCCTCACAAGTACCGAATAGAAGTGAGTAGTGACTTCGATATATACGATTTTATGCCTATCGGTATTTTTGAGGACCACCCGATCGATACCAACTGATGTCCTTACAAGTACCGAATGGCAGTAAGTAGTGACTTCAATATATACGATTTTATGCCTATCGGTATTTATGAGGACACTGAAATTACAAGGATCTCTAATTTTAGCCACTGTTAGTGTTTAATTAATTATGAACTCGAAACCGACGTTTCCTATTTGATGAACACGTGTCTATACTAGTGACCTTCCTGACGGATATACCACACCCATATATTGTGATAATCGTCCGTCCCCATTCGCACTTTTGTTAGGTGAGTCATCAACTATCAAGCTGAATCTCATGTACGAAAGTCGATGATTTTTATCCCATTCACTAGTAAAGTGCGATTATTAGTCATAATATCCTCTGTTGTATCCATTGCCCTCAAGTCATATACATTAGAAGGATAGTGAATTAACATTGAATAATTTTGGCGTACAGAAAATAGAAAAGTAGGAGTTTTGAGAAAAGTTGGTGATCGAAGCAACTCCATGAAGTGGCATCTTATTGCCTTTTTTTTTTTAATGGAAAGAAAATCTAAACCACCCGATGTCCTTACAAGTACCGAATAGCAGTAAGTAGTGACTTCGATATATATGATCTTTTGCCTACCGGTATTTATGAGGACCACCCGATCGATTCCACCTGATGTCCTTACAAGTACCGAATGGCGGCAAGTAGTGACTTCGATATATACGATTTTATGCCTATCGGTATTTATGAGGACACTGAAATTACAAGGATCTGTAATTCTAGCCATTGTTATGGTTTAATTAAATGATGGCATTGAAACCGCCGTTTCCTATTTGATGAACACGTGTCACGTCATCGCGATTGTTCACTGACACGAAAAGTAATGTAAACTATATTTCTCAACGTGGCGATGCTACTTCAGGTTCTTTCAAAAAGGTCAATTTATATATGCTGAAAAAATACTCCGTGTCAACATAAAAAAATAATCATGTCCATATTTATCACACTTGATGCCGTCATGGCATCAATTGCCTTTTTTTTTAATGGAAAGAAAATCTAAACCACCCGATGTCCTTACAAGTACCGAATAGCAGTAAGTAGTGACTTCGATATATATGATCTTTTGCCTACCGGTATTTATGAGGACCACCCGATCGATTCCACCTGATGTCCTTACAAGTACCGAATGGCGGCAAGTAGTGACTTCGATATATACGATTTTATGCCTATCGGTATTTATGAGGACACTGAAATTACAAGGATCTGTAATTCTAGCCATTGTTATGGTTTAATTGAATGATGGCATTGAAACCGCCGTTTCCTATTTGATGAACACGTGTCACGTCATCGCGATTGTTCACTGACACGAAAAGTAATGTAAACTATATTTCTCAACGTGGCGATGCTACTTCAGGTTCTTTCAAAAAGGTCAATTTATATATGCTGAAAAAATACTCCGTGTCAACATAAAAAAATAATGATGTCCATATTTATCACACTTGATGCCGTCATAGCATCAATTCTGATGCCATCGCATGAATAATCCTGATTAGTTAGGCTTTTGTTGGAACGGTTTTAGGGCGAAGTGTATATAGGCGTATATGAATATATACCTTTTGCTGAATAGTGCTACTTGTGAGGACGGTTCTCATAAGTACCTTTTCGCATATTGACAAAATTTATGAGGACTGTCCCCATTAACACCTTTTTACATCGAAGGCTATGACAACCGTCCTCATAAGCCCAAAATGTCCTCATAAACACCCTTTAGCATCAGTTTTGGTCCCCATAAGCACTCTTTTACAAACATATACATATTGATATATATATATATATATATGTATGAGTGTCATGTGAATGTAGATACACTTAATGTGTGTAAATGCGTACGTTTATGTATATAGTTTTATGAATTATTTTACATTTTTAAGAATATCATTGTAGTTTGTATATATGTATTTGTTTGAGAATGCGTCCAGATGTTGTTGGGTGAATCTGTGAATGTATCGAAAATTATGAAGCTTCACTCACGACAGGGAAAGATGAAATCAGACTGCAGGATGTTTAGTAGAGAAAGTGGTTTATTTGCACCTTCCGCACTTCAATTACAAAAATAGGTTAAATTTAGAAAAATAAAAATGATATAAAAATAAATACACCAAAAAATCAGAGAATTAAAAAAAGTATCAGGCGCAACTAAGTTCCAGCTGTTTTTTTTTTTATGAAAATGCAACTTTATTGTGACAAAATGTTTACAAATGAATCATTCAAAATATTGCCCATCGCTAGCGACAACTTTTTCCCATCTTTCTGGCAGAGTTCGAATACCGTCACGGTAGAAGTGTTCGTCTTTTGAGGCTATCCACGAATCAAGCCATTTTGAGATGTTTTCATATGAGCTGAACTGCTGATTAGCCAGACCATGTGCCATCGAATGGAACAAGTAATAATCGGACGGCGCAATATCTGGGGAATATGGCGGGTGGGGTAGGACTTCCCATTTGAGCGCTTCTAAGTAGGTTTTAACGGGTTTGGCAACGTGAGGCCGAGCGTTGTCATGCTGAAGAATCACTTTTTCGTGCCTCTGCTCGTATTGTGGCCGCTTTTCGCGCAGTGCTTGGCTCAATCGCATCAATTGAGTTCGATACCGTTCCCCAGTGATGGTTTCGTTCGATTTCAACAGCTCATCATAAATAACACCGCCCTGGTCCCACCAAATACACAGCAAAATCTTCGCAGCATGAATATTCGGCCGAGCCGACGACGTAGAAGCTGACCGGGCACTCCCCATGATTTTGTTCTCTTTGGGTTTCTGTAATGAATCCATTTTTCATCACCCGTAACGATGCGATGAAGAAAACCCTTGTTTTTTTGCCACTGGAGCAGTTGTTCACAGGCGAAAAAACGACGCTCAACGTCTCTTGGCTTCAAATCATAAGGAACCCAAGTTCCTTGTTTTTGAATCATTCCCAACGCATGCAATCGCTTGGAAATGGCTTGGCGGGTAACTCCTAATGCTGAAGCAAGCTCTTTTTGCGTTTGCCACGGATCCTCATCGAGCAATGCCTCCAATTCAGCGTCTTCGAAGGTTTTTGGCCTTCATTCACGCGAACGGTCGTCAACATCAAAATCACCGTCTTTGAAGCGACGGAACCAATCACGGCATGTTGTTTCACTTAGAGCAGCATCTCCGTAAACTTTTTGGAGTTCTCGATGCGCTTCAGCCGCCGTTTTCCTCGAATGAAAGAAGAAAAGCAACACTTGCCGCAAATGACGATTATTTGGCACAAAATCAGACATATTCACACAACCAAAAGTATATGACGCAACAACAAAATCACTAATGTGTCAAAGCGGTTTGTTTACCATATGTTTTGGTTATGTCCCAATCGACCAGCACTCACTACTGGAGTCATCTCTTGAAAAACAGCGGGAACTTAGTTGCGCACCTAATATATAAATAATCAAATTGAATTGAATGTGGCTTGAGAGACCAGCACACAATTATGCTAATTGTGCTGTCTTTCATTACATGAGGACCAGCACACAATTATATTAATTGTGTGCTATGTGCGCTTGAGAGCGAGCATGACGCAGTCAGTGCTACGGAGCATGCCACGGAGTGAGTAATGTGAGTGTGTAATAAATCTGACTTATTCCCAGTAAATTCTCTATAAAGTTATATCAGAAAGAACAGGGTATAAGTAAGAGCACTTGCAGTTGTACTGCTTGAGTGCTGGAATGTGATATGAGACAGCGTGACACAGTCAGCGCTGCAGAGCGTGACAAGTAAAATGATGAGGATGCAGAAAATGAATGGAATAAATTCACAGTACTTTCCCAGCAAGCTTGGTTGGGGGAAAGTACAGTGAACTGATATGAACACACGCAATTGTATTAATTGGGTGAGCAACACTTAGTGTGAAGAAAAACCGTGGTGCAGCCCGTGCTGCAGAGCACGTCAACGGGTGAGACCTTTATGTTGATGTACCGATGAGTTTTCCACTCCTCACCGTCATTGAATTACACTGAATTGTAACGGTGTACCTTACCTTGTGTCTGAAGCCTGGTGAGCACGAATATGCTTTGAAGATCCGGTGAGATGGTGAAAAGTCCGAGCGAGTGTACCGAGGATGTGTGCGATTTTACAATATGGCTACGTCATACAAAAGCGTCGTTGAGCGCTGGAGTCAAATGAGTGAGATAGCCGGTGAGCGAATCGAAAGAGATAACCTCTCGCTTAACGCGGCATGCATGCGAGGCACAGCCTCGGCTTAGCGAGGCCCTGCCTCGGCTATATCCGGCATAGCCGAACGCAGCGAGCTCGACAGCAGCAACAGGTCGACGCACGGCGAATATCGATCGCCGTGCGCTAGCTGATTGTCGAACAGTATGTATGTATGTATGTATGTATGTATGTATGTATGTATGTATGTATGTATGTATGTATGTATGTATGTATGTATGTATGTATGTATGTATGTATGTATGTATGTATGTATGTATGTATGTATGTATGTATGTATGTATGTATGTATGTATGTATGTATGTATGTATGTATGTATGTATGTATGTATGTATGTATGTATGTATGTATGTATGTATGTATGTATGTATGTATGTATGTATGTATGTATGTATGTATGTATGTATGTATGTATGTATGTATGTATGTATGTATGTATGTATGTATGTATGTATGTATGTATGTATGTATGTATGTATGTATGTATGTATGTATGTATGTATGTATGTATGTATGTATGTATGTATGTATGTATGTATGTATGTATGTATGTATGTATGTATGTATGTATGTATGTATGTATGTATGTATGTATGTATGTATGTATGTATGTATGTATGTATGTATGTATGTATGTATGTATGTATGTATGTATGTATGTATGTATGTATGTATGTATGTATGTATGTATGTATGTATGTATGTATGTATGTATGTATGTATGTATGTATGTATGTATGTATGTATGTATGTATGTATGTATGTATGTATGTATGTATGTATGTATGTATGTATGTATGTATGTATGTATGTATGTATGTATGTATGTATGTATGTATGTATGTATGTATGTATGTATGTATGTATGTATGTATGTATGTATGTATGTATGTATGTATGTATGTATGTATGTATGTATGTATGTATGTATGTATGTATGTATGTATGTATGTATGTATGTATCAGGAGTACAAATTGAAAATGCGGGATTTTTTTCTATTTTTGAACGTTTATTCTGAAAAAATGGTAACAAATGAATTATTCAAAGTATTGTCCATCGCTAGCCACAACTTTTTCCCATCTTTCTGGCAATTTACGGATACCGTCGCGAAAAAATTCGGCCGGCTTGGCTGCTATCCAGTCATCGACCCATTTTTGGGCTTCTTCGTAAGAATGGAAGCGCTGGTCAGCTAGGCCATGTGTCATCGATCGGAAAAGGTGGTAATCGGAAGGAGCAATATCTGGGCTATACGGCGGGTGGGGTAAGACTTCCCATTTCAGCGTTTGTAGGTATGTTTTGACCGGCGCTGCAACATGTGGCCGAGCGTTGTCATGTTGCAAAATTACTTTGTCGTGTCTTTGCTCGTATTGTGGCCGTTTTTCTTTGAGTGCGCGGCTCAAACGCATCAATTGAGTTCGGTATAGTGCTCCTGTGATGGTTTCGTTCGATTTCAATAGCTCATAATACACCACACCCAGCTGGTCCCACCAAATACAGAGCATGAGCTTGGCGCCGTGAATATTTGGTTTGGCCGTCGATGATGATGCATGGCCGGGGTAACCATATGATTTTTTGCGCTTCGGGTTATCGTAATGGATCCACTTTTCATCACCAGTGACAATGCGATGCAAAAAACCCTTCCGTTTTTGCCGTTCGAGCAGCAGTTCGCATGCAAAAAAACGGCGCTCGACGTCTCTCGGCTTCAGCTCATACGGCACCCAATGTCCTTGCTTTTGGATCATTCCGAGGGCTTTTATACGATGGGAAATGGCTTGTTGTGTCACTCCCAATGAATCTGCGAGCTCTTGTTGAGTTTGACACGAGTCTTCATTGAGTATTGCCTCCAATTCAGCATTCTCAAACTTTTTCACTTGGCCCGGCCGCTCTTTGTCCTCAACGTCAAAATCACCACTTCTAAACCGCACAAACCATCTCTCGCACGTTGAAACCGATGGAACATGACTCGGATAAGCCTCGGAGACCAATCGATGTGCTTCAGCAGCACTTTTCTTCAAATTAAAGAAGTAAATTAAAACTTCCCGCAAATGCTGTTTTGTTGGCACGAAACTCGACATATTGAGAGCTCAAAAAAACTATGAATTTGACACTGCGACAAATTGACACATACTGAAAATTAAAGCTATAAGACGTAGCTTTGACATGAACATAGTCACAGTACTGCCTGATGCGTATAGCGTTAGTAACGCCATCTGTTATCAAACCCGCATTTTCAATTTGTACCCCTGATATGTATGTATGTATGTATGTATGTATGTATGTATGTATGTATGTATGTATGTATGTATGTATGTATGTATGTATGTATGTATGTATGTATGTATGTATGTATGTATGTATGTATGTATGTATGTATGTATGTATGTATGTATGTATGTATGTATGTATGTATGTATGTATGTATGTATGTATGTATGTATGTATGTATGTATGTATGTATGTATGTATGTATGTATGTATGTATGTATGTATGTATGTATGTATGTATGTATGTATGTATGTATGTATGTATGTATGTATGTATGTATGTATGTATGTATGTATGTATGTATGTATGTATGTATGTATGTATGTATGTATGTATGTATGTATGTATGTATGTATGTATGTATGTATGTATGTATGTATGTATGTATGTATGTATGTATGTATGTATGTATGTATGTATGTATGTATGTATGTATGTATGTATGTATGTATGTATGTATGTATGTATGTATGTATGTATGTATGTATGTATGTATGTATGTATGTATGTATGTATGTATGTATGTATGTATGTATGTATGTATGTATGTATGTATGTATGTATGTATGTATGTATGTATGTATGTATGTATGTATGTATGTATGTATGTATGTATGTATGTATGTATGTATGTATGTATGTATGTATGTATGTATGTATGTATGTATGTATGTATGTATGTATGTATGTATGTATGTATGTATGTATGTATGTATGTATGTATGTATGTATGTATGTATGTATGTATGTATGTATGTATGTATGTATGTATGTATGTATGTATGTATGTATGTATGTATGTATGTATGTATGTATGTATGTATGTATGTATGTATGTATGTATGTATGTATGTATGTATGTATGTATGTATGTATGTATGTATGTATGTATGTATGTATGTATGTATGTATGTATGTATGTATGTATGTATGTATGTATGTATGTATGTATGTATGTATGTATGTATGTATGTATGTATGTATGTATGTATGTATGTATGTATGTATGTATGTATGTATGTATGTATGTATGTATGTATGTATGTATGTATGTATGTATGTATGTATGTATGTATGTATGTATGTATGTATGTATGTATGTATGTATGTATGTATGTATGTATGTATGTATGTATGTATGTATGTATGTATGTATGTATGTATGTATGTATGTATGTATGTATGTATGTATGTATGTATGTATGTATGTATGTATGTATGTATGTATGTATGTATGTATGTATGTATGTATGTATGTATGTATGTATGTATGTATGTATGTATGTATGTATGTATGTATGTATGTATGTATGTATGTATGTATGTATGTATGTATGTATGTATGTATGTATGTATGTATGTATGTATGTATGTATGTATGTATGTATGTATGTATGTATGTATGTATGTATGTATGTATGTATGTATGTATGTATGTATGTATGTATGTATGTATGTATGTATGTATGTATGTATGTATGTATGTATGTATGTATGTATGTATGTATGTATGTATGTATGTATGTATGTATGTATGTATGTATGTATGTATGTATGTATGTATGTATGTATGTATGTATGTATGTATGTATGTATGTATGTATGTATGTATGTATGTATGTATGTATGTATGTATGTATGTATGTATGTATGTATGTATGTATGTATGTATGTATGTATGTATGTATGTATGTATGTATGTATGTATGTATGTATGTATGTATGTATGTATGTATGTATGTATGTATGTATGTATGTATGTATGTATGTATGTATGTATGTATGTATGTATGTATGTATGTATGTATGTATGTATGTATGTATGTATGTATGTATGTATGTATGTATGTATGTATGTATGTATGTATGTATGTATGTATGTATGTATGTATGTATGTATGTATGTATGTATGTATGTATGTATGTATGTATGTATGTATGTATGTATGTATGTATGTATGTATGTATGTATGTATGTATGTATGTATGTATGTATGTATGTATGTATGTATGTATGTATGTATGTATGTATGTATGTATGTATGTATGTATGTATGTATGTATGTATGTATGTATGTATGTATGTATGTATGTATGTATGTATGTATGTATGTATGTATGTATGTATGTATGTATGTATGTATGTATGTATGTATGTATGTATGTATGTATGTATGTATGTATGTATGTATGTATGTATGTATGTATGTATGTATGTATGTATGTATGTATGTATGTATGTATGTATGTATGTATGTATGTATGTATGTATGTATGTATGTATGTATGTATGTATGTATGTATGTATGTATGTATGTATGTATGTATGTATGTATGTATGTATGTATGTATGTATGTATGTATGTATGTATGTATGTATGTATGTATGTATGTATGTATGTATGTATGTATGTATGTATGTATGTATGTATGTATGTATGTATGTATGTATGTATGTATGTATGTATGTATGTATGTATGTATGTATGTATGTATGTATGTATGTATGTATGTATGTATGTATGTATGTATGTATGTATGTATGTATGTATGTATGTATGTATGTATGTATGTATGTATGTATGTATGTATGTATGTATGTATGTATGTATGTATGTATGTATGTATGTATGTATGTATGTATGTATGTATGTATGTATGTATGTATGTATGTATGTATGTATGTATGTATGTATGTATGTATGTATGTATGTATGTATGTATGTATGTATGTATGTATGTATGTATGTATGTATGTATGTATGTATGTATGTATGTATGTATGTATGTATGTATGTATGTATGTATGTATGTATGTATGTATGTATGTATGTATGTATGTATGTATGTATGTATGTATGTATGTATGTATGTATGTATGTATGTATGTATGTATGTATGTATGTATGTATGTATGTATGTATGTATGTATGTATGTATGTATGTATGTATGTATGTATGTATGTATGTATGTATGTATGTATGTATGTATGTATGTATGTATGTATGTATGTATGTATGTATGTATGTATGTATGTATGTATGTATGTATGTATGTATGTATGTATGTATGTATGTATGTATGTATGTATGTATGTATGTATGTATGTATGTATGTATGTATGTATGTATGTATGTATGTATGTATGTATGTATGTATGTATGTATGTATGTATGTATGTATGTATGTATGTATGTATGTATGTATGTATGTATGTATGTATGTATGTATGTATGTATGTATGTATGTATGTATGTATGTATGTATGTATGTATGTATGTATGTATGTATGTATGTATGTATGTATGTATGTATGTATGTATGTATGTATGTATGTATGTATGTATGTATGTATGTATGTATGTATGTATGTATGTATGTATGTATGTATGTATGTATGTATGTATGTATGTATGTATGTATGTATGTATGTATGTATGTATGTATGTATGTATGTATGTATGTATGTATGTATGTATGTATGTATGTATGTATGTATGTATGTATGTATGTATGTATGTATGTATGTATGTATGTATGTATGTATGTATGTATGTATGTATGTATGTATGTATGTATGTATGTATGTATGTATGTATGTATGTATGTATGTATGTATGTATGTATGTATGTATGTATGTATGTATGTATGTATGTATGTATGTATGTATGTATGTATGTATGTATGTATGTATGTATGTATGTATGTATGTATGTATGTATGTATGTATGTATGTATGTATGTATGTATGTATGTATGTATGTATGTATGTATGTATGTATGTATGTATGTATGTATGTATGTATGTATGTATGTATGTATGTATGTATGTATGTATGTATGTATGTATGTATGTATGTATGTATGTATGTATGTATGTATGTATGTATGTATGTATGTATGTATGTATGTATGTATGTATGTATGTATGTATGTATGTATGTATGTATGTATGTATGTATGTATGTATGTATGTATGTATGTATGTATGTATGTATGTATGTATGTATGTATGTATGTATGTATGTATGTATGTATGTATGTATGTATGTATGTATGTATGTATGTATGTATGTATGTATGTATGTATGTATGTATGTATGTATGTATGTATGTATGTATGTATGTATGTATGTATGTATGTATGTATGTATGTATGTATGTATGTATGTATGTATGTATGTATGTATGTATGTATGTATGTATGTATGTATGTATGTATGTATGTATGTATGTATGTATGTATGTATGTATGTATGTATGTATGTATGTATGTATGTATGTATGTATGTATGTATGTATGTATGTATGTATGTATGTATGTATGTATGTATGTATGTATGTATGTATGTATGTATGTATGTATGTATGTATGTATGTATGTATGTATGTATGTATGTATGTATGTATGTATGTATGTATGTATGTATGTATGTATGTATGTATGTATGTATGTATGTATGTATGTATGTATGTATGTATGTATGTATGTATGTATGTATGTATGTATGTATGTATGTATGTATGTATGTATGTATGTATGTATGTATGTATGTATGTATGTATGTATGTATGTATGTATGTATGTATGTATGTATGTATGTATGTATGTATGTATGTATGTATGTATGTATGTATGTATGTATGTATGTATGTATGTATGTATGTATGTATGTATGTATGTATGTATGTATGTATGTATGTATGTATGTATGTATGTATGTATGTATGTATGTATGTATGTATGTATGTATGTATGTATGTATGTATGTATGTATGTATGTATGTATGTATGTATGTATGTATGTATGTATGTATGTATGTATGTATGTATGTATGTATGTATGTATGTATGTATGTATGTATGTATGTATGTATGTATGTATGTATGTATGTATGTATGTATGTATGTATGTATGTATGTATGTATGTATGTATGTATGTATGTATGTATGTATGTATGTATGTATGTATGTATGTATGTATGTATGTATGTATGTATGTATGTATGTATGTATGTATGTATGTATGTATGTATGTATGTATGTATGTATGTATGTATGTATGTATGTATGTATGTATGTATGTATGTATGTATGTATGTATGTATGTATGTATGTATGTATGTATGTATGTATGTATGTATGTATGTATGTATGTATGTATGTATGTATGTATGTATGTATGTATGTATGTATGTATGTATGTATGTATGTATGTATGTATGTATGTATGTATGTATGTATGTATGTATGTATGTATGTATGTATGTATGTATGTATGTATGTATGTATGTATGTATGTATGTATGTATGTATGTATGTATGTATGTATGTATGTATGTATGTATGTATGTATGTATGTATGTATGTATGTATGTATGTATGTATGTATGTATGTATGTATGTATGTATGTATGTATGTATGTATGTATGTATGTATGTATGTATGTATGTATGTATGTATGTATGTATGTATGTATGTATGTATGTATGTATGTATGTATGTATGTATGTATGTATGTATGTATGTATGTATGTATGTATGTATGTATGTATGTATGTATGTATGTATGTATGTATGTATGTATGTATGTATGTATGTATGTATGTATGTATGTATGTATGTATGTATGTATGTATGTATGTATGTATGTATGTATGTATGTATGTATGTATGTATGTATGTATGTATGTATGTATGTATGTATGTATGTATGTATGTATGTATGTATGTATGTATGTATGTATGTATGTATGTATGTATGTATGTATGTATGTATGTATGTATGTATGTATGTATGTATGTAGTTGTATGTATGTATGTATGTATGTATGTATGTATGTGTATAAAAACGATTAATATATGTGAGGTTTATTTATATAATTTTGTAAAATAATAAAAACACGTATATACCAACTTGTACAGAACGATTTGGGATTACTATGAATAAATTCGAAGCCTTGTATTTTCTGTCTTGATATTATTTGAAAGTTCCCGCCACCATATCACACACATTTTTATATTCAACTAGGACATGTATCAACCAGACGCCAGATGTATATATCGTAAACGGTTGCGAAAAGATTAGTGAAAAAGAAAACATTCGAGTGAAAGCATTTTTGGCTCTATTCCAACCATAATGAATACGATACCAGTATACATGTGATCGACTGCTGCAAGGATCCCTGGAATCCCTGAAATCTC